>CM061030.1:31455000-32055000 GCA_030763125.1 Hippophae gyantsensis
TCCTTTAAGATCATAATTAAAATCTCAAGCATAAGTTATTTTAATCTTTTTAAACAATCATGATTTATTATAATAATTAGTCGAAAATCATTTTCATATTTCATATCAAAAATGTATCAATTTAATTTCACCCAATTTCAGTGTCATGAATCCGAATTCGCTTCGACTCTATTCCTCACAAGTCAATACTCTCAAAACACTGAATCCTATGGGTTCAAACACTCATACTAATTTATATGCGAAAGAGTTGATGTATAGAAATGAACTAATATGTTCGCATATGTATAAAGAAGAAAGACTCAAAGTGTTATTTTGACGTTGATCTCATGGAAGGAATCAAATGTATAAATTATAAAGATATCATATATAAAAATTATTTTCATGCATAAATCAAACTCATTAAGAAAAAATTTCAAGATATATGCCTTTTACAAATGAAGAAAGTGCAATGACTTCTTAGGGAATCACTTCCTATATCTTTCTTTTGTAATTAGCCTTTACTCACAACTTTGTAGGCAATGTGGGTCATAGTATGTAGATTATACTATATATTCTTTCTCTCTATATTTTTCTGAAGATATTTTTCAATATATATCATTTTTTAGAGAGTCAACCCATGTACAGATTGTACACATTTTTTTCTTAGAATCTTGGGTAATGCGGGTCATAGTATGTAGATTATACTATATATTCTTTATCTCTCTATTTATTTTTTGAAGATACTTTTCAATATATATCATTTTTTTAGAGAGTCAACCCATGTACAGATTGTACATTTTTCTTTTTTAGGATTTTGGTGAGTGGTTAATTTTGTGGCTTTTCTGTTAGATTTGGTTTAGGTAATCCCAAATATATCTTTTTTTTGTAACAGTCATGCATGAATGAGATAAAAGCATATACTATCAATTTATACTCAAATCATTTAATCTAAGCAAAAATAATAATAAAAAATATAAGACACTCTATTAAGATGAGAAAAAATTCATACATTCAATGCTAATGCCTATAGAGATCATCTAAAAATTTGAAGAAATAAGAAATGTGTTTGGAGTAGAAAAAATATATATTTCACTCTGAATAAGGGAAATTAGGCTCAAATTATATCTCACAAAGGTATTCTCCACTAAAACAAATTCATAAACACCGATTTTGGGTTTAATATAATTTCTACATCTTATCAAGAAATACTAGTTATGACAAAAACTAACTAATTATCAAAAACAATTACAAAATATTTCATGATATGTTTTCAAAAATTAATCTAACAGTACAAAAGACTTAACTATTTACTTAAATTTGATTTAAAGAAATGATAAATTTTGGTGAGAAAATATATATATTTTTTTATTTTTTATTTTTTTTTAATTTCAAAAATTATTAAATCACACAAAACAAAAATAAAACCAAACACAAAAAAATGAAGATGTGAACATAAAAAAGAAATTTTTTTTTTAATTTTTAAATTGTTAAATCTTTTTTTTTCTTTTCTAATTAAGCATGGTAACTTTTCACCACCCTCAACCTAGAACTTACATTGTCCTCAATGTAACAACTGTAAATTAAAGATAAAGAGAAAAGAGAAGAAAGATTACCTATTTCTTGAGAATGTGTAAGTAGTAATGGAGAAATGCAGGTGCATTTATCATATTCATCATTAAAGTGTATACAGACAGATTGCTGTGAACTTCTAACAACTCAGCAAATATTTTTAGTTTTAACAATTTAAAAATTATTCACATATAATTAAACTAAAATAAACAATAAAATTAAGTATATAAAACAAATAACAAAAAATTACCTAAAATGATGGGTTGCCTCCCATCCAGCGCTTAGTTTAACGTCTTAGCAAGATGTAACTTGGGTATTGCCTTTTAAGTAAACTCAATGTCCCCTCATCATTGAGTCAATCAAACCTACAAGTAAGACAAGATTGTCTACCTATACTGTTTTGAGTCATGTCCTATGGATTTTCAAATTTTTTTTCTACTTAAAACTAGGGACATGCTTGTGAGTTTTAGATAATCCATGTCTAGGTACAAATCAAATAATTAAAGGCATCAAAACACAATTGTACCTAGATCAAACAAAACAACTAACTCCTTAGATTGTAATTAAAACATTAAAATTTTGGAGATAGTTTCAAACTTTTTTTTTCGGTTTTTTTTTAATTATAATATCTAAGTTAAAATAACATAATCAGTATTAACCAAGAGTGCTCCCAGGAAAGAATGGTGGGGCAAAGGCTCCTTAAAAACCATCCTCCTAGACAGAGCAACGTTCCCAGGAAAGACTAGTGGCACAAAGGCTTCCAGGAACTAATCTCCTAGACAGAACTCCCTTAAATCTTTACTTTTCATGCTATTAAAATTAAGTTAAAAAAGTTAAAATTTAAGTTAATTAAGTTAATAAAAGGTAGGTTAATTAAGTTAATGAAAATCTAAGTTAATTAAGTTAGTAAATTAAATTAATATAAGTTAGTAAATTAAGTTACTAAAAACCTAAATTAATTAACTTAAACGAAAATTAAGATAAAAAAATAGTTAAAAAAAATAAAATTAAAAAAAAATTAAAGCAAAAATAAAATAAATTGAAAAAGTAAAAGAAAAATTAAAAAAAATAAAAAGAGAAAAAAAAATTTTTAATTAAAAATTAAGTCAAAAATAAAATAAAATAAAAATTAAATAAAAAAAATCATTGAACAAGAAAAAAGAAAAAAAATTTGAAAAAAAAGTTTTTGATTTTTTTTTTTCTAAAAAATAATTTATTTTTAAATAAAATAAATTTTTTATTTATTTTTATTTATTTTTATTTTTTTACTTTTTTCTATTTATTTTCTATTTATTTTATTTTTTATTTATTTTTATTTATTTAATTTAAAATTTATTTACTTTTTTTTTACTTCAAATTTCAAATTTCAAAATTATTTTATTATTCATGCTATAATTTTTTTATGAAATTTAAAATTTTAATTTTTTTTATTTATAATGAAATTGAAATTTGAAATTTTTTTTTTAAATTTTCACAAACAAATTTTTTTTTATTTATTTTTTTTAATAAAAAAAATCACAATTATTTACAACACAAATAGTTTTTAAAATTTTGATAAATAATTTAAAAACGTTATTCCTTCCCCGACAACGGCGCCAAAAACTTGATCGGGCAGAACCGACATCTTCGATCCTGCCGATACTTTGGTTTTAAATATTTATAAAACTCTCGCAAGTGCACGAATCATTTCGTAGAAAATGATAAGTATACTCCCAAGGTCGATCTAAGGAAGGAATGTATGTGGTTTTTAATTTATTATTCAAACTTTTAAAAACGAAATTAAATCCTAAACATCCTGTCACGATATTTTGGGGTTTTGTGTTTTTAATCTAATAACATAAAAATAAACATAGATTCAATAAACATTTATGCAAATTTTATCATTTATAATGGTGGAGTATTTATGGATATAATAATTAAGTTAATTATGATTGCTCATATTATTTAGGTTATTAAAGATATGAATTGATATTTATTGATTCTCTTTTTTTATATGAATACCACCTTTGGTGGGGTTAGATATTCTTTGTTAACTAAACAAATCAATTAACACCTATGGGTGGGGTTGATAACTAATTTGGTTAATTAAATTAATTTCTTTTTCTAAGAGATTGAAAATGAACCATTTAAATGCCACCTTTGGTGGGGTTAGACAGTTTAAACTTTATTCAAGGTGTCCAAATTAAACCTAAGAATTTAGTTATCCAAGTACTAACTTTCAAGTTTTAAAACCACTCTTGAAAACATGTTGTCAATACATTTTCGGATAATAATTCTTATAAAAACTTTTGAAATAGAGCTTCACTCTAACTACCTAGAGGCGATTGTACCAACAAATAAAAGAGCACTACTCTAAATCGACAGGATAACTAAACCTTAAAATCTAATTTTCGGTTTAAGTTTGTAATGGAAAATAATATATTTCTCTCTAACATTCTTAATATAAAATCTTGAATAAAAACAAAATCAATTTATTTTAGAGATTTTTACCTATTTAATTTTTCTGACATAACAACGTTATTATTACATCATATTTACTAAACAACAAAGATAGTTAAATTTAATCACAGACAAATTAAATATAACATGTAAGAATAAAGCATAAAAAATAATTGTAAAGAAAATAAAATCCTTACAGAACTTCGATGCTATTCCCGTTGCTGGAAAACCTCCAAGTGGAATTTGCACTCCCATTTATTGAATCAAAAAGCTAATAAATTACAAAAATATAGCTAGTTCTTCCCAAAAAGGGAAGAACTCTAAAACTAAGAGAAATTAACTAAGAAAAGCTAAAAACTAAGAAAAACTAAAAAAATCTAAGAAAAGAGAGAAAGAAAGAGAGAAGAGAATGTGTTTTGAGGTGTGGTATGAAGTGAAGAGCCAAATACATAACACACACAGCCAAATACTCGAAAATAGCTAACTGTAGGTTTCATGTTCCATAGTTTCTCAAAGGGTGAAACAAATTCTAACCTTAGTTGAGGAAGTCTGTTGATCACAAAGGCTGTAGTCCTCATCGCTTCAGCCCAAAACCTCCCAGGTACATTCTTTTCATGTAGCATACTCTGGCAAATTTCTGCAAGATGTCAGTTCTTTCTCTCTGCTACACCATTTTGTTGTGACGTGTTAGCACAAGTGTACTGATGACGTATTCGACATTCCCTTAGGTATTGAGAGAACTCGCTTGAGCTATATTCTCCGTCGTTGTCTGTGCGCAAGCATCAGATCTTCTTTCCAACTTCTCCTTCAGTTGACTCTCTAAACTCTTTAAACTTTGAGAATACGTCAGATTTTTCTTTCATAAAGAAAATCTACACATACCTTGAGAAGTCATCAATAAATGTCACCATGTATTGCATACCGCCAATTGATGGTTGCTTAACAGGACCAAATACATCAGAGTGAACTAACTCTAATGGTTCTTTTGCTTTAAACTTTGATTCCTCATATAACAATTGGTGAGCTTTACCATATTGGCATCCTGCATAAACCGTGTCTGTTCGCACGTCTAATTGAGGAAGCCCTTTAAGCATCGACTTCTTCACCATTACACTTAGCTTGGAATAGCTAACGTGGCCTAACCGCATATGCCATAGATCTGCTGTCTCATTTCTTCTTGTCTTGTCTACATATGCAGATTCTGCTGACATTACGTAGACTGATTCCAATCGTTGCCCCTCCATTGTCGATGTTTTTGAGATTTTGAGATCACGATACACCTTCATGTCTCTGGGACCGAACAAGACATAATGGCCTGATGATGTTAATTGAGCCACAGATAGCAAATTTTTCTTCATTCCTGGGACATGATAAACATCTTGAAGTGGTACTTGGTTAGTACTATATCGAGGTGTAACTATCGTCTTACCGATGTGGGCTATCGGTAACCTTGAGTTGTCAACTGTCACCACTACACGACCTCCCTTGTACTCAGACATGCTTTTCAACTTCTGTTTATCACCTGTCATATGATTTGAGCAACCTGAATCTACGATCCAGTCATTCTTATAGTCAATCTGTTTTGATGTTGTCACCGTAAGAGCCAATTCTTCTTCCTCTGTAGCGAATAATGCTTTGGCATCCCAACCATCTTTGCTATGCTCCTTAGAACTGGAAGTAGCTGTATTGCTTTCAACAGGCTTTTTCTTACTCCAACAATCTTTTACCATGTGACCCATCTTCCCGCAATTGTAACATTCACCGTCAAATTTTCTATTGTTATTGCGGTTCTTCCAAGCTCCCCCTGGACGAAAGCCTCCTTTTCCTTGAGGAATTTTTCCTTTGTCGCCATCATTTTTATATCCATTTTCATTGTATCGCTTGAAAGTGTCTTTGCTTTTGCTAGTGTAGAGCGCTTTTTCTTCACCCTTTAGGGAGACTCCTCCCATTTGCTTAGCCATAGCTTCTTGATCGGCCAATAAATTCTCAAACTCAATAAGAGATGGTTGTGTCGGCCATCCTTGTATAGCAGTAACAAACCCTCAATATTCGGGTCTCAAACCATGAATAATTATCCTCTTTATCCTCATTTCTCCAATAGGAGCTTTTGGATCTAACTCTGAAATTTCGCGGCATAACGACTTTACCTTGTGAAAGTATTGGAAAATCATCATGTCGAGTGGCGCCATCGATAGCAACTCATTCTCCAGAAGTTGCAATCTTGTATCATTCTTCTTTGAAGAAAGCGTAACAAGAGTGTCCCATGCTTCCTTTGGTGTTTTTGCATCCCGAATGTGCTCCAACATTTCTTCTTCAATTGTGGTCTTCAAAGCAAACATCGCTTTGCCTGCTTTAATTTTCCACTTCCGCAAGATGCCGTTTGCATCTTCCACTGTTGGTTGTGTAACTTCATCACCACCAACAACCTCCCACAAGTCTTGACCTTGTAGGTAAGACTCCATACATGTTGCCCATGTGTTATAGTTTTTGTTGTTGAGCTTCTTGATTCCTCCAACTACTTGAAGATCACCCATCGTGTCGACAAGACTTCGACTATACCGAACAAGCTTGACTAATAAACTTGCAGAGTACCAAACTCCTCACAACTCAAAATAACTCCACTAAGAACGATCCTTGACCGTCCCGCTCTGATACCAATTGTTGAGTAAAATTTAGAATACACAACTCTAAATTTTATAATATTAGATCCAAACAAGTAAACAAACTACTTGTATTATACTCACTATAACACCTTTCAAAGACAACTCACAAATTGAAGAGAAATACAAACACTCAAAGAGAAAGCTCTCAACTCACACTCAAACTAAGAATACAAAGACTTATTTGTTTTTGATGGGATGATGAAACCAAATGCAAGGTAGGCTATTTATAGTCCTCACCATGCAATCTACACCATGCAATCTACACCATGCAATCTACACCACACAAATATAAAACTAAGAAATAATCCTAGCCACACAAATCTTATCTATACACTTCTCTTTTCTACAACTTTCAACTACTTCATTTATTTCTACAACCTTCAACTACTTCATTTATTTCATTTATTTCTACAACCTTCAACTACTTCATTTATTTCATTTATTTCTACAACCTTCAACTACTTCATTTATTTCATTTATTTCTACAACCTTCAACTACTTCATTTATTTCATTTATTTCTACAACCTTCAACTACTTCATTTATTTCTACAGCCTTCAACTACTTCATTTATTTCTACAACTTTCAACTACTTCATTTATTCTTACAACTTTCAACTACTTCATTTATTCATCTACTTCTTTAATTATTATATTGGTGTTGATTTTCAATAGTATTTTAGTTTTTATATTAAACGTTAAAGATATTTTTGAATATATTGAAAACCTTAGGGTATTTTTAATTTTTTCCCTTAATTATCTTCAAGAATCAAGAACCATCTTCTTGAAAACAATACTTGACCATCATTTTTATTAACATTAACAGGCCAAGGACAGCCCAAGATCATAAGTCAGCAGAACTAAAATGGCGGTGATCGTGATCTTCTTCTACCAAGTGCCTTCCAATGACCCCCCGCATCCTCAGACTCGAATGCGGATTCCCTACAATAAAGACATGAGGATTTCAAGAAATGGGCGGTTTTTTTATAGCACCAACTAGCTTGAAATTGAACTTGAACTGAGTTAGACGCAAACGACATGCAAATGAACCTGTTTAACCATAAAAATGATCTGTCATTCCAATTCTTGGGTTAAAGAATTCTATAACTAGATACCCAAAGAGGTCAATGATCACTTGTAACAACACTGTAATAATTACAACATGACAGGTGCAGTGTATAATATATCTCAACATGCATAAAATGCAGATTTGGGTCCCTGTATGCATAAGAAAAAGCTGGTTCATCACAACAAAAAGGTATAAAATGAACCATTATTTAGCAATATAGGATAAAACTAGAAGGGTTGCAACTAGAAACTATAAGCTCCACTTACTTTCAGTAACCATCATCGTTTTGATTTTGCTCAGTAATTTCATAACTTGGAGAATACGACCTCTGATGGTCATCTCTACCACTTGGATGACATTTTGGTGATCTAGGGTGATCCACGTGCCTTCTGCTTGGGGATACAGAGTAGTCACTTTCACTATTTGGGGCAGGAGAGTAAGACCTGAATGAATTGAAAGACAAATATTATTCCCTTACCAGACAATGGTTAAAGATGAAGGGATGTCTCCCATCTTGAAGTCTTACCTTGAGCAATATCGACTTCTAGAACTGGGTGGATATCGAGGAGAGTGTGAACGAGATCAAGAATGTCCTGAAGAATATAGAAATGGGCATTACATCATAACTTGATTGGTTAAAGAATCTTCTAACTTGAACTCCCAGTTTGAGGAATCATCCGTCAAAACTTGGAGACAAGTAGAACCTTCAAGCCCCGAGGGTGTGTCAAATGCAAAGTATCTAGAATTTACACAAATTTTGTTAAGAAACTGAAATGTGCAATTCTAGATTCCATGTTTTTGACATATGGTTGAAGGTCAAAAGTGTGGAATATAGAGCTACCCAGTTAATGAAAAGTTGAAACCAAAATCAGAGCAATAGCTTACCATAATAAGATCGTTGACCCCATGGCTAGGTGGCCGTCTGTAGAAACAGTAACCAAACATAAGCCATTTCAGAAATATAAAATCAATTACATAGTTTCTCTATTTTTAGCCAGAGGAGAGGAGTGTGTGAGAGCAGAAAGTACCTGACTTGTAGTTTCTCGCATCTCCTCTGGCTTTTTTCTTGACTGTAGAGCAACAGCAACAGATATCTCCCTCCCAGCAAAAAATTGTCCATTCATACGATACTGTGCCTCCACTGCTTCGTAAGGATCCACAAATTATACAAATGCGAATCCTCGAGGTTTCCTGCATGGAAGATCCATTAAAAAAATTAGCTAAAGCTATGGCTAAATACTAGTATACTACCATGGAAAGATTAACAAGAGTCAGAATCTTCCCAGTAAGTAACCACCGTGATGTCATTACTCATTATACCTGTTGATATTTTATAACTATTTTGGTGGAGGGAAGAGAGACAAAAACAATTTTTTTTTCTTTCTTACTAATCAAACACTCTTTTTTATTTCTCTCTTCTTGGCTACTTACAAAAGAATACAACTCTATTTATAGACCTAAACAAGACTCTTAAAATTCGTATTAAAAAAACAGCTTTAAACAAAACAGTAAATTCTGACCCTTCCTTGCTAAAACTTCCATAACTTATTGTAGGTAATACCAAATGACCTGAAACCTTCACCATTAAAAACTAGACTTAAAAACACACGAATTAGACTTTTCATTTGCTCAGAACGATCTGGAATTGCCCCTTCAATTCCTCATTCAATACTGTCTGTCCGTTTTTAGTAAATTCTGACCCTTCCTTGCTAAAACTTCCATAACTTATTGTAGGTAATACCAAATGACCTGAAACCTTCACCATTAAAAACTAGACTTAAAAACACACGAATTAGACTCTTCATTTGCTCAAAATGATCTGGAATTGCCACTTCAATTCCTCATTCAATACTGTCTTAAAATCTGTCCGTTTTTTTATTTGAGTTTATTTTCCACAAATTCCTCCCTTAAACTCAAATTTCTTCCATCCTTCATGCCTACTGCCATCTTGCATTTATCCAGCAAAACCGTGGGTAACGGCTTTGTGAACATGTCGGCTACTTGATCATGACTCGCTACATGATTCAACTTCACACTCCCTTCCCGGATTTGTTCTCGAATGAAATGAAATTTCACATCGATATGCTTGCTCCTTTCGTGATGTACTGGATTCTTTGCGAGTTCAATTGCCGACCTGCTATCAACTCGGATCTCGGTTGCTTCTTCTTGTCTGAGATTCAACTCGCTTAAAAGTTTCCTTAGCCAAACTGCATGTCGCACACACCATGATGCTACCACATATTCTGCTTCGCATGTCGAGAGTGTCACGATGGGTTGTTTTTCGACATCCATGTGAACGCCGTGTCTCCCATAAAGAATACGTATCCCGATGTACTCTTTCGATCATCTATGTCTCCGCACTACCACTATCGAGTATCCCACCGCTTATACTCTTCTGTTCTCGAGAAAAATAATCCGAGTGATTCTGTACTTCGGATATATCGCAGAATTCTCTTCAATGCTTTCCAATGTGTATAGACTGGTTCTTCCATGAACCGACTTACCACTCCAACACTGTAAGATATGTCTGGTCTCGTGCATGTGAGATAACGCAGACTTCCCACCAAACTTCGGTATTTGGTCGCATCTACTCGTTCTCCACCGTCAAACTTAGAAAGTTTAGCCCCAGGTTCCATTGGTGTCAATACCGGGTTGCACTTCTCCATTTTGTTCCTTTTTAGAATTTCTTTTGCATATGTTTCTTGTGATACAAAAATCCCAGTATTTTCTTGTCTAACCTCCAGACCAAGGAAATATTTCATCAAACCCAAATCTATCATTTCGAACTCCCGAGTCATAGCCTCTTTAAAATCTTTTATCATCTCCTCATTATTCCCTATGAATATAAGATCATCAACATAAAGAGCTACAAACAACAAGTTACCTTCTTCTTTCTTCACGTACAAAGCATGTTCATATGGGCATTGAGTAAACCCGTTCTTCTTGAAGTAAGTGTCGATGCGGGTATTCCAAGCTCGAGGTGCTTGCTTTAGTCCATAAAGTGCCTTCTTCAATTTCAGCACCTTCTTTTCTTCCCCAATTTTTGTGTACCCGGGTGGTTGCTCTACATACACCTCTTCTTCTAGCACACCATTCAAAAAAGCTGATTTGACATCCATTTGAAAAATTTTCCATTTGAATTGAGCTGCTTGAGCAATGAGAAGGCGAATCGTCTCCATTCTTGTAACTGGGGCAAAAACTTCATCATAGTCTATCCCCGCCTTTTGTCGATAGCCCTTTGCAACTAGCCTTGCCTTGTACCGCTCTATCTCGCCTTGAGCATTCATCTTCTTTTTGTATACCCATTTTACTCCTATGGGCTGACATCCTTTTGGTAATTCAACCAACTCCCAAGTTCGGTTTCGCTCAATTGCTTTTATTTCTTCATCCATGGCTGCTTGCCACTTCTCATTCCGTACTGCTTTTTCAAATGTAATTATTTCGGCATCCGCCAAAAGACAAATTAAATGTACCTCACTTGTTGAGTCGTACAAATCTTGCATGCTTCGCATTTTTGGTTGTCTTGGCTCTTCCTCATTATCAGTTGTTTGAGGGCTTCTTGCTATCTCGATCTCGAGGTTTGTTGTTGATGTGGTTGATGATTCTCCCCTTTCTACTATCACCTCGGAAGAGTTTTTCCAGTCCCACTCGCTTGCTTCATTCACCTTAACATCTCGGCTTATTATTACCTTCTTGTTTATTGGATCGAGAAGCTTGAAACCTTTAGTCTTCTCGTCATAACCAATGAACACAAATTTCTTGCTCTTATCTTCTAGCTTTGTTCTTCGCTGATCCAGTACGTGTGCATAAGCCACACTACCGAATATTCTGAAGTGTGAGACTGTCGGCTTTCTACCACTCCAATTTTCTTGTGGAGTTTTATCTTCTAAACTCGCATGTGGACATCGGTTTTGCACATAAATTGCGCATTGCACAGCTTCCGCCCAAAATTCTTTTGGCAACTTCTTACTTTTCAGCATTGATCGAACCATGTCGAGAATGGTCCGATTCTTTCTCTCTGCCACACCATTTTGTTGAGGAGAGTACGGTGCGGTTAGGAACCTTCTTATTCCATGTTCTGCGCAGTATCTCGCAAATTCTGTCGAGTTGTATTCGCCACCTCGATCAGAACGTAGAGCTCTAATAAACTTGCCAGTTGCCTTCTCTACCATTACTTTGAACTTTTTAAACACTTCGAATGCTTCAGATTTTTCTTTCAGGAAATAAACCCAAGTCTTTCTGGAATAGTCATCGATAAAAGTAATGAAATATTTTTTACCGCTGAATGACTCAGGAGTGATTGGCCCACAAATGTCGGTATGTATTAATGCGAGATGATCTGTTGTTCGGTATTCTGCCTTCTTCTGAAATGAGTGTCTCGAGTGCTTCCCGAGTACACACTCCTCGCAAAAATTCTCGATGTAGTCAATCTCGGGTAACCCATGTACCATTCCTTTCTTCGACAATTTTTGTAAACCACCATAGTGCAAATGACCATATCGCAAATGCCACAGGAACGCCTTGTCTTCTACATTAACTCGCAAACACCTTTCTCGCACATAACACAGGTTGATTTTGTACATTCGATTCTTCGCCATCTCAACTCGTGCTATTACTCGCTCTTTCTTGTCTTTCGGTTGTAATACTCGATTTTTCATAAACACCGAGTATCCTTTCTCCATGAGTTGTCCCATGCTCAGGATGTTGCTCTTGAGATCAGGTACATAATAAACATTCTCAATTAATCCCTTTAAACCATTCTTTTGAAAATATGATATTGTACCTTGACCTTTCACTTGAATCTTTGACGCATCTCCAAATGACACGTGCCCAACCTCTATCTCTTGCATCTCTACAAAGAGGTGTTTGTGCCCGCACATATGATTACTAGCGCCGGTATCGAGATACCACACCGTGTCACTGTCGGGAATGGTATTTTTGTAGGCCATCATGAGAACACCATCTTCTCTTGTCTCCTCTTTCGCGACTAGATTCGCGTTTTCTTCTACCTTTTTCTCAGAATAGCACTCCTTTGCATAGTGCCCATGCTTGCCACAATTATAGCATTCGATATTTGATTTGCACTCTTTTGCGTAGTGCCCATGCTTGCCACAGTTGTAGCACTCAACATTTGAATGATTTGACCGGCCGCCTCTCCCATGACCACGTCCTCTACCTCGCCAATTTTGTTGGCTTGACTGCCCCTTCTCCTCATAGTGTGCATCTCGACCGCGGCCTCCACCACCGCGACCATTACTGCGACCTCCACGGCCGCGCCCTCTACCACGAAAGTTTTGAGTATAGAGTACCTTTTCATCTTTGATAGATACCTTGGCTTGCAGTGCTTCCTCAAGCGACTCGTTCTTCTTCTTCTTCTTCCGCTGTTCATGCGCCTCAAGAGAACCAGCGAGATCATCAAGGGTCATCTCCTCCAGATTTTTCGACTCCTCAATTGCACAAACGACATTCTCAAAATTCTCGGTTAATGACCGCAAAATTTTCTCCACCACTCTTGCATCAGTTAGAATTTCTCCATTTCATTTTAGTTGATTCACCACTGTTTGCACACGCGAGATGTAGTCGGATACACCTTCTGACATCTTCATCTTCATACTCTCCAATTCACCGCGTAGAGTTTGGAGTCTTACTTGCTTTACTCGGTCGGCTCCTTTGAACACTTTTTCTAAAATGTCCCACGCTTTTTTTGAAGTAGTTGCCTCGGCAATCTTCTCAAAGCCCGACTCGTCAACGGCTCGGAACAACATGTATAGTGCCGCCTTATCCTTTGATCGCTCCTCTTTCAACGCCTTGTTTTGAGCCGCCGTATATCCCGTGGTATTTGTTGGTTCTTTGAAACCTTCTTCGACCACCTCCCACGCATCTTGAGATCCGAGAAGAGCTTTCATTTGAATGCTCCAATTCTCGTAGTTTGCCTTCGTTAGTCGTGGTAGCGGCATTTGTCCCATCACATTCGCCATCGGCTCTGATACCAATTTGTTGATATTTTATAACTATTTTGGTGGAGGGAAGAGAGACAAAAACAATTTTTTTCTTTCTTACTAATCAAACACTCTTTTTTATTTCTCTCTTCTTGCCTACTTACAAAAGAATACAACTCTATTTATAGACCTAAACAAGACTCTTAAAATTCGTATTAAAAAAACAGCTTTAAACAAAACAGTAAATTCTGACCCTTCCTTGCTAAAACTTCCATAACTTATTGTAGGTAATACCAAATGACCTGAAACCTTCACCATTAAAAACTAGACTTAAAAACACACGAATTAGACTTTTCATTTTCTCAGAACGATCTGGAATTGCCCCTTCAATTCCTCATTCAATACTGTCTGTCCGTTTTTAGTAAATTCTGACCCTTCCTTGCTAAAACTTCCATAACTTATTGTAGGTAATACCAAATGACCTCAAACCTTCACCATTAAAAACTAGACTTAAAAACACACGAATTAGACTCTTCATTGGCTCAAAATGATCTGGAATTTCCACTTCAATTCCTCATTCAATACTGTCTTAAAATCTGTCCGTTTTTTTTTATTTGAGTTTATTTTCCACAATACCTTCATTAAACATGTAACTTCAGCTTTGGACCTTCCACAAAAATGGATGATGAATTTCGAAAAATCAGATATAATTGCTGAACTTTTCTTTATGGTCAAATATGAAAGACAACTTCAAAAGATCCAAGTGACTTGAAAAATCTTCACACTCTTGTATTTATAAGTACTTGAAATCAACTTTTCCAAACTTAAAACTACTCCTTGTGTAGGCTTTAAATGATCAAATATCAATCTTCTTCCACATCAAACTTCTACTGATTGTATATTAAACTATTTCTCCACATAAAAAAACCATTCTTCATTAAATATTACTATAACAAGCTTCTCATACCAAAATGTTAGCCAATGATTAGGCCTTCATCAAATGGGGCTGGGGCCAAACGTCATAGCCAGCAAAAGAGTCACGCAGGTTTCCCTGTAGAAAGATTAACGCACCCAGTATAATAATCCTTTGGAATGTAGACATCCCTGACAAGCCTATATCTATCAAACGGAACCCTAATTTCTTCTGGTCTACGAGCATTTAAGATTACAATAGAAGTCCACGTTAGCTATCGTTGGAAATGTGAATTTTAATAAAAACAAATGATGCTAATTTGCGACATTTTATTTTTAGAATTTTTTTTTTGATTAAGATTATTTTTCCACTCAAGATTGATCGTTATTTTTCCACTAAAAAATGGTCATTACTCTTTCCACCCAAACATGATTGTTATTTATCATAATTATCACACATTTTTCAAATTATAAATAGAGAGCCTCAGCTCTTAGTTTAAACACATCAATTGGAAATAGCCCTTAGAAAAGAAAAGAAGAAATAGCTCTTAAAAAGAAGAGAAGAAGATACTAAATTGTTTTTAGAGTTTTCTGAGCAAGTACAGTGAAGCTCCGATACAGAAAACAATAATTTTGGGCTGTTTTATCATGGGGACGAAGAGACTGTGTTTGCTTGCAAAAGTTTTGACAGAGCCGTAAAACGTCTTAAAAAGAGTGACCTAGTCCGCGATTCAGTCCGCGACTCAACACAAATAGTTCATTTTAGTATATCGGTAATATTTTTCTAACATTGTTTTTCACATACTTGTTCCAAAAACTATATAAGCATATCAAACAGAAGAACAACTAAATTGGAAAAGTGATATTTATTGCAATTTGATGATGATAAATTATTCATCACTCCTGAGTAAGTGTGATGTCTTAATCCATACCAATCACATGCTTAATTAGTGCAAGTATTTTCTTAAAATATGTTATAATATACACAAGAAGTCAATATTACAAGTGATTGGCCTCGACAATACACATAGCTTACTTTGGTTCCACACTTGAGGGTGTCAATCTCTAACATGATACAATTAATATTGAAACACGATATGATTAATGTCAAAACACGACATAATAATACGATACTATAAATGTTTCAATATGACACCATAACACGGTCCGAATATGACTAACACGTACAATTTCCATCCCTACTCGAGATGTATAGCATTGCTCAGTATTGAACAAGTTAAATAATAATATTAATGGTGTTAATTTTTCATCTATTTATTGTGATTATTGTCACGACCTTAAATTTTCAATAGCGATCGTGCGGCACTTAGCACGTTCCGTTGCACTAAGCCTGCCTTTTCCCGAACGAATTCTCCAAAGAGATTAGAAAGAGAGTTTGCAAAGAATGCTTTGTATTGCTCTAGAGAGAGTTTATGTTACAATTTCCCAAGATTTCCAAGATGAATGCAAATGAAGACCAAGTGGTCTATTTATAGTGTGGCTCTAAGCTTAAGAGCATGCCACCACTTTCTAGAGTCTTCCTAGTCTAGAATGTACAAGGGTGTTCTAGATTTATGTACAATGTGCCATAAGGCTCTAGGACCTTCTAGCCAACTCTAGAGTCTTCTAGGTTTGTCTAGCTCCTTCATGCACGTTCTGGGATGTTCCGCAAGCTTCCAGCGGCTTCCACATCCTTCCCGAACCATCCAGCACGTTCTAGAATATTCCAGCCCATTCTAGCACTCTCCAGCGTGCTCTAGAACATTCTAGGGTCTTCAAGCTTGAGTTGAGTCCATCCAACTCTAGCTCTTTCTAGACATCTCTAGGCCACTCTAGAACCTTCTCATGTAGAAAAGTCTAGGTCCTTTAGACAAGCACCATTTATTTTGAATTTCGCGGGGCAATCTGAGCGGGACGTGACACCCTCCCCCACTCAAGTTCGCGACGCCCTCGTCGCGCCTTCAAGCTTGAACCTCTCAATGTCATCTCTGAATTGCCACAAAGAATCTTCAGGTTCCCAGCTTGTCTCTACATCCGGAGCGTTCTTCCATTTGACCAAGTATTCTCGATAACTTGGTACACCTCTACGCCGGATCAAGCGATCCGCCAAGATTGAGTCCACTTCCTTGTCAAAGGAGGTTACCACTACGGTAGGTGCCCTCTTGGATTCCCCTCGACTCATATCTTCCTTGTCTCCATGATAAGGTTTTAGCATGCTTACATGAAAAACAGGATATATTTTAAGCTTCGGAGGGAGTTGCAGCTTGTACGACACCTTACCGACTTGTTTAAGGACTGGAAATGGTCCCTCATATTTCCGCACCAACCCCTTATGAACCTTCCGCAAGCTCTTGAACTGTTGGGGCAATAGTTTAACCAGGACCAAATCTCCTTCCTGAAACTCCACCATCCTCCTCTTCTTGTCAGCCCATTTCTTCATCTTTTTAGACACCTTGTTCAGATAAGCTCGGGCCAACTCTGCCTGTTCATGCCATGCCTTGGCAAATTTGAAGGCAGCAGGGCTCTTCCCTTCATAACTCGTGGCCAAGGCATGAGGAGTCATGGGTTGCTGTCCCATGACGATCTCAAATGGACTCTTCGAGGTAGACTCACTCCGTTGTAAGTTATAAGAGAATTGGGCTACATCCAACAACTTCGCCCAATCATGTTGGTTGGTACTAACAAAGTGCCTAAGATATAACTCCAGCAACGCGTTGGCACGCTCTGTTTGCCCATCACTTTGGGGATGAAAACTGGTAGAGAAATTCAAGTCTGATCCCAGTAGCTTGAATAGTTCAGTCCAAAATTTCCCCGTGAATCGTGGATCTCGATCACTCACGATATTAGATGGGATTCCCCAATGCTTCACAACATTCCTGAGGAATAACCGTGCCGTCTCATCTGCTGTGCAGTCCGTTGAGGCAGGTATGAATGTCGTGTACTTGCTGAAGCGGTCTATGACGACAATGATGCTGCCAAAGCCCTCTGATTTTGGCAGGCAGGTAATGAAATCCATTGAGACACTTTCCCACGGTCTCTCTGGAATAGGCAGCGGTTCTAGCAAACCTCCGGGCGCATGTTGCTCAATCTTGTCCTGTTGGCACACAAGACAAGTTTTTACATAAGCTTCGACATCGTCCCGAAGTTGAGGCCAATAGTAGATAGACTTGATCAAAGCAAGGGTGCGCCTCATTCCTGGGTGTCCAGCCCATAACGAATCATGGCACTCCTTGATAAGCTCTTTCCTTAAGCTCCCCCATTTTGGCACAAAGATTCAATTCTGCTTGGCATAGAGTAGTCCATCACTCAGCCAAAATCGTCTCGTCTTTCCTTCCTTGATGAGGGCAAAGAGGTTTTGAGCAAGGGTATCATGCTCCAACCCTTCTTTGATCCTTTCCAGCAAATGACTACTTGGCCTACTCAAGGTTGCTAATTCCGCCTTACGACTCAGCGCATCAGCCACCACATTGGCTTTACCAGGCTTGTACTCCAACCTATAGTCAAACTCCGCCAAGAAATCTTGCCACCGAGCTTGCTTGGGACTCAACTTCTTTTGAGTCTGGAAGTAGCTTGTTGCAACATTGTCCGTCATGATAACAAAATGAGAACCCAATAAGTAGTGTCGCCACACCCTTAGGCAATGAATGATAGCTGTCATTTCTTTTTCTTGCACTATGTAGCGGCGTTCAGTGTCATTCAGCTTGCGGCTCTCATAAGCTATCGGACGCCCTTCCTGCATCAATACTCCACCAATGGCAAAGTCTAAAGCATCTGTGTGCAGCTCGTATGTCTTGGAGGGGTCTGGAAGACAAAGCACCGGTTCTTCACTAACGGCCTTCTTTAAGTCTTCAAATGAGGCTTGGCATTCACTTGTCCATTCCCAAGCCTTGTTCTTTTTGAGAAGGTTAGTGAGTGGGGCTGCTCTCGCCAAGTAGGACTTGATAAACCTTCTGTAATAGTTCACCAGTCCAAGGAAAGATCTTAACTCGGGAACCTTGGCAGGAGGTTCCCATTCTTGGATGGTTTTCACCTTAGCTCCATCTATCATCAATTTCCCATCCTTTATCCTATGCCCCAAGAACATCACCTCATCTTGGACAAAGGAACATTTCTCCTTCTTGACGTATAGCTCGTTTTCTCTTAGGACCTCGAACACCTTCTTCAAATGTTCTAGATGTTCTTCCAAAGTCCGGCTATATATCACAATGTCGTCAAGATATACTACCACGAACCGATCGAGGTAGGGATGGAAAATCTTGTTCATAAGAGTGCAGAAGGTGGCAGGCGCATTAGTAAGACCGAATGGCATGACAAGGAACTCATAGGCACCATACCTGGTTACACATGTAGTCTTGGGCTCATCCCCTTTGGCTATGCGTACCTGGTAATAACCCGACCGCAAGTCCAACTTGGTAAAGTATCTTGCATTCCCCAATTGATCAAACAAATCAGCAATAAGTGGGATAGGATACTTGTTCTTGACTGTGATCTTATTTAGAGCCCGATAGTCAATGCACATCCGTAGCGAGCCATCCTTCTTCCTTTGAAAGAGAACCGGGGCACCAAATGGGGCTTTAGAGGGCCCTATGAAGCCAGCATCTAGCAATTCATCGAGTTGCTTCCGCAATTCTGCCAACTCTGAGTTCGCCATTCGATATGGGCTCATTCTTTGGTGGCACAGTGCCGGTTCCAACTCTATTTCATGGTCTACCTCCTCCTCGAGGTAACCGTTTGGGTAATGCTTCCGGCATTACATCTTTGAACTTGTTTAGGACAGCTTGCACTTCCGTCGGCAAGCTTGGCTTTGGTGACGCCTCTTCATCATCGTATTCCTTTAGGATGGCCAAATAACTCTCTTCATCCCTCTTCAACCCCTTCTTGAATTGAAGCGCCGAGAGAGCTTGGGTAGTAGGTCTAGTGGTCCTCTCCGTCGGTACCACACATGCCTTCGCACCATCCATGATGCACATAGAGTTTGAACATGGCACCAAGAAAGCTCTTACCTGGTCCAAGAACTCCATGCCGAATACTGATGAGTGCTCAAAAAGCACTAAAATAACCATTATTTTATGCACATTAATTGATTAATATATATATATATATATGTTTTATCATATATTTATATATATTTGTCTTTTTCGGAATCACGGGTATTTTTATTGTTTTTCAGGTATTTTGGCTTAAAAACGTAACTTAAAGACTCAAAGAGGAATACTGGAAGCAATACATCACAAATATATTAATAAATAAATGGGGAAAGGTCAATAAATATGGAAAAGTTGGATAAAATGGGTCAAAAAGGTCAAAAAGGAGAAAATCGCGCCGCCGCGCCGCCCAGTCGCCGAGCCCCGCGCGCGCCCGCGCGCATCTCACCTCCATCAGCGCGCGCCGAAGCCCATTTCGCTCCATTTTTCACGCGCAGCCGCCTCATGTCATGATGACGTCATCAGTATGATGTCAGCAATTACCACTCCGCGTTTTCATAATTTTTTAACATTTTTTCCCCCACTTTTTCTCTCCATCTTTACCTATAAATACCCCCCACCCTTCTCTTCACTTCTAAACACACCTCAAAACCATTCTTCTCTTCCCTTTCTTTCTCTCATTTCTTAGTTTTTAAGCTTTTCTTAGTTTCTTTCTTAGTTTTTAGTTGTTCTTAGTTAATTTCTCTTAGTTTTAGAGTTCTTCCCTTTTTGGGAAGAACTAGTTATGTTTTTGTAATTTATTAGCTTTTCGATTCAATAAATGGGAGTGCAAATTCCGCTTGGAGGTTTTCCAACAACGGGAATAGCATCGAAGTTCTGTAAGGATTTTATTTTTTTACAGTTATTTTTTATGCTTTATTCTTACATGTTATATTTAATTTGTCTGTGATTAAATTTAACTGTGTTGGCTATTTGTAAACATGATATAATAATAACGTTGTTATGCTTGCGAAATATTAAATAGGTAAAAATCTCTAAAATGAATTGATTTTATTTTTATTCAAGATTTTATATTAAGAATGTTAGAGAGAAATATATTATTTTTCATTACAAACTTAAATCTGAAAATTAGATTTTAAGGTTTAGTTATCCGGTCTAATTTAGAGTAGTGCTCTTTTATTTGTTGGTACAATCGCCCGGTAGTTAGAGTGAAGCTCTATTTCAAAAGTTTTTATAAGAATTATTATCTGAAAATGTATTGACAACATGTTTTCAGTAGTGGTTTTAAAACTTGAAAGTTAGTACTCGGATAATTAAATTCTTAGGTTTAATTTGGACACCTTGAATAAAGTTTAAACTGTCTAACCCCACCAAAGGTGGCATTTAAATGGTTCATTTTCAATCTCTTAGAAAAAGGAATTGATTTAATTAACCAAATTAGTTATCAACCCCACCCATAGGTGTTAATTGATTTGTTTAGTTAACAAAGAATATCTAACCCCACCAAAGGTGGTATTCATATAAAAAAGAGAGAATCAATAAATATCAAATCATATCTTTAATAACCTAATTAATATGAGCAAGCATAATTAACTTAATTATTATATCCATAAATACTCCACCATTATAAATGATAAAATTTGCATAAATGTTTATTGAATCTATGTTTATTTTTATGTAAGTAGATTAAAAACACAAAACCCCAAAATATCGTGACAGGATGTTTAGGATTTAATTTTGTTTTTAAAAGTTTGAATAATAAATTAAAAACCACATACATTCCTTCCTTAGATCGACCTTGGGAGTATACTTATCATTTTCTACGAAATGATTCGTGCACTTGCGAGAGTTTTATAAATAGATAAAACCAAAGTAACGGGCAGGATCGGTGATGTCGGTTCTGCCCCTATCTAATACAACCGAGAAGTCGTCCATAGGCGCCACTGACAAGTCCACCTGGCCAGTCCAAGCACCAAGACTGACCTTAACTCCGCGAGCAACTCCATGCAATGGTAGTGATGCCGAGTTAACTACCTTGAGAGATCCCCCTCCACGGACTACCTTCAGGCTGAGTCTCTTTGCTTCTTCCACTGAAACAAAGTTGTGCGATGCACTTGTGTCGACCAATGCTTTGGCGACGTTCCCATTGATGGCTGCATCTACATAAATTAAGCCTTTAGGGGTCTTTGGGGCACTCTACAATGCACCAAGTAGGCGCAAAGAACCCATCTTTGCACCCTCATCCGAATCGCCTCCATCCTGCTCATGAGTGGAAGCAACTAAGGCACTCAAGGCCTTCCTCTTCGGACATTCTCGTGCCCAATGTGGTCCGTCGCATATGAAGCACGTCACACGGGGCTTCGAGGCATTCCGATCCTCCTTCTCCTTCCCCTTGTCTCGTGGCTTGAATGAGGAGCTATCTTTGTGGTTCTTAGGTCCCTGACTTTTACCATGGCTTCCCCCACTCTTTCCTCCAACAAACTTCTTATCTGTGGCTTTGGAGCTCTCTTTGTTTGTGGAGTAATCAATAAAGCTTTCCGCAGTCGCAATGGCCGAAGACAAGTCTTGGACACCACGTCGCTTGAGCTCAAGGTTAGCCCACGATTGAAGCCCATCCATGAACAAGAATAGGGCATCCTTGTCAGATGTGTCAGGAACTTTAAGCAACAGGGTTGTGAACTCCTTCACGTAGTCCCTTATACTACCTGTTTGCTTTAACCGTCGCAATCGTCCTCTAGCTTCCTCTTCAGCATTTACGGGGAAGAACTGCATTTTAAACTCCCTTTTGAAGTCATCAAAGGTATCAATTGTGCAAACCCCTCGTTGCACATCTCCATGCCTCCGTCTCCACCACAACATCGGAGTGTCGGATAAATACATGGCTGCAGTTCAGATCTTACTGGCATGGTCCGTTATGCCAGTAGCCTCAAAGTATTGTTCAAGCCCCCATAGGAAGTTCTCAACTTCCCTAGCGTTCCTAACTTCATTAAAGGTCTTGGGCTTGGGAACATCTACCCTCTTAGCCTCAATGACGGTGGCTGTGCTAGTTCCCGCGGCCATAGCCCGCTTACATAGAGCTAGATCACCACTCATGTCCTCAACTCTTTGCAACACGTTAGCAAGTTCTCTTTGGACAAGATCTCTTACCTTAGCAAGTTCGGCTTTTAGCCCATCAATCTCTTGTCTTAACCCACCGTCTAGCTCGTTGAGGGACATCTTAACCGCTGCATGGATCTCCACATCCTCGGCCTCCAAGCCATTGCAACGCTCCTCTAAGTTGTCCACCCGGTCGAACAGCTCCCCTAAGCTGTCCTGTGCACTTCCCACTCGTGCTTCCAAGCTAGAAAGCATGTCTTTCGACTTAGCTCGAGATTCCTTCGATGGTTTCCGAACTTCCTCACGTCCACGTTCCATAGGTGGAACATCAACGCTTGGTGTAGATGGAGCAACGTTCTTCATTATGCCAAGAGTAAGATTGCTTCAACCTAAAGCTCTGATACCAACTGTCACGACCTTAAATTTTCAATAGCGATCGTGCGGCACTTAGCACGTTCCATTGCACTAAGCCTGCCTTTCCCCGAACGAATTCTCCAAAGAGATTAGAAAGAGAGTTTGCAAA
The DNA here is from genome assembly GCA_030763125.1 of Hippophae gyantsensis. Lineage (NCBI taxonomy): Eukaryota > Viridiplantae > Streptophyta > Magnoliopsida > Rosales > Elaeagnaceae > Hippophae > Hippophae gyantsensis. Next base: position 31,478,113 of record CM061030.1, read on the forward strand.
GAATGCTTTGTATTGCTCTAGAGAGAGTTTGTGTTACAATTTCCCAAGATTTCCAAGATGAATGCAAATGAAGACCAAGTGGTCTATTTATAGTGTGGCTCTAAGCTTAAGAGCATGCCACCACTTTCTAGAGTCTTCCTAGTCTAGAATGTACAAGGGTGTTCTAGATTTATGTACAATGTGCCATAAGGCTCTAGGACCTTTCTAGCCAACTCTAGAGTCTTCTAGGTTTGTCTAGCTCCTTCATGCACGTTCTGGGATGTTCCGCAAGCTTCCAGCGGCTTCCACATCCTTCCCGAACCATCCAGCACGTTCTAGAATATTCTAGCCCATTCTAGCACTCTCCAGCGTGCTCTAGAACATTCTAGGGTCTTCAAGCTTGAGTTGAGTCCATCCAACTCTAGCTCTTTCTAGACATCTCTAGGCCACTCTAGAACCTTCTCATGTAGAAAAGTCTAGGTCCTTTAGACAAGCACCATTTATTTTGGATTTCGCGGGGCAATCTGAGCAGGACGTGACACTCAGCTCTCAGTTTAAACACATCAATTGGAAATAGCCCTTAGAAAAGAAAAGAAGAAATAGCTCTTAAAAAGAAGAGAAGAAGATACTAAATTGTTTTTAGAGTTTTCTGAGCAAGTACAGTGAAGCTCCGATACATAAAACAATAATTTTGGGCTGTTTTATCATGGGGACGAAGAGACTGTGTTTGCTTGCAAAAGTTTTGACAGAGCCGTAAAACGTCTTAAAAAGAGCGACCTAGTCCACGACTCAGTCCGCGACTCAGTCCGCGACTCAACACAAATAGTTCATTTTAGTATATCGGTAATATTTTTCTAACATTGTTTTTCACATACTTGTTCCAAAAACTATATAAGCATATCGAACAAAAGAACAACTAAATTGGAAAAGTGATATTTATTGCAATTGGATGATGATAAATTATTCATCACTCCTGAGTAAGTGTGATGTCTTACTCCATACCAATCACATGCTTAATTAGTGCAAGTATTTTCTTAAAATATGTTATAATATACACAAGAAGTCAATATTACAAGTGATTGGCCTCGACGATACACGTAGCTTACTTTGGTTCCACACTTGAGGGTGTCAATCTCTAACATGATACAATTAATATTGAAACACGAAATGATTAATGTCAAAACACGACATAATAATACGATACTATAAATGTTTCAACATGACACCATAACACGGTCCGAATATGACTAACACGTACAATTTCCACCCCTACTCGAGATGTATAGCATTGCTCAATATTGAACAAGTTAAATAATAATATTAATGGTGTTAATTTTTCATCTATTACTATTTAGATTACTATTCCTAGGCTTTGATACCAATTTCTACGGATCGATACAATTTTTAATCGGGGGTTAAATATTGACCTAGTTAATGGTTTTTATATATTTATTGAATGTGATAATTTGTCTAAAAAACTTATTATTTTGTTGTATAAATCTAATTTTCTTCTATATTCATTACCATTGCATAGTATATTATGTTCTTCATTATGATGGTTATTTAATTCTAATCCTGAATCTATTAATTGTCTTTTAAAATTAAAAATTACTCTTTCATTTGTTAAATCTAATAATTATAACTTATGTACTAAAGATTCTATGTTCATAGAGTATTATCTTGATAAATTATATGTGTTAAATGTATATTATTTTGTCCTATTAATCAAATATTTTTTTTGTACATACAGTGTATTTATAATCTTCAAAGAAGTAATATCCAAATATTAAATTGTTGAATTCTTCTTCCTCAATTCTCACATATTATTGACTAAAATAGTCTTTTAATGTCCTTAAAACAGGATGGTCTATAATACTTGTAATAGCTTTAATATAATATCTAATAAGGTGTTAAATCTTTTAAAATTTTCAAGATAAGTTTCATAGTACTCATTTTTAAAATATTCATTTAAATGATAGAGATAACTTTTATCAAATGTTTATAATAGAATTAGACTTTTATCTTTTATTTCCATTGGAATTATTAGTTGTTTATTTCTAAAAATAAATTCTATTTTCCTGTTTTAACAATATTATGTTTGTAAGCAAATATTTAAACATTCAAGATTCTTAACTAGCTTAAATTTATAATTATTATACCTGAATTTGATGGGTTCACCACGGTCTTCTCTTATATTCGTCTTTTTTGTTACACCTATTATGCCTCAACTTTGCTCACACCTCAACGCCCTTCTAGCAATGATGAGCCTTTTGCATCCGTACATAAATGGTGTCCAATAGTTGACTTACTAGAGAAGAGTAACTGAACTCCATTTTATTCATAGTATAATAATTATTATAACTTAAAGCCAACTAAGAACCTTGAAAGGAGTGCTTAGCCACTCATAGTTACTGGGTATAACATTATTGGGTTTGAGATTTCTAGATAGGGAGGTTTTCTATGCTAGAGTGTTTCAGAGTAGAGAGCTTTGGATTTCTGTGTATTTTTCGTATGTTTTTAAATGATACTAAGGGTTTCTTTTATAGAACAAGGAATCCCTATTTACAAGACTAAAATTATTATTTTACCCTTGTTCTAATAATTCATCTGCTTTTCTACTTTAAAGGATAGCCATTACTTTTTTCTTTGGCACATGCTGCCGACTAAGATGTGGAGTCTACATCTTTATTTCTTTTGTAGTCTTCTGCTGACAACTTCTTTTCTTATTTTTCTTTGTCATTTTCTACCGATAGTTTCTTTGATGACGTTGATAATGACACATCTTCATCTTCTCGGTCTTTAATGCAGAGAATGCATCTGTGGTCTTTGGTGGCTTTTCTGGCATAGAAGTAGAATACCTTCCTTATTTCTTGACCAATTTCTAGGTTATTACAATTAAAATTGGTTTCATATTTGGTGATTTTTTCACCATCTTCTTCTCATAGAGTCATGCTACTATGGGAAATGATGATGACTTTACTAGTTGAATAATTTATTTTAATCTCAGTAGAATTGTCAATCTTCTTGAGTTCATAGTAAATCTGGCTTAGCATTTGTCCTCTTAATACACAAAGTTCTTCTATGTTGAATTCTTTTTCTTAAAGTGTCATTGGTTTGGGAACCTTTCTATTTGTGTTGGAAATCCCTATCTTGATTAAATGGTAAGGACTAATACTTCCTTCTTCATTCCAGTCCATTAATGAACTGAAAAATCTAAGATAAATAGGTTTATCACCTGTTTTAATTTTTCTTCTGAAATTATTGATTGCTCTTTTAAATTTTTTTGGGAAATAATTTAACTCACTTAAATTAATTCCTGGATATATATTTTCTATTAGTCTTGCATGAAATGCTTTATACACAAATATTGGATTAGCTCCTTCCAATATATTGAATTTACTTCCTGTAAGAAATTCCTTGTCTGTAGTATAAAATTTCATATCTTCAATATGTTTTTGGGTATATTTTTTGGCCAAATTATAGAGACTTAACCATTGTAGTTTGTTGAGGTTTCTATAGTGATCCTTTTCATCTTCAATGATTGGATTAGTTCTAAGAGATGTCTCCTTGAATAGTATTGAATGGTTTACTATTTTTGATGTCTATGGTGAAGATGTTTCTTTAAATAACACGAGAGGCTTTTCTATCTTTCCATGATTTTTCAATCTGCTTGGAGCTGTTGGTTGTTGTTGTAGTGCTACAGAATAATTTCTTACTATCTCCTCTAGAGTTATTAGTTTTGGTGTTTTGTAGTTGGCATAACTACCTTTAGCTTCTATTCTGTTGGTGAAGGCTCTATGAGTTACTCTACTAATTCATAGAATAGATTTGCTAGCTTCTGCCCAGTTGTTATAAATTCCTAGTTTTGAACCATTATAAACCACATAAATTTTTTTTATGTTTTTCTTTTTTTGCCTCATCTGCCCAATTGAGCTTTGTGGTTTCAGAAGTTTTTTATGAACTATTAGTTCTTCCTTTTTAAAATAGAGATTCCTTGTTTGAGCTTCTGGTCTCTAGAGGTTGTTTTGAACAATTAAGTTCTTCTTGTTTCTTTCCTGTCTCCATGAGAGATTTCTCGAGATATAGTAACTTGAGTTGTTCCAATAGGATTTTTATCTCCTTTTCTTTTATCTTGATTTTGATATCAAGATGTTCCATTTTTGAAAGCATAAAAATAGTTAGAGGTGCTAATTCTCTTGCAAGAGCCTCAATTAAGCTATTTTTATGTCCCAGAAGATGTTCAACATCAAAATTATAGTGGTTGAACCATTGTTGCCATCTAACTAGTCTTCCTTGTTTGTAATCACCTGCAATATTAGTTCTTAAGAAATAGCCAAAATTCTTGTTATCTGTTCTAACAATAAATCTGAAGCTTATGTATTACAAATTTCTTAATAGCCTTTTTAATAGTTAAATATTATTTTTCATTACTAAGATAATTTAATTCTGGACCTTGGAAAGATCGTGATGTATATCTAACAAAGATATTCATCTACTCTTGCTTTAAGAACTGTTCCCCAATATTCTTGTGAAACATCTATTTTAATTATCATCTGGTCCTGGATGGTATAAAGTTGGTAAAATTTTTACCTTTGCTTTTACTCTATCTATAAATAGAGTATCTTCTTGTGTCCATTTCCAAATATAATCTTTTTTTCAATTTTGTTTGTAATGGTTTTCTCATTTCTGCAAGTTTCTTGATATAGGCTTATGCATATGTTAAACATCCTAAAAATCTTTGTAATTGGTTTTTATCTTTTAATTCACTAGGAAAACCTTGAATATTATTTAGTATATAGGGTTGTAGATTATGTTTTCCATCTTCAATTTCCAACCCTAAGTATTTTTTTTTGTTGAGCAAGTAATGCTTTCTTTTCAAATAGTACAATGCCATATTTTCTACATTCTTGTAGAATGTTGATAATATCCAAATAATGTTTATTTAATTCATTACTGAAAACTAAAATATCATCTATGTAAACACAATAAATATCTTATAATTTTTTTAAAATCTTATCCATATATCTTTGAAAATATACCTGGAGCTTGTTTTAATACAAATGGTATAATTGTCTATTGGAACTGTCCTTGGGGGCTTACGAGTGCTCAAAAAGCACTAAAATTACCATGATTTTATGCACATTAATTGATTAAATATATATATATTTATATGATTTTATCATACATTTATATAAATCTGTCTTTTCGGAATCACAGATATTTTTATTATTTTTAAGATATTTTTGCTTAAAAATGCAACTTAAAAACTCAAAGAGAAATACTAGAGACAATACATCACAAATATATTCATAAAATAAATGAAGAAAAGTCAACAAATATGAAAAAATTGGATAAAATGGATCAAAAGGGTCAAAAATGGTGAAATTGCACACGCAGCCGCCCAACTACGCTGGAAAACGTACACAATGCACCCAATAGTGTCAGACAACGTGCCAGCAACACGCCCAGTCCGCACGCGTCCGTCATCATATTATTTAGGTTATTAAAGATATAAATTTATATTTATTGATTCTCTCTTTTTTATATGAATACCATCTTTGATGGGGTTAGTATTATTTGTTAACTAAACAAATCAATTAACACCTATAGGTGGAGTTGATAACTAATTTGGTTAATTAAATTAATTCTTTTTTTCTAAGAGATTAAAAATGAGCCATTTAAATGCCACCTTTGGTGGGGTTAGACGGTTTAAACTTTATTCAAGGTGTCCAAATTAAACCTAGAATTTAATTATCTGAGTACTAACTTTCAAGTTTTAAAACCACTACTGAAAACATATTGTCAATATATTTTTAAATAATAATTCTTTTAAAAACTTTTGAAATAGAGCTTCACTCTAACTATTGGGCAATTGTACTGATCGGGGCAGAACCGACATCGCCGATCCTGCCGTTCATTTGGTTTTATGTATTTATAAAACTCTCGCAAGTGCACGAATCATTTCGTAGAAAATGATAAGTATACTCCCAAGGTCGATCTAAGGAAGGAATGTATGTGGTTTTTAATTTATTATTCAAAACTTTAAAAACGAAATTAAATCCTAAACATCCTGTCACGATATTTTGGGTTTTGTGTTTTTAATCTACTCACATAAAAATAAACATAGATTCAATAAACATTTATGCAAATTTTATCATTTATAATAGTGGAGCATTTATGGATATAATAACTAAGTTAATTATGCTTGCTCATATTATTTAGGTTATTAAAGATATGAATTGATATTTATTGATTCTCTCTTTTTTATATGAATACCACCTTTGGTGGGGTTAGATATTCTTTGTTAACTAAACAAATCAGTTAACACCTATGGGTGGGGTTGATAACTAATTTGGTTAATTAAATTAATTCTTTTTTCTAAGAGATTGAAAATGAACCATTTAAATGCCACCTTTGGTGGGGTTAGACAGTTTAAACTTTATTCAAGGTGTCCAAATTAAACCTAAGAATTTAGTTATCCGAGTACTAACTTTCAAGTTTTAAAACCATTACTGAAAACATGTTGTCAATACATTTTTAGATAATAATTCTTATAAAAACTTTTGAAATAGAGCTTCACTCTAACTATCGGGCGATTGTACCAACAAATAAAAGAGCACTACTCTAAATTAGACCGGATAACTAAACCTTAAAATCTAATTTTCAGATTTAAGTTTGTAATGAAAAATAATATATTTCTCTCTAACATTCTTAATATAACTTGAATAAAAATGAAATCAATTCATTTTAGAGATTTTTACCTATTTAATATTTCGCAAGCATAACAACGTTATTATTACATCATGTTTATAAACAGACAGCAGAGTTAAATTTAATCATAGATAAATTAAATATAACATGTAAGAATAAAGCATAAAAAATAACTGTAAAGAAAATAAAATCCTTACAGAACTTCGATGTTATTCCCGTTGTTGGAAAACCTCCAAGCGAAATTTGCACTCCCATTTATTGAATCAAAAGGCTAATAAATTACAAAAACATAACTAGTTCTTCCCAAAAAGGGAAGAACTCTAAAACTAAGAGAAATTAACTAAGAAAAAAATACAAACTAAGAAACACTAAAAACTAAGAAATTGAGAGAAAGAAGGAGAGAAGAAGATGTGTTTTTTGGTGTGATTTGAAGTTAAGTGAAGAGAATGAGGGTATTTATAGGTGAGGAGGGGAAGAAAAAATGGGTGAAAAAATGATTAAAAATGGAGAAAACACGGAGTAGTGAATGATAATGTCATACTACTAACGTCATGCTAGTGTGGGACGTAGTGGTGCACGCAGATGGGCATAGCAGCGCGTGCAGACTGGGCACAGATGGGCACATGCATGCATGGACTAGGTGTAGATGGGCGCAGGCACGCACGGACTGGGCATGGGCACGCGTGAAATGGAGTAGGGACGCACGCAGAATGGAGAGTAGGCACACGCGGAATGGAGAGCAGGCACATGTGGATTGGGCGTGCTGCACGCGTAGACTAGGTGTGTTGTTGGTGCGTTGCTCGGCGCAGCTGTGCGTGCTATGCACGTTGTCCGGTGCGGTTGGGCGGCTGTGTGCGCAATTTTACCCTTTTTGACATTTGACCCTTTTGATCCATTTTATCCAAATTTTCCATATTTGTTGACTTTTCCTCATTTATTTTATGAATATATTTGTGATGTATTGCCTCCAGTATTTCTCTTTGAGTCTTTAAGTTACATTTTTAAGCAAAAATACCTGAAAAATATAAAAATACCCGTGATTCTGAAAAGACAGATTTATATAAATATTTGAAAAATCATATAAATATAATATATTTTTAATCAATTAATGTGCATAAAATCATGGTAATTTTAGTGCTTTTTGAGCACTCATCAAGGGCAACTAAATGCTGTTAATTTTTGGGATTCTTCATCCTATCTTTTTTACCAAAGTCCACTTTTGCAATCAAGACTCGAGAAGTATTTCTTTCCTTTTATTAATGATAGCAGTTATTCTTTTTTTGGAATAAAGTATCCATCGTCAATGGTTTCTTTATTTAGTGCTTTAAAATTTATTATCATTCTCTTTTTTCCTCTTCTTTTCTCAGCTTCTTTTTTCAACTAAGAATACTGGACTAGAGTGAGGTGAATTACTTCGTATTATGACTTTTAATTCCAAAAGTTCTTCAATTTGTTTTCCAAATTCAATCTTATCTTCTGGAGTATAAATCATTGGTTTTACTCTTATGATCTTGTTAGCATCTCTTAATTTTATATTGACTATTGTTTTAGATTTATTTATTTTTGGATCCAAAGGATTTTCTGAACTGACTGTTTTTAATAGTCTTCTAATGCTTGTTAGGGCCTTGTCTTCTTGTATCTCATTGAGAAAAGAGTTTTATTTTTCCTCTATATCTAATGAAATATTTTCTAAATAAGGTTTTTGTTGGTCTTCTATCTCACCACGTTTTTGTTTTTTATGTTGTTGCATAAAAGTTGGGTTTGATACTGTTAAAGCTTTTATTACTTTAGAAACATATATGATATCTCCTTCTAAGGTTGTGAGACTTATTTTGTTAGAATGTTGTGTGAAAGGTTGATATAAATTTAGGAAATTATTTCCTATTAACAAATCTACTCTTGTTTCTTGTTGATATATGGTAGGAATGTGAAAGTTTTCTCCTCCTATCATTATATCAGTATCTTTTAATACCTGATTGAGTTTTATTGTAGTATTATTAGCAATTCTTACAATTAAATCTTTTGGTACTTGTTTCTAGTTGTCTTCTAGAAATACATATCTACTGGCTACACACATACTAGCTTCTGTATCTATATATGCATGTAAATGATAAGTATTGTAACCTTTGAATTTTAGTCCCACTTTAATGTAAGTACTATTTGGATTTGTAATACTATATAAATCATTCATCTTCTGATGAAGAATATTCATAATTTGAATGTTCATACTCTGAGTCAGTTATTTTCCAATAGATAGATACTGTAAGTATCATTTATATCAGATTCCTCGATTGGTTCTAATTTCATTTTGAAAGCTTCTTCTAAGATTTTTTCTTTTTGTGGAAAATCCTTTTTAAATTCTTTTTTATGTTGAAGTTTTCTTAGACATTCATTAGCATAATGTCCTTCCTCGTTACAGATCCAACATCTACATTTTTTCTTTCATGAAGGGCAATAATTCCTTTTTTAGAAGGTTTATAAATCTTTCTTCTAAAATATCTTTTCTTGTAGTTTTCTCTGTTGAATCTCTTTTTATATTTTTGGAATTTTTTTTTTCTAAATTTATATTTTTTATATTTATATTTTTGTTTATAAGATTTTATATTACATCCATATTTCCCTGATATTCTAAAATCTCTTGTATCACAGTAAATTTTATCATTTCCTCTTATTTGTTTATATTATTTTCTTTCTTGACATTTAATAATGATCCGATCTTTAAGACTTATTATTCTTCCTCCTAGAGTATCTTGTATAGTTTCTTTATTCCTTTGTTCCCAATTTTCTGTTAAGGTTTTATATAGTGTTCCAGGTAATTTTTGAAAAAAAAACATTTCTTTATAAGTTGTTTGTATAGAGGGGGTAATTTATGGTAATACATTTTATATTCACAAATAAAAGAATCTATGTAACACATGTTACAAATTTCCATATTTGTTAGATGCCATTTAGCTTCATTGATTTCATTTTCACTGGATTCAGTGATAGTCATTCCTTTATCTTCTCCAATAAATTCTTTGTATATTTCATTTATTACTATATCCAAGTATTCTCTCCCTGTGGAAGCATTTCCTTGCATTAATAAATGTTTTTGATATGTTGAGTTTGAAAACCAAACTTTTACATTTCTTATCATTTTATGTTCTATAAGCACTCTACAAGTTGAAGGATTTGTTTGGGTAGTTTGAGAAGTTTGTATTAGTACACTCATCCTACTAGACCATTCATCTAGGACTTTTTTCCTTTCTCTTATACAATCTAAATCTAGAAGTTTAGATTTATAATTATCATGGAGTTTGAACTCTGGTGGAATACTACCTCTAGTTCCCCAATGCAACCCTTCCTCTATTTTAGGTGGTTGTCTTCTTCTATACGTAGTATCAGGTTGTTCTGATCTTTGCCTATTTCTTTCCTCCTTATGTGGGTCAGATGTTCTTTCTTGGTAAGGTACTGGTAATGAAATTGGTTTCATATGACCTTTTGAGGTCATATTTTCTGGTTTAGAATCAATTTCACTCATTATTGTCATATCATCCTCTTCTTTGTTAGTACAAAGTTTTTCATTATAATGTTCTTTTATTTCTTCATTGGTTAATGTAAATAATATGACCAATGTTTCTATATCTCTATTTTCAGGGTCCATGAACTTTCTTTCTAATTCTTTTCTATGTTCCATTAAATTGGAATTATCTCTTTATTCCTAGATTGTTCCTCATTTTTCCTTTTCTCATTTTTAGGAATCAAAGAATCTGTCTCCTTGGTGGTTCTTCTTTTAATCCTTTTAAATAATCATATTTATAACCTATTATTTCATTATCCCTATGTATGTTGTATATATCTTTTTTTAGTTCCGAAAATTCTTTGTGCATATCTTGTTATAGTTTAATATAACCACGTTTCTTTATTTCCTTTAGTAATTCTTTTTGTATATCTATTATTTCCTATAAATATTTTGTGTTTGATTCTTGGACTAAATTCATTTCCTCTGTTAATATTTGTACAATTTCAAATAATGTTATTTGATTTTTTGCTACACCTATTAGGCTTCCATTTATTTCTAAATGCATATTTTTTATTTTATCTCTGAACATAATTTTTCCCTAATATACAATCATGAACTAATGCCTTCATTATTTTAACTTCATTTTCTAGTTTTTTAACTTCTTCTTGGTTATAAGTTTTTCCGTCATGGTCTATAAAAGTAAATCTTGGTATGCTATTAGTTTTAACAACGTTACTATTTCTTCCTATTATTAAAGGTTTTTCTTTGATATCTAATTTCTATTCTTTTGATATTTCAAAGTCTGTTAGTATTTCTGGTTTTATTATTTGTCCAAGTTTCTTAAAAGTTTTATCTACTTCTATAAATTCATTTTGTCCATATATTGAACTATTATGACTATTTGTTAAAGAATATGCCACTAGATAATGTATTGAAAATAGATGATTTCCTTCTTTCATTTAATCTCCTCTTTCAAATTCATAAGCTAGACTTAGTACTTGATTTAGATTTTTATCATGTATATTTATAGCAAATCTAGGGTATGTTATAAATTTTAGCTTTTGGTATCCTAGATTACCATGGATCATTCCTAATAAGGCATCCTGTCTATTTATTATTTTGTTATTTAATAATGTTATTTTTATCAGTGTATCTATTCCTTCTCTAAAATGAGTTTTTATTAATTTTTGAATTCCTCCTAAATGGATATGTCCAATTTTTTCTTTATCTTTATGAGGAATTTTTGATAACTTATTTAATATAATTTCTTTATCAATTAATGGTATATTATATCTCCTTTTTTCATATGTAATTTTAATATTCATTTCTTTATTACTTATGTTATAATAAATTATATTTTTTCTAGGGAATAATTTTCTTAATAAAAATTATGGGTCTTTAAATTCACCTTCTTCTTTAAGATTTAACTTTAGTTTTTGAATTTCTTCAAAAAAAAATTTACTTATTACCATTTCTTATGAAAAACATCCTGAAATGTATTTTATTTTTATGTCTATTATTTCTTGGTTTATTTTTTCCTCTTCTATTTTTGAGAGTTTTTTTCTAAACCTTAGGAATATTTTTGATAACTGTTAGATTTAACATCTGTTATGTTTTCAGGGGTATTTCTAATTTTTTTGAAACCTTAGGAGTATTTTTGAAGATTACTTAAACCTTGGGGGTATTTTTGATTTTTTTTTCTTCTTATATAAATAGCACATTTTAAAATTTTTCTTGTAAATAAAATTACAATTTTAATCTTTCTTTTATTATTTTTGTTTTATAAGCACGCAAGAGTTACAAACCTTTTGACAAATTTAAAATTTATTCTTTTATCTCTTAAATATTTTTTATTTTTATTAATTTTATGTTGATATCAAATTAAAGATTAGATTTTTTTTATTATATTTGATTATATATTGAGTTTCTTTTTCTTTCTTTTTTAATCTTAGTTGAGTATATATTAAACTTAATTAAATATTTTCTAAATAAAATTTATTGTCTAACTAATAACTTAATTCTTGTATTTCAGTATTTTGTTCTGCATGATATGATTATGTCCAAATTGGCTTCTAGATTTAAAAAAATATTTATCAGATTATTTTACTAGATTATGTCTCTATTTTATTTTTGAAAAATAATAAATTAATCTTTGTAGATTTTTAATTACTTTTGATTTTTATATGCTAAAGTGAATTTTTCTTTTATAAATTTCTTAAAATGTAACAAAAATGTTTTAAGATATATAAAATCTTTTAAACTTTCTTTTTTCTTGTTTTTATTTTATTTTACTTCTATATAAATTAGTTCTTAATTTTTTTCTTCAATATATTTTTCTTTCATATTTTATACAAATTATTAAATGAGTAATAAATTAATTAATTAGTATCCTTACAGTATGTAATTGTAACTGACTTGATAAATATGAATTCTTCTCGATCTTTTACTTTGTGATGTCTGCTTCTTTTTAGTTAAGGTAGCACCTTAACTAGATCTCACCCCATGTCTTTCTTGACTTATGACAATCTATAGTATCAGTATATTCTTTTTAAGATTATAATGACAAATATGAATTTATGTTAAGATGAACATTTATCTAAATAACTAAAATTACAACTAGATTACTAAGAACTTTTAAGAAATTTTTAGTTACTCATTCCTATATGAAATGTTACAAAAGGTAGAAAAAGGAGCTAAGTGAATAAGTTTCTTAGATAGTGTGAGATGTGTATCTCCCCTTGAAATAAGAGTTTTATTTTATAAACATAAGGGTTCTCTTTTATATAAGTGAGATTTTATTATTTCACCTAACTTTCATGGTTAACACCTACATTATTGAGACTAGAACGCTAATTTACTATGTATGAACCTTATGTTTATTCAGAATAATTTTTTGATACTGATTATTGTGAATTTGAACTATCCATGTCTTCTTCCTTATCTTTAATGCAATAAATGAATTTATGGTCCCTAGCCTGCTATCTGACATAATAGTAGAACACATTCTTGCTTTCTATACTTCCAATTCATTATAATTGAAAGCATTTTTATATTTACTGATAATTAACTTTTACTTCAAAAGAGTAATAATATTTTCTTAATTCATAATAGAGCTAGCTTAACATTTAGCCACGTTTGGCCATGTTCTATACTTAATTTCTCTTGATCAAATTTCATCACTAACAAAGCTTTGGGATGATTAAATACCCTTTTGGTGTTAGAAATGTCAACGAACAACTAAGCTGTCTCTTGACAGGAAAGTCCAAGCTTAATGAAATGATATGAACTCACTAAAATTTTCTAGTTCCAATCCATAATTAAACTAAAAAATCTTAAATACATAGGCTTATCCATAGCCTTAATTTTCTTTCTAAATTTTTTGGGAAAGTAATTTAACTCATTTAAATTATCTCATAGATACAAGTTTTCTATTAATCCAACGTGAAATGCTTTGTATGTAAACACTAGCGAATATTAAATTTGCTACCTGTGAGGAATTCTTTCTTTGAAGTGTAGAACTCAATATCATCAATATCTTTCTTAGTAGGTTTTATGGCTAGAAATACAAACCTAACCATTGTTGTCTTGGGAGGTTTATGCGCTAGTCTCTTTCTTGTTATGAAACTAAAGACTTGTTGATTACTTCTTTGAATAGCACCTATCAAGGTACCTTTCTTAGTGTCTCCAGTCTACTAAGACTAGTTGATTGATGTATTGCTTAGGAATAGTTCTTAGTTATCTCTATAAGAGTTAATAGTTTTGGTATTTTATAATTAACAAAATTGTCTTCTATTCTTATCCTATTACTGAATGACTTGTGGATTATTCCATTGACATCTGTTATGACTATGCTAACTTCTGGCCAACTAGTATAGATTTATATTTTGGGGCCATTATAGATTACACAAAGCTTAGTCTTTGATGATTCTTCATTTTTTGTTTCATTTGTCCAATTGAATTTTATTTATTTTTCTCTATAGAGAGATTATTTTCTCCTTCACCTAGTTTAGGAATTTTAATTCATTTCTTTTCATTTGAGATATCATTTTATAGTTTGAATATTTAAGTTCTTTTTGCTTAGTCAAAAGGTTAACCTCTTTAATATTATCGTTTAAGGATTTCTTAATATATAATATCTTAAGTTGGTCCTGTAGAATTTTGGTTTTTTTCTTTAATCTTGATGTCTATGTTAAGAAGACCCATTCATGATAAATAAAAAATGGTTAAATGTGTTAATTGTCAAGTTAATGCATTTGATAAATTGTTTTTATTTCTTGGTAAATGTTTAACCTCAAATTTATAATGATTGAACCATTGCTTCTATTCGATTCATAAACATTACTTATAATCACTTACAATATTAGTCCTTAAGAAATATTCAAAGTTTTTATTATCCATTCTGACAATAAACCTTGAACTAATAATATATTGTAAATTTCTTTATAGTCTTTTTAATAGCTAAATATTCATCTTCATTAATATGATAATTTAATTTTGAATTCTAGAAAGATCTTGATATGTACCTGCAAAGATATTTATCTTTGTCATCTACCTTTGTTTTTAAAATTATTGCCCAATATTCATGTAAAGAATCTATTTCTATTATCATTTTATCATATATACTTGGGTGGTATAAAGTTGCCAAAGTTTTTACTTGTGCTTTTACCTTGTCTAAATATTGTGTGTCATATTCCATCTATTTTCAAACATAATCTTTTTTGAGTTTAGTTTGTAATGGTTTTCACATTTCTACTAATATCTTTATGTATACTTATCTTAAGTAAAATATCCTAAAAAAATTTGTAACTAATTTTTATATTTGATTTTACTAGAAAATCCTTATACACTGTTTAATATATGAGGTTTGAGATGGTATTTTCCATATTATTTTTCTAATCGTAAATACTTAATTTTTTGTTGAGTTATGATATCCTTTCTTTTTGATAAAACAAGTCATTATTTCCTACATTCTTATAATATATTAATAATATCTAAGTAATGTTTACTCAAATCATTATTAAAAATAAAATATCATCGATCTATACACAATGTCATTTAGCTTTTTAAAGATATTATCTACATGTTTTTGAATAATATATAGTGTTTGTTTTAATCCAAACAGTACAACTGTCTATTATAATTGTTCTTGTGGGCAACTAAATGCTGTTAATTTATGTGATTCTTCATCAAGTCTTATTTTTTAAAATTTACTTTTACAATTAAAATATAAGAAATATTTATTTCCTTTTATTAATGATAATAATTTTTTTTTGTTTTGGAATAAAATATATGTCATAAAAATGTTGGACTTGAGTGGGATGAATTATTGGGTATTATGACTTTTAATTCTAAAAGTTATTGAATTTTTTTTTCAAACTCATCTTTGTCTTATAGTATATAAATCATTAATTTTACTCTTTTGACTTTTGTTAGGACCTTTGAGTTTTATGTTTGCTATTATTTTAGACCTATTGATTTTAGGATCTAAAGGGTTTTTTGAACTTACTATTTGTAAAAAACTTTATTCTTGTTAAGGCTTTATCTTTATGTATTCCATTAAAAAAATAGTTTTGTTTTTCTTCTAAGTCTAATGAAATATTTTCTAAATAAGATTGTTTTATATCTATCTCACCACATTTTCACTTTTTATGTTGTTACATAAAAGTTATGTTCAATACTATCAAAGTTTTTTTTAATTTTGATACATAAATGGTTTCGTCATCTAGTGTTGTTAAACTTATTTTGTCTAAATATTGAGTAAATGGTTGGTAAAGGTCTATAAAGCTATTTCTTAATAATAAATCAATTTCTGTTTCTTATTGATATATGATATAAATATGAAATTTCTCTCATCCTATCATTATATCTATATCTTTTAAGACTTTATTAAGATTTATTGTAATATTACTAGTAATTCTTACAATTAAATCTTTTTGTGATTGCTTTCAAAGTTCTTCTTGGAATACATATTTACTAGTTACACACATACTAGCTTCTTTATCTACATATGAATGTAAATGGTAACTTGTGTAACCTTTAAATTTTAATCCTACCTTAATATAAGTATTGTTTGGATTTGTAATACTATATAAATGATTCATCTTCTGATGAAGAATATTTATATTCTAAGTCAGCTATTTCTTCTTTAGTTTCTTCTAATAGATAAACATTATAAATATCATCTATATCTGATTTATCTATTGATTCTAATTTTATTTTAAAAACTTCTCCAAGATTTTTATTATATGTGGAAATTCTTTTTTAATTCTTCTTTATGTTGAAACATGTTAGGATATTCATTAACATAATGACATTTTTCATTGCAAATCCAATATCTACATTTCTTTTTCCCTAATAGACAATAATTCTCCTAAAATTGTGTTTTTCTATAAGGTTTTTTATTATATATTCTTTTATATTTTTGAAAATTTTGTTTATAAGATTTTATGTTACATCTATATTTTTCTAGCATTCTAAAATATCTTGAATCATAACAAATTTTATCATTTTTTCTTATTTGTTTATATTATTGTCTCTTTTAACATTTAATAATTATCTAGTTCTTAAGAGTTCGTGTTCTTCTTCCTAAGGTGTCTAGTATGGTTTTATTATTCCTTTTATTTCATCTATCTATTATAGTTTTATGTAATGTTTCAGGTAGTGTTGTGTGTTTTACAACACACAAAAACGTGCAAGTATACACGGTCACAAGTAATAAGATTTGTAAGTAAAGATCGTTCCCACGGAGATTTGTTACTATAGTTTGTTGAGTACTAAAATTGTATCTCTCTGATTTTATCCAAAACAATCGTTGTTTAAGAAAAAAGTAATAAGAAAATAAAAGAAATCTAGGATTGCAATTTTTCACCAAACTAATCCACTCAAATCATGTTATTTTCTTTTGATTTATATTTTTTAGTACATTTAATTTGTCAACCGAAAACTTCTTTTTTATTCATACATCTCTTCCGAGCTCCGTATAAACACACCTCGTTAAATTAATTCACTATATCTCTATGAGAATTAAATTTAATAAGATTCATTAAGTTCTAAGTTTTCAAATGGTCACACATACAATTAGGGTATATTCCTATCCTTCATCATACATGTCATTCTATTTACGAGCAATATACACACAAATGCCTCTTTCAAGTTTATTTATATGCCACGGATCGTTTTGATAAGATTCGTAAATAATCAAAAAGCATTAAGCACAAAATAGAACGAACAAATCGAACGTCTTATAAATCTATCAAAAATAATTAAAATCAAAGCTTCATAAATTTAGATCAAATGCAACCCTAGAAAAATTAAATTACTTCATAAATTAAAAGTAAAAATTACAACACATGCAGAAAAATAAGATGAAGAAGAAAGGAAATTAAAACATCTCAATACTAAAATATTTGGCACACGCAGAACACAACAAAAGCCAAAAATGGCTTCTGCGTGTTCCGCAACCAACACACAAACACTACTAAAAATCTAAAACTTCAAAAATTTCAACACTCTAAAAAACTTTCGAAAACTAAAACTACCAAAAACTTTAACTAAAAAAAACTCCTTAACTCTATCATCTTATCTCCTATTTATAACACAAAATTTCTAAAAAAATACATTTAAAAATATATTTTTTTATACATGCGGGGAGACAAATAATGATGGAGAAAATAATTTAAAATTACGAGTGGGGGACAAAAATGTATCGAAAATGGAATCGAAAATGTGAGTGGAGATGCTGCGCGTTACTGTTTTTATTTTCCTTCCACCCTGCCACATGTCGCATTTTGATTCGCTGAAATAAATAGTGGGACACATGGTAGCATTTCATTCGTCGTGGGAAACGGGCGCATGATGAATTGTCACACGGGTGCCAACGGCTACAACACGGGCGTGATCCAGCGCAGTCGTGCTCATTGTAACATGCCACGTGTCGGAAGATGATTTGCTGAAATATTAAGTGGAACACGTGGCATATTATGGTTCGCGGAATAACCGGGCGCACGTGGATCAACTGCACTGGAAAAGGCGCGCGCGAAGGTGGGGGACAGGTCTGCACGTCGTCAGACGGGTGGGTCCCACGCTACACGCCGCCTGCGCAGCAGGTGGGCCCTACTGGCACGCCGAGCCGCGCGATGGAATAAATCCTACACCCACTCTCCTTGGTCGGGTTTGATCTATACGTGCCAATCCTGACCGTTTATGCTTTGATCGGACAGACCACGTTGTACCCGTGGATGTTAACGCGTGGAACTTCTCTCCTGCGAAGAAAAATAACTTTTATTAATTATATTTTCACCCACAAATATATTTCAAATTATATTTTAAACTTTGGTTAATTGCAATGTAGCCCTTTTGGTAATTTAAATTAAATTTTAAACTTTTAATAATTAAAATTAAGCCCAATTTTAATTTAAATTATATTTTCAACTTTTATAAATTGCAATTAATCACTCTTTTATTTGAAATTATATTTTTGGAAACAAATTTGTCATTTAAGAACATTTTCGATACAATTTATTTAATTTTCTTAAAATATATAAAAAAACAGTAAATATTAATTTATTAAACTAAAATTAACTAAAAATAGTGAGAACGTAGCAATTATAATTAATAAAATAGGTGAAAATAACTATATAAAATACAGTTATCAGGTAGTTAAAAAAAGAAATATTTATGTATAAGTGTCTTACATAGAGGGTGTAACTTGTGATAATACATTTCATATTCACAAATAAAGGAATCAATATAACACATGTCAAATATTTTTATATTTGTTAAATGCCATTTGGCTTATTCAATTTTATTTTCACTAGATTTAGTGATATGTTTATCTTTATCTTCTTCAATAAGTTTCTTATATATTCCATTACTACAGTATCTAAGTATTGTCTAACTATAGGAGCATTCACATGTATTTATAAATATTGTTGTTTGTTAAATTTATAAACTAATTTTTAACATTTTTTGTCATTATGTGAGCTACTAATACTTTACAGGTTGAAGAATTTGGTTGTGTGTAGTTGGAGAAGTTTATACGATTACACTCATACTACTAGACCATTCATCTAAAGTTTTTTTCCTATCTCTTGTGCAATCTAAATCTAAAAGATCAGATTTATAATTTTAATTAAGTTTGAATTCTGAAGGAATACTACCACAAGTTTCCCAATATAATCCTTCTTCTAATTTAGGTTATTGTTTTCTTCTATAAGGAATGTGAGGTTCTTCTACCCTTTACCTATTTCTTTTTTCCTTATATAGGTCAAATGTTATTTCTTGATGAGAAACTAGTAATGAAATTGGTTTTGTATATTTTTTGGTACAAAATCAGTTTCATTGATTATTGTCATATCATCTTTCTCTTTGTTGGTACAAAATTTTCCATCATAATACTTTCCTAAATTTTCATTTGTTAGTATTAACAAACTAACTAATTTTTTATGTCCCTATTATCAGGGTTTACAAATTATTATTCTGATTCTTTTCCATATTTCATCAAATTAGGATTATAGTTTCTTCTTTGTCTTTGTGTTTTTCCTCATTCATTCTTTTCTCATTTCTAAGTATCAATACACATGATCTCTTAGGTGGCTCTTCTTTTAATCCTACAAATAGATCAAACTTATAATCTATAGTTTCATTGTCTCTAAGTATGTTGTTTACATCCTTTCTTAGTTCTGTAAACTTCTTATGTATGTCTTCTTATAGTTTTTTATTATAAGTATATTCTTCTATTTTCTTTAGAAGTTTTTGTGTGCTTCATTTATGTCTTGTAAAGACTTGATGCTTAATTCTTGTATTATATATATTTCTTTGATAAAAGAATTACAGCTTTCATTATGGCTATTTGATATTTTGGTATGTTTGTTAGACTTCCATTAAAATCTAATTTTATATCTTGTAGTTTTTTTTGACATTATTTTCTTCTTAATATTACTTTATGGATTAATTTTTTCATTATTACAACTTCTTATTTTAGATCTCTTACATTTATTTCTTTGTTAGAGATTTTTCCTTCATGATCTACAAACGTAAACCTTGATACATTACTTTTTCTTCCTATTTTAAAGTTTGTTAACATAAGAAGAAAATTTTTGTTAATATTTATGGTTTTATTATTATTTGTTCTATTTCTTAAATTTTTTTATCTATTTCTATGAATTCATTTTTTTTCATATATTAAATTATTATGATTACTTATTAATGAAGATTCTACTATGTAGTATACTGAAAATTGATGGTTTTCTTCTTCCATCAAATCTCTAATGTCAAATTTATTGTCTAAATTTAATAATTAGTTTAAGTTCTTATCATTAATAGTAATAACAGACCTAAGATATGCTATAAATTTTAATTTCTCGTATCCTAGGTTTTTATTAATCATTATTAATAAAACATATTTTCTATTTATTATTTAGCAGTGCTAGTTTTATTAGTATATTAATTCATTCTCTAGAATGTGTTTTTATTAATATTTGAATTCCACTTAAATTGATGTATCAAATTTTGTTTTATTATTTTAAGGGAGTTTTGATAAATTATCCATAATGGTTTTTTATCAATTAATAATATATTATAAATTTCTTTTACATTTGTAATATAAATATTTATTTATTTATTAATTATTACATAATAAACTATATATTATCCTAAAAATATTTTTCTTATTTTTAAGAATGATGAATCTTTAAATCCATCATCTTCTTTAAGATTTAATCTTTCTTTTTATATTTCTTCAAATTTCTTTTTACTAATAAAAATTTTCTATGAAAATATCTTGAGATATATTATGTTTTTATTTATATTATTTCTAAAAAAATTATTTTTATATTTTTTTACTATTTCTATTATTATTCTATTATTTGTAAGGTTTTACAAATTTTCCATCATTATATGGTAGGTTTTACATAGATTTTAAACTTACAAGTCTCTAAAGAATAAAATTGTACTTTTATAAGGACTAAAACTCAATCATTTTTTTATTCACGTAGAAAATCATTTTTTTATTCAAGTAGAAAATCATTTTTTGTTCTTTTTAGTCTATTTTTGATAAATGAGTCTAAAAATTAAAGGTCGTTTAGGATTTACACACTAATGTAAAATGTTATTTTGTTAAATAGATAAAAATTCTAAGTAAGTCATTTAGATTAAGTCAATTACTACCATTTAAAACATATATGTAAATAGATTTTGTTTGAATTTTATTATTATTTATTTTTCTTAAATTATTTATTATATTTTATTTTTATTTGTATTAAAAACTCGTATTTTAATTGTATTTTAATTACTTTATAGAAAATAATAATATTTTAAATACAAAATTATTAAAATAATATAATTTGTCCTTAATTTATCTTGTTTTATAAAACTAATGGACTAATTAACATCGTTTCGAATCTAAAAGATTAAACGATACAAATGACTTAATTTAAAATACTTCTATGACACATCACCCTTCTAAATAATTGTTTTGTTGATAGTATATAACTTAAGTAAATGTCAAACTTGAAGAGAATCGATAATAATTATATTTTTAATTATTAATTTATTAGTAAATTAATTTAAGTTAATAATGAGAATTTTTGGTTGATTGTGAAAGAGATAAAAATAACACAAAAATAATAAAATATAAAAAGATACATTTTTTAAGAGCAAATAGTGAGAGATATGTAACAATGAGACTATTTTTACCATCAACTTGCAATTCAATTAATCATGTCATGAATATAAATAACTTTATTAAGTTGTAAATCAATTTCATAATTTATAATTATTCTTGAATTTTTATTTAGTTTTAGAAAGCTATATTTTAAGGATTCTTACATTTACAACCTAGAATTATGATTACTAGATTTAAATTATTCATTTTATTAAGATCTAAAAATGTAATAAATAAACTAAATAAAATTAAATATGTTGATTACCTTTAATCAAGTATTCAATAATTGTAATTAAAAATCATAAGATTTTATTTCGAATAAAAATATTAACAATTATGAACTATTATATTAAATTAGAAGAAAATACATTTAGGAAATAAATTAAGTGATCATTTAAATTTATACATGCATTATTTTGATATTCAAATATAAAATTGAACACATTAAACAAATATAAAATTGAACACATTAAAAATCAAGGATTAAAGTTAAAATAGTCCATGATATTAAACTAATTAAATCATAATCTAAGCTAAAATTTTGCTTATAATTACATTACATATTTAACCACTCATAGGCTTTACAAAATTTAAGACACAAACAAAATATTACATAAATTTTATAAGATATGTACCTAATTAAATTATAGGTGGGTGAATAGATTATTTTTAATTTTTTATTAATTTAAAATTTAGTAATTTAAACAAAGTAGTTAGGCATGTAATTGTGTGAAAAAATAAAGTGTAAAAATAAGAAAAATAACACACGATATTTTTAGGTAGAAACAACTTAGGCCATAACCATAACCTAAAATGAAAACCAACAGTGCACCAGAATACCTAACTTTCCACTATGAAAATCAAATGTTTAAGTACAAACTCGGTTTTATGTTACCCTACTTAAGATACAGACTCAATGTACTTTATTTATGAGCCCTTGTTCTGTTTTCCAAACCAACGTTCCAATAAACTTCCTACCAATCAGATACATTCTCGAATTAATTACAAAGTGGTTAGCACAAAAAACATAAATATCTGTGTGTGTTCTAGAATGGATTTAACAATGAATAATCCTAACTAGATGATTCAAAATATATGTCACTTAAATTAAATTAATTAACAAATCTTAGACCAAAAAGATTACGCACAAATTCAATAAAAATAGTTTCTTTGAAATTTAATAATCAAATCAAATAATTATGATTGTACATAAAATTATCTAATATGAACATGTAAAAATTTAATAAAAAAGAAGTTATATAAAGATAAAATATATCAAATAAATTTATTAATAAATATCTTTAATATAATATCAATTTGATATTAATTAATCTATTTAATTTTACTCTCCTTCAGATCGAGCGCAGCGCCTGGGATGATATATATATATATTAACTATGCTAAATTTCAATTATATATCAATTAATTACCTTTGGCGAGAAGAACTTACTTGATTATACCGTTTGATAAAGCCTTCTCTCTCTCTATATATATAATAATAATACCTAAAAGTATTAGGATATAATGTATTTTGGGCAAAGTTTATTAAAATCCTTAATATAAAGATACATTTAAAATTATTTAATTAATAATTTCATAAATTGATTCAAATTTAAAAGTTTGTAAGATATGAACCTAATTAATTTAGAAAAGATGAATATATTATTTTTAAATTTTAATCAATTTATAATTTAATAACTTAAATAGGCCAACGAGACATGTAATCACATGTAAGAATATAGTGTGAAAATAAAATAACAACACACAATATATTTAGATGGAAATAACCTAGGTCATAACCATGATCTAAGAGAAAAATCACCTATCCATCAGACCACCTAACTTTCTATTATGAAAATCAAATATTCAAGTACAAACTTGATCTTATGCTACCCTCCCTAGGATATTACCCCAAGTACTTTACTTATAAGTCCTTACTTTGTTTTTACAGTTTTTGAAATTAGCGTGAGCGGTTTTGCATACCAATATTTCAATGAGCTTTCCGTCAATCAAATACATTCACGAATCAGCTGCAAAAAGGGTTAGTACAAAAACATAAGTACACGTGTGTGTTCTAGAATAAATTTAACAATGAATAATCCTAATTAAATGATTCAAAATTTCTAGAAAAAATATTATAATTTTCAAATCATTGAGCTCCACTTTGCAAGATAGTTGTTTCAAGAACATAAATGTCTCTGAATGAGACATATGCAGTATAGGCATGTTCATCAGAACAAAGTAAATGAAGTAGAAGGGAAATCAAATTGCAGCGTTAAAGATTAAATAAAGCTTCACAAAATTGGAAAGCAAATTGATTTCTAACTAATATTAAAGCTCATTGCCTCAGTAAACATATATAAATGTATATTACCTATATAATTCAACATGAAGATCAATAAAGCTTTTCACTTTCCATGCAAACCAACACTAAGTTATATGTTTCACTTTCCCTGCAAACCAACGCTAAGTTATATATATATATATATATATATATTTGAATTAAGCTCCTATATCATTCCTGTGATTCATTCCTCTTCTTTTTTTCAACAACAACTCATTAATTTCTTCACAATTACAGCACACACACATTTTTTTTGCAATCATATATATATTATTTTAATCATGACATGTTTTCTCAAACGTTAATGACATTTTTTTTCTTTTTATTTCGGCAGCCTTTTTTATATTATAAAAATTATTTTTTAAAACATTTAAAAATATTAAAACATATCTAAAAATATTTAATTAATAATTAAATAAATTGATTCAAGTTTAAATAAATAAATATTTTAGCATCAAAAATAATTTTAGATTTATAAACATGTGCTATTAAATGCATAAATGCAATCCTATGTGTCGTAGTTATAAAAGATATACCTAAAATACGAATATTTGAAACTCGAGTATTTGTTAGGTTTTTCTTAATAGACTTGATAGCAGGCCTAAAAACAAGTTTATAGGTAAATATTTTTTCCACGAAAATAACCAACACTCATAGTCCTTACAAACTCATTTTTTGGTATTTTCGTGTAGCAAAACCTCTCACTCATTACATGACACTTATAAAAATACAATGATATCCCAGACTCCATAATGGAACTATTCTATGGTCTGGTGAATCCATCTTCGCCATAACTTGAAAAGCTTATAAGTACATAGAAATAAGCGAAGTATAAAGAATAGTTATGTAGTATGCATTCATACCAATCAAGCTTAATTAAATATATTCTCCTCTTATATGAATAACAAAATAAAAACATTGAAGTAAAACACATTATTCTCTCCCTATTTTTGACATATGAGAAGGACAAAGCATTAGACAAATCAATAAAACTAAACTCTTCCTAAAGATATAGCAATGTAAAATCAGAGTAATACATAAGTGCAATGTGCTTCAAACTCCCCCTAAGTTCTATGACTTTCTAACTTAGAAACCAATAAAAAAGGTAATAAATAAAAAGAATATGTAAATGAAAAAAAATCTGATTTTTTTTTTTAAATTTTCATAAATAGCCACATAAGGTATTAAACTCATTTAGTCACAAACAAGAACACAACCAATTGAGAGCTCATCATTTTTAACTCAAATTTTGATTATATATTATGTAAACAAGCAAGTAGAAGAGGCACACAAGCACATATAATGACATATTGACATTTACTTAAAAGTAATATATATGTTTAAACTCCAGAAATATATCAATTAATTCATTTATGACTAATCAAGAAAGACTCAAAAGAAAAAAAATATCACATATCATATAAAATTATAATCGAGTCTTCAATCTTATAAAATAAAATTTATCTACCAAAAGAGAATTTAAATTTCTTTTATTTTATAAATGAAGCAAATGATATTTTTTTAAACCTCTATTGACTCTTTCTTTTTGTCCAAGTACAAATTTTATAAGAGTTGTTTTTTGTACAATTTTCCCTTCTTTTTTTGCACTATCCATTTACCAAATATGATGTCTTTCACACTAGTTATGAGGTAGTCCTCTCTGCTTACTACAGTAGTTTCACACATCACAGTAGGTATCTCTCTCTACTCACTATGGTAGCTTCACACGTCACAATAGATAACCCTCTCAATACTAGGTGCCTCCATACGATAAAGTTTTAGAAAGTAAGAAATAGAACTCAACACAATTTTACAGTTAAAATTAGTTAAAGTCCTAGAGTCTTTGAAGAAAATCCATAAACTTTAAGCATAGCATATATGTGTGTTCGTGAGTGTGTGAATAAGTTTATGTTAACATCGATCATCTCATGTACAAGAATATGTGTATGCATAAGTCAAAAGTGTAGAATAATTTATACAATAAATATCAAAATGAGTCGAGTAACTAAAAATGAGGTTATGCAAATGTAAGTATTAAATAAGTCCAATACCGTGTTGGCCAAATAAAAATTCTACTTCTCTTTCTCCTTTTTTTGTTTTTTTAATAATAAAATTTAAAATTCAATTTGAGGGAGAAATTCCCAAGGCACTCCTAAGATACTCAAATCTTTGAGTGTCTATAGCTTTGGTGAAGATATCTGCTAGTTGTCTCTCAGTAGGTACAAACTCAAGTGTCACTACTTTCTCTTCAACTAATTCTCGAATAAAGTGATGCCTAATGTCAATGTGCTTAGTTCTAGAATGTTGAGATGGGTTCTTAGAAATACATATAACACTAGAGTTATCACAATATAAGAGCATCATACCTTGTAGTTGACCGTAGTTCTTGAGCATGTTCTTCATCCAAATCATCTGTGTGCAAAAGCTTCCTATAGTAATATATTCCACCTCAACTATAGAGAGTAAGATAGAGTTTTTCTTTTTACTATACCATGATACTAAGTTGTTTCCAATGTAGAAGCAACCACATGATATGCTCTTTTTATCATCCAGGTTTCCTTCCTAGTCGGTAGCTGTATAACCATTTACTTCACAAGTAGTGTCAATAGTAAAATATAGACCATAATTATATTTGTTCCTGAGATATACCTGATGATCCTCTTTACGTTCTCTAAGTGTGATTCCTTAGGGTTAGATTGATAACGAGCACACACACCAACACTAAAACATATGTCAGACCTACTTGTAGTGAGGTAAAGTAAATTGTCTATCATACTCCTATAAAGGGATTGATCAACACTTTTAGCTTGAGTCTCCTTTATAATTTTTGTCTTTGGTACTTAAAGGAGTCCTTAATGGCCTGCTAGTTTCAAGACCAAACCTTTTAACAAGGTTATAGACGTACTTGGTTTGAGAAATAAATATATTATCATGAGATTGTTTGATTTGTAAACCAAGAAAGAATGTCATTTCACCTACCATGGAAATTTCAAATTCATTTGTCATAACATGCACAAAATCATCTAACAAAGGTACTAGATGTGGATCCAAAAACTATGTCATCCATATAAATTTGAGCAATAAAGATCTCATCACCACTCCTTTTAAAGAATAGAGTCTTATCAACTCCCCAAAATAAATCTCTTGTTCAAGAGATAGTTAGGAAGTCTCTCATACCATGTTCGATAAGCTTGTTTCAAACCATAAAGAGCTTTGTTAAGTTTGTAAACATGATTTGTAAATTTCGGATCAACAAATCCTTTTGGTTGTTCCACGTATACCTCCTCATTCAAAAATCCTTTTAAAAAGGAAAACTTAACATCTATATGATATAGTTTGAATTTCATGTGACAAGAAATGGCAAGTAAAATCCTAATTGACTCTAGTCTAGCTACAAGTGAAAATGTTTCATAAAATTCAACTCTTTTCTACTTACGTGTAGCCTTGAGCTACAAACCTAGACTTATTTCTAACAATAATGTCATACTCATCAAATTTATTTTTGAACACCCATTTTGTTCCAATGACATTTTTTTGTTTTTAGGCATAGTTATTAATATCCACACATGATTTCTTTCAAATTGAGCTAACTCATCTTGCATGGAATTTATCCAAAATTCATCCCTAAGGGTTTCATTCACATTTTTTGGTTCAAATTGAGAAATATAGCATAAATGGGTTACCTCACTTATTTATCTTCTTCTTGTTACCATGCTTGCATTAGGATCTCCAATTATATTCCTAATAGGATGATTCTTTGAAGTTTAGGTTGGATTTATCATTGATGAGGTTGATGTTTCTTCCTTCTTTTTTTCTTTTTCCTTTAACTCCTCTACTTTTGTTCCAATTATGTCACTGATCATTGTTAATTGAGGTGTTGTGAAATTTTAGTCATTACCAATTTTTTCATTTGTAATTTGCTTACCTGTATCATCTATAATGACATTTATGGATTCCATAACAACATTAGTTCTACAGTTGAAGACTCTATAGGCTCTACTGTTTATGGAATAACCAAGAAATATGCCTTCATCACTTCTTGAATCAAACTTGCCCAACTGTTATCGATCCCTAAGTGTTGTAAATCAGTGTTGAAAATGCCAAGGCCAAGGCCAAAAGGCCTTCCCAAAGAAAACAAGCTCTCTTAAAGTTGTATTATTCTTATTCCTTTCTACTATATAATTCTCTGATATAGAACATATATATATATATATATATACTAATGTTATAACTAAAAATACACAACTGTAATACATTAAAATACAGCTGGGATACACTAATACAAAGTGGGAAATATAGTTGGAAACTGAGCTGGAAATAAAGCTAAAAATAAAGCTGGAAGTCACCCTAAAAATCAAGAAACTTCCTCTTGAAAATCAGGGGTTACTTAGGAATCAATCATATGCCTAGGTTGATTTCCTACACTCCCCCTCAAGCTAGGTGATATATGTTTTCTAAACCAAGTACTACACTTAACTCTCAGAAACAAAGCTTTGGTTAAGATATCTGCTACTTGTTGTCTAGATGGAACATAGTTGAGGAAGATCATATTGCCTTCAATTTTCACATGCTTAGTTTGATCATAGTGAACTAAGACCCTTTACTCATTGAATCAAGGGTTAATATTTAACACTACCCCAAAATCTAGATCCATAAGGTTTATGGATCTAAGCTTGGTATGTGATGACATCCCAAAAAGGATTACTAATCATGTTGCTAAGTAGCCTGAAGATTGGGATGATGAGAAAGTATATGATGACATCCCAAAAAGGATTATTGATCCTATTGCTAAGTATCCTGAAGATTGGGATGATGAAATATATTTAACCACCAAATATGAGTGGAACAATGTAGTTGAATTTCTTGCAGCTCGGAGAGTGGTGGTTGAAACTGAGTGGAGCAATGTAGTTGAATGTCCTGCAACTCGGAGAATGGCTATATCCTTTTGAATCTGATATAGACCAAACAAGTAACATTGAGACAAATGAATGTCATAAAGGCCAATTAGATTTAGGGACGACTTCTAGTCATATAACTTCATCTTTAGAATGAGAAGTTTATTGGAAGAAATTGAACAGTCTCTTCAGACGAAATCATTCTCATGGATTATTTTGTTGAAATAGAAAAGCTTGCTGATCGGGGCAGAACCGACGTCGCCGATCCTGCCCGTTACTTTGGTTTTATCTATTTATAAAACTCTCGCAAGTGCACGAATCATTTCGTAGAAAATGATAAGTATACTCCCAAGGTCGATCTAAGGAAGGAATGTATGTGGTTTTTAATTTATTATTCAAACTTTTAAAAACGAAATTAAATCCTAAACATCCTGTCACGATATTTTGGGGTTTTGTGTTTTTAATCTAATTACATAAAAATAAACATAGATTCAATAAACATTTATGCAAATTTTATCATTTATAATGGTGGAGTATTTATGGATATAATAATTAAGTTAATTATGCTTGCTCATATTATTTAGGTTATTAAAGATATGAATTGATATTTATTGATTCTCTTTTTTTATATGAATACCACCTTTGGTGGGGTTAGATATTCTTTGTTAACTAAACAAATCAATTAACACCTATGGGTGGGGTTGATAACTAATTTGGTTAATTAAATTAATTCCTTTTTCTAAGAGATTGAAAATGAACCATTTAAATGCCACCTTTGGTGGGGTTAGATAGTTTAAACTTTATTCAAGGTGTCCAAATTAAACCTAAGAATTTAGTTATCCGAGTACTAACTTTCAAGTTTTAAAACCACTACTAAAAACATGTTGTCAATACATTTTCAGATAATAATTCTTATAAAAACTTTTGAAATAGAGCTTCACTCTAACTACCGGGCGATTGTACCAACAAATAAAAGAGCACTACTCTAAATCAGACCGGATAACTAAACCTTAAAATCTAATTTTCAGATTTAAGTTTGTAATGAAAAATAATATATTTCTCTCTAACATTCTTAATATAAAATCTTGAATAAAAATAAAATCAATTCATTTTAGAGATTTTTACCTATTTAATATTTCGCAAGCATAACAACGTTATTATTATATCATGTTTACAAATAGCCAACACAGTTAAATTTAATCACAGACAAATTAAATATAACATGTAAGAATAAAGCATAAAAAATAACTGTAAAGAAAATAAAATCCTTACAGAACTTCGATGCTATTCCCGTTGCTGGAAAACCTCCAAGCGGAATTTGCACTCCCATTTATTGAATCAAAAGCTAATATATTACAAAAACATAACTAGTTCTTCCCAAAAAGGGAAGAACTCTAAAACTAAGAGAAATTAACTAAAAACTAAGAAAAACTAAAAAAAACCTAAAAATCTAAGAAAAGAGAGAAAGAAAGAAGAGAGAAGTGTGTTTTGAAGGTGTTTTGTAAGCGGTGCGGTATGCCCATAAGGCATCATTTAACTTAAATGCCCAATCCTTCCTTGAAGGACGCACAGTGCGTTCCAATATTCCCTTAATTTGCCTATTACTTACTTCCACTAAACCGGAAGTTTGAGGATGATATGGAGTAGCTACCTTATGTGTGATGTTGTACTTGTTTAGTACTCCATCAAAGAGTTTGTTACAAAAATGGCTACCTCCATCACTTATTATAGCTCTAGGCGTTCCGAACCTACTGAATATGAAATCTTTCAAGAATTTCACAACAACATTAGCATCATTGGTTTTGGTGGGGATAGCTTCTACCCACTTGGACACATAATCCACAAAGAACCAAAATGTATTGAAAACCATTAGATGGGGGAAAAGGACCCATAAAGTCAATCCCATACATCAAAGAGTTCAACAACTAAATTAGATGTCAAAGGCATTTCATCTCTTTTGCTTATGTTTCCTGTTCTTTGACATCTATCACATTGTGCACAAAACATATGAGCCTCTTTAAAAAGAGTGGGCCAAAAGAATCCAGATCACAATATCTTACGGTGTCTTTTCACCTCCAAAATGACCCCACAATGAAGTTCATGACAAAAAGTCGAATGCTCTTATGTTCTTCTTCGTGTACACATCTCCTGATGACTTGATCTTGACCAATCTTATATAAATAAGGGTCATCCCGTAAATAGTCCTTAATAGTTTTAAAAAACCTTTTCTTGTCCCGATATGAAGTGTTAGGTCGCAAAACACCAGTGGCAAGATAGTTTACAATATCGATACCATGGGTTCTGACCTATGAAAAATAACTGCTCATCGTGAAAGGTTTCAACTATATCTTCATTACTCTCATCTTTAAGAGAATTGAAGTCGAAATCAACCTAGACAAATGGTCACTACTAAGTTTTCCTTGCCTTTCTTATCCTTGATTTCTAGGTCAAATTCTTGTAAGAGTAAGACCCACCGATTAATCTTGGCTTGGCATTTGGTTTACTTAATAGGTATCTTAAAGTAGCATGATCAGAATGCACAATCACTTTAGATCCTACTAAATAAGACCGAAATTTGTCTAAAGAGAATACTATCGCCAAGAATTCCTTTTCAGTGGTGGTATAATTCATTTGGGCATCATTGAGTGTTTTGCTAGCATAGTAGATGACATGCAAACGCTTATCCACTCTTTGTCCCAGGATCGCTCCTATTGCATAATCGAAGCGTCACACATTATTTCAAAAGGTAAAGACCGGTTGGTGCCATAATAACAGGGGTAGATGTTAGTTTATCTTTCAAGGTATTAAAGGAAATAAGGCAGTCATTGTTGAAGTCAAATTCAGCATCTTTGGATAGCAAGTTACATAAGGGACGACTTATTTTAGAGAAATCTTTAATAAATCGTCTGTAAAATCCTGCATGTCCCAAGAAGCTTCTTATCCCCTTCACAGATGTAGGGGGAGGTAGTTTGGATATCAATTCAACTTTTGCCTTATCAACTTCAATACCCTTGTTTGAAATTATATGTCCTAAAACTATCCCTTGTTGAACCATAAAATGACTTTTCTCCCAACTAAGGGTGAGATTGCATTCAATGCATCTTTCTAAAACCAAAGTCAATTTATGTAAGCAATCATCAAATGAGTTCCCAAAGACAGAGAAATCGTCCATGAAAATCTCAATGAATTTTTCCACCATGTCTGAGAAAATAGATATCATGCATCTCTGGAAAGTGGCAGGGGCATTGCATAACCCAAATGGCATTCTGCGAAAAGCAAATGTCCCAAAAGGACATGTAAATGTGGTCTTTTCCTGATCTTCTGGTGCTATGGGTACTTGATAATATCCAGACAGTCCATCCAAAAAAAAGAAAATTCGCGTCTCACTAATCTTTCCAACATTTGATCAATGAATGGAAGAGGAAAGTGATCCTTTTTCGTATATAAATTTAGTTTCCTAAAATCTATACACATTCTCCATCCAGTGATTATTCTAGTGGGCACTAATTCACTTTTGTCATTTTTAACAACTGTTATCCCAGATTTCTTTGGTACCACATGCACTGGACTAACCCACTTACTATCCGCAATAGGATAGATAATCCCTTCTTCTAATAATTTAAGAATTTCCTTTTTAACTACCTCTTGCATGTTTGGGTTTAGTCTTCTTTGGGCCTCTCAAATACGGGTTTAGCACCATCCTCCAAGTTGATCTTGTGCATACACATTGTTGGACTAATGCCTCTTATATCCCCTATACTCCAACCTATAGATTTCTTAAACTGTTTAAGCACTTTGATGAGTTCCTTTTCTTGTGGTTTGGTCAAGGTTGAAGAAATTATCACCGATAAGTTTCCCTTCTCCCAAAAATACATATTTTAAGTGCTCGTGTAAGTCTTTGAGTTCAAGTTCAGGTGGATTGGCCTCTTTACTAGATGAAGAACTGGGTAGAAAAAGTGTACTAGATTTTGTCATCACTTCATTATTGTCTAGTTGTTCAAGGTACCCCTTAATTTCTTCATCTAAATCTTCTTCAACCTTTTCAAGTGTAAGAACGGTTTCAAGCTTGTCTTCTATTCTGGTTTGGAAAAAGGTGTTTTGGACAAGATTATCCAAATGATCAACATCGAATATTTCATCGATGGCAGAAATAGAAGGGAAAGGTGAAGAATCAAAAACTTTAAAATGAACAGTGTCTCCTAAGACTGCCATTGTCAAATTTCCATCTTGGACATCAATAATAGTTTTAGTAGTTGCCATAAATGGTCTACCAAGCAATATTGTGTGCTCTCATTCAATGCTGGATTTTCTTGGATATCCAGTAACAGAAAGTCAACAGGTATTATCAGTTTGTGTACCTGTACCAAAACATCCTTAACTATTCCCTCTGGATATTTAAGAGATCTGTCTGCAAGTTGAAGGGACATAGTTGTGGGTTTTAAATCCCCTAGATTGAGTTGTAAGAATATAGAGTAGGGCATCAAATTTATACTAGCACCTAAATCAAGCATTGCTTTAGCAACCTTCTTATCGCCTATAGTTATGTTTATAATAAAACTTCCAGGGTCTTTCAACTTAGGGGTAGTTTGTCAAGTACAATCGCTAGAAATTTCTCGATACTACTACTGCTCATTCGGTTCATACCTCCTTTTCTTAGTGTTCAACTCTTTGAAAAACTTGGCATATGAGGCACATTCATGATCACTTCTAATAATGGTAAATTGATATTTACTTTAGAGAGCATATTAAAAAGATCATTGAATTGCTTATCTTGTTTGGACTCTCTTAACCGATGGGGAAAAGGTACTTGCATCCGGTGTGGTTCGTTGTCTTTTGAATTTTGGGGTGTCGGATGACCCCCAATGAGTTTTTCGAAGGCTTGTTAAGTTTAACACTTGTTTCTTCTTTTGCGAGATTAGAGTATCGCCTTCTCTCGTTACTCCGAACTACAAGGTAGATTGTTAGAGATTTCGTGTAAACTGGTATTGACTACCTTACCACTTGAAGGGTTCGTACATCCTTTGCTTGTTCGGTTGACCGGGCAACTTTCCCTGGTTCTTTCTTTTGCATTTGTTCAAATTGGGCTGCCCAACTTTAGATTCAATCCTTTTTACCAAAGCCTCCATGGTGTTCAACCTTTGATTAGTCATCAATTGGTTGTCACGACTAACTTGAATAAAAGCATTCAAGCTATCTTCTAAGGTTGGCTTAAAAGGTTGGATTGGGGGGGAAGAGTGGTTGTTATCGACCTTAGTGTTGGATATCGGGCGTAGGTTGGGTGATTATAGCTGGTGGGATGATACCTTTGAAAAGATTGAACTTCCTCTATGGCATCGACACTAGAATCACAAGTATTTGAGCAATTATGAGTACCATGCCCAATTGAACAACACACTTCACATACCTCTTGATTTGAAATTTGGTGGGTAGTGAGGAATTGCACTTGTTTAGTCAATTCAAGAAGTTGCAAGGTTATCTCATTATCGAGCCAACTTCATTGACCCTTGCTTTCCTTCTACCACCTCTTTGTTGGGAATTAGAACCCAACATTTCATAAAGATTATAGGTTTCCTCTCATGTCTTTTTCTCCTACAAAGACCTCCAAAGAAGAGATTATCAACCATGTATTGACTCAGAAGTGTCAATCCATCATAAAAGAATTGGTTTTGTAGCCTGTAATGGAAAGCTATGATTTTGACATTGAATGAAAAGGAGTTTGAATCTTTCCCAAGCTTCATGAAAGGGCTCTTCATACATTTGAGAAAATGTTGCTATCTTTGTTCTTAGATCAATGATCTTTTGATGGGAATAGAACCTACCCATAAAAATTTCATAGATCGCCTCCCAAGTTTTAAGAGAACCTGATCAGAGAGTAATGAACCAGGACCAAGCTTTATCTTTGAGGGTGTAAGGAAAACACCTCATCCTAAGTTGATCTTCATTAATTGCATGTAGTGGAAAGGTTTGGACAATAGCATAGAATTCTCGAATGAAGTGCAAAGGGTCTTCATTAGGGATACCGTAAAAGGAAGGCAACAAAGAATAATGAATCTTTTTCAATTCATAATTCCTTGCAGCCTTTTGTAATTGGATGCCTAAGTTACATTGCCAATGATTGGTATTGTATAGTCTTTCATCTTTTTCCGCCTATCTTCAAAGATCTCCCATGGTCGTTTGTAGTTGAAAATGATCCACCTCCTAGTGTGTATCAACATTTTGCTCTTAAAAAAACAATAGTGGATGCCTCTAAGAAATATTTATAATTTGATAAAGCAAAAAGGTGCAAGGAACCTAAATTTTTTTTTTTTTTTAATTTTAATTTTAACTAATGGACTACAATTTTTCAAAACAAACGAATTTATTTCATTTGAATTTTATTACACGCAAACTAAAACAAAGGAAAATACAACAATGGGTGACCTCCATATAGGACTAAAATTTTATCGTCTTCTAGTAAGACGTTGCTTGGAGAGATTGCGCATGAAAAACTCAATGTCTCCTCTTCATTGAATTCATTTCAAGATCAAATTAGTCTTTGCTCTTTTGCAAATGTTCAACTAACTGCTCAACTTGAACTTCCACCTTTTTGATAGAAGCTTCACAGAGTCCAACCGTTGATTGGTTTTAGATTGGTTATCCTACACTTGAATAAAAGAATTCAAGTTGTCCTCCAGGGTTGGTTTATTGGGAATGCTTCTTGGAATAGGTGGGTGGAATTGCCGGCCTGCTCGGTTTGAGCTTTGAGTGAAAGCGAGGGTTGTTTTGCCTCCAGGAGAAATTTGGATGACTTCTCCACCCAGATTATAGGTATTTGAATTGGGATCAAACCTTGGTTTCGTTGATATGCTCCCAACACATTAACCTCGTTCGTGTCCAGCTTGTTTCTCCTTGATATGGACAGACTTGATGCCATACCATGTCCCATGCTTGCTATACAAACCATATTGTTCATTATTGGTGTTGGTTTGTGTAGCGAGAAGGGCAACTTGCTTAGTCAGTTGAACAAGTTGTTGTTGAACTTCATTACCGGGAGTCGATTTCATGAACTCCACTTTTCTCACTCGGGAGCTTTTCATTTGGGAATTAGCACTCAAAGATCTCAAAGAGAGGTTATACGTCTCGAGGCGCTCTTTTCTCCTATTGCTCCTCCTGCGGCGTTGTCGACAATGAACCGACATTGTTGTGTAAGTCCATCGTAAAAGAATTGGTTCCGCAAGCTGAGGGAAAGCTATGATGGGGACATTGAGTGAGAAACATTTTGAACCTATCCTAAGCTTCATGGAATGGTTCTCCTTCCATCTGAGAGAAAGTAGCAATCTTTCCTCTCAACTCTGATGTTTTTTGGTGGGAATAGAATTTTCCCATGAATTTATTGTAAATATTACCCCATGTCATCAGAGAACCTGGGGGAAGTGACATCAACCAAGCTTTGGCCTTATCCTTTA
This sequence comes from Hippophae gyantsensis, assembly GCA_030763125.1. Lineage (NCBI taxonomy): Eukaryota > Viridiplantae > Streptophyta > Magnoliopsida > Rosales > Elaeagnaceae > Hippophae > Hippophae gyantsensis. The sequence continues at coordinate 31,514,651 of CM061030.1, forward strand.
AAGTGTAGGGAAAACATCTCATCCTAAGTTGATCCTCGTTTAGAATACCGAGGGAATGTTTGGACCGTAGCATAGAAATCTCTCATAAAGGAAAGAGAATGTTCATTAGGTAGCCCATAAAAGGAAGGAAGCATAGAAAAATGAATATTTTTAAGGTCATAATTTCGAGCAGCCTCACCTAATCGGATAGCGGCAGCTTGCGTGCCAATCACCGTCTTGCAAACTCCTTCATCGTGGTTTCCCTAACATGTTGGTTTTCCTCCATTTCTTTTGGTTCTAGTAAAGGATTAAGAATTGGTTCTATGTTTGGCTCAACGAGGTTGATGGGTGGAATCCCTTTGTTGACACTTGTTTAAATTTATGAAAATTATTTACATATGGTGTAAGAGGGTTTCCTAAGGATCTCCTACCACGCATAGACTATTGTAAACGTAAATTTAAAACTCCTGTCAACAAAATAAAAAATTTAGAGAAAATTACATGGTATTTAATACAAAGCACTAAACAAAACTAGTTAAACCCTAAAAAAAAAAAAAAAATTATTTTTTTATTTTTTTTTATTTTTTTCTATTATTATTATTTTTTTCTTTTTATATTATTATTATTTTTTTTATTTTTTTTGTTTTTTTGTTTTTTTTTTATTTTTTTTTTATTTTTTTGTTTTTTTTTATTTTTTTTTTATTTTTTATTTTTTTTTTTTATTTTTTAATTTTTTTTTAAATCTTAATTTTATTTATTTTTACTTTTTTTTACTATTGTTGAACGGTAAGTTTTATTTTATTTTATTTTTTTAATTTTACTTGTTTTTTTTATTATCTTAAATTTAAAAATTTGAAAATTTTTTTTTTTTTTGTTTATTTTTTTATTTTTTTATTTTTTATTTATTTTATTTATTTATTTATTTTTTTATTTTATTTTATTTTATTTATTATTTTTTTATTTTATTTATTTTATTTTATTTTATTTTATTTTATTTTTTTATTTTATTTTTTTATTTTATTTTATTTTATTTATTTTATTTATTTTATTTTTTTTATTTTTTTATTCTTATTTATTTATTAATTTAATTTAAAATTTATTTACTTTTTTTTTTACTTCAAATTTCAAAATGCAAAATTATTTTATTATTCATGCTATTTTTTTTTATTTATTACGAAATTGAAATTTGAATTTTTTTTTTTTTTTTTTTCACAAACAACAAAATTTTTTATTTTTTTTTAATTTTTTAATAAAAAAAAAAATCACAATTATTTACAACACAAAAAGTTTTTAAAATTTTGATAAATAATTTAAAAACGCTATTCCTTCCCCTAAGAATCTGCGAAAACTTGATCAGGCGACAGAAGCGTCGCCGATCCTCGCCATTACTTTGGTTTTATCTATTTATAAAACTCAAGAAGTGCACGAATCATTTCGTAGAAAATGATAAGTATACTCCCAAGGTCGATCTAAGGAAGGAATGTATGTGGTTTTTAATTTATTATTCAAACTTTTAAAAACGAAATTAAATCCTAAACATCCTCTCACGATATTTTGGGGTTTTGTGTTTTTAATCTAATTACATAAAAATAAACATAGATTCAATAAACATTTATGCAAATTTTATCATTTATAATGGTGGAGTATTTATGGATATAATAATTAAGTTAATTATGCTTGCTCATATTATTTAGGTTATTAAAGATATGAATTGATATTTATTGATTCTCTCTTTTATATGAATACCACCTTTGGTGGGGTTAGATATTCTTTGTTAACTAAACAAATCAATTAACACCTATGGGTGGGGTTGATAACTAATTTGGTTAATTAAATTAATTCCTTTTTCTAAGAGATTGAAAATGAACCATTTAAATGGCGCCTTTGGTGGTTAGACGATTTAAACTTTATTCAAGGTGTCCAAATTAAACCTAAGAATTTAGTTATCCGAGTACTAACTTTCAAGTTTTAAAACCACTATCAAAACATGTTGTCAATACATTTTCAGATAATAATTCTTATAAAAACTTTTGAAATAGAGCTTCACTCTAACTACCTAAGGCGATTGTACCAACAAATAAAAGAGCACTACTCTAAATCGAATCGGGATAACTAAACCTTAAAATCTAATTTTCAGATTTAAGTTTGTAATGAAAAATAATATATTTCTCTCTAACATTCTTAATATAAAATCTTGAATAAAAATAAAATCAATTCATTTTAGAGATTTTTACCTATTTAATATTTCGCAAGCATAACAACGTTATTATTATATCATGTTTACAAATAGCCAACACAGTTAAATTTAATCACAGACAAATTAAATATAACATGTAAGAATAAAGCATAAAAAATAATCAGTAAAGAAAATAAAATCTTACGTAACTTCGATGCTATTCCGCTGTCGAAAACCTCCAAGCAGAATTTGCACTTCCATTTATTAAATCAAAAAGCTAGAAAAATTACAAAAAAACATAACTAGTTCTTCCCAAAAAGGGAAGAACTCTAAAACTAAGAGAAATTAACTAAAAACTAAGAAAAACTAAAAAAACCTAAAAATCTAAGAAAAGAGAGAAAGAAGAGAGAAGTGTGTTTTGAAGGTGTGTTTTGAAGTGAAGGGAAGGGGTATTTATAGGTGAGGATGGAGAGAAAAAATGAGTAAAAAAATGTTAAAAAAATATTAAAAAATGTAAAAACGCGTGTTGGAATTGCTGATGTCATTAATGACGCCGCCGATGACGTCAGTATGGCCAGACCGCATCGCGGCGCTGTACGCTTCATGCGCTGATACAATGCAGCCGCGCAGGACGCCATGTCGACGCTATTAATGACATCAGCAATTCCAATACGCGTTTTTACATTTTTTAATATTTTTTTTAACATTTTTTTACTCATTTTTTTCTCTCCATCCTCACCTATAAATACCCCCCTTCCCTTCACTTCAAAACACACCTTCAAAACACACTTCTCTCTTCTTTCTTTCTTTCTTTTCTTAGATTTTTAGGTTTTTTTAGTTTTTCTTAGTTTTTAGTTAGTTTTTCTTAGTTTTTAGTTAATTTCTCTTAGTTTTAGAGTTCTTCCCTTTTGGGGAAGAACAAGTTATGTTTTTGTAATTTTTCTAGCTTTTTGATTCAATAAATGGAAGTGCAAATTCCGCTTGGAGGTTTTACAGCAACGGGAATAGCATCGAAGTTCTGTAAGGATTTTATTTTCTTTACAGTTATTTTTTATGCTTTATTCTTACATGTTATATTTAATTTGTCTGTGATTAAATTTAACTGCTTTGCCGCTTAGTAAACATGATGTAATAATAACGTTGTTATACTTGCGAAATATTAAATAGGTAAAAATCTCTAAAATGAATTGATTTTATTTTTATTCAAGATTTTATATTAAGAATGTTAGAGAGAAATATATTATTTTTCATTACAAACTTAAATCTGAAAATTAGATTTTAAGGTTTAGTTATCCTATTCGATTTAGAGTAGTGCTCTTTATTTGATGGTACAATCGCCTCTAGTTAGAGTGAAGCTCTATTTCAAAAGTTTTTATAAGAATTATTATCTGAAAATGTATTGAAAACATGTTTTCAATAGTGGTTTTAAAACTTGAAAGTTAGTACTTGATAACTAAATTCTTAGGTTTAATTTGGACACCTTGAATAAAGTTTAAATCGTCTAACTCCCACCAAAGGTGGCATTTAAATGGTTCATTTTCAATCTCTTAGAAAAAGGAATTAATTTAATTAACCAAATTAGTTATCAACCCCACCCATAGATGTTAATTGATTTGTTTAGTTAACAAAGAATATCTAACCCCACCAAAGGTGGTATTCATATAAAAAAGAGAGAATCAATAAATATCAATTCATATCTTTAATAACCTAAATAATATGAGCAAGCATAATTAACTTAATTATTATATCCATAAATACTCCACCATTATAAATGATAAAATTTGCATAAATGTTTATTGAATCTATGTTTATTTTTATGTAATTAAAAACACAAAACCCCAAAATATCGTGATGTGATGTTTAGGATTTAATTTCGTTTTAAAAGTTTGAATAATAAATTAAAAACCACATACATTTCTTCCTTAGATCGACCTTGGGAGTATACTTATCATTTTCTACGAAATGATTCGCACTTCATGAGAGTTTTATAAATAGATAAAACCAAAGTAACTAAGTGATCTACGACGCTTGTCGCCTGATCAAGTTTTGGCACCGTCATTTGAAGGAATAGCGTTTTTAAATTATTTATCAAAATTTTAAAAACTTTTGTGTTGTAAATAATTGTGATTTTTTTTAGTTATTAAAAAATTAAAAAAATAAAAAATTTTGTTGTTTGTGAAAAAAAAAAAAAAAAAAATTCAAATTTTAATTTCGTAATAAATAAAAAAAATAGCATGAATAATAAAAAAATTTTGAATTTTGAAATTTGAATTAATAAAGAGTACATAACTTTTAAAATAAATAAATAAATAAATAAAAAATAAAATAAATAAAATAAATAAAATAAAATATAAATAAATTAATAAAAAAATAAAAAAAAATAAAATAAAATAAAATAAAATAAATAAAATAAAAAAATAAATAAAATAAAATAAAAATACATGACACTTATAAAAATAAGATAAAAATACAATGATATCCCAGACTCCATAATGGAACTATTCTATGGTCTGGTGAATCCATCTTCGCCATAACTTGAAAAGCTTATAAGTACATAGAAATAAGCGAAGTATAAAGAATAGTTATGTAGTATGCATTCATACCAATCAAGCTTAATTAAATATATTCTCCTCTTATATGAATAACAAAATAAAAACATTGAAGTAAAACACATTATTCTCTCCCTATTTTTGACATATGAGAAGGACAAAGCATTAGACAAATCAATAAAACTAAACTCTTCCTAAAGATATAGCAATGTAAAATCAGAGTAATACATAAGTGCAATGTGCTTCAAACTCCCCCTAAGTTCTATGACTTTCTAACTTAGAAACCAATAAAAAAGGTAATAAATAAAAAGAATATGTAAATGAAAAAAAATCTGATTTTTTTTTTAAATTTTCATAAATAGCCACATAAGGTATTAAACTCATTTAGTCACAAACAAGAACACAACCAATTGAGAGCTCATCATTTTTAACTCAAATTTTGATTATATATTATGTAAACAAGCAAGTAGAAGAGGCACACAAGCACATATAATGACATATTGACATTTACTTAAAAGTAATATATATGTTTAAACTCCAGAAATATATCAATTAATTCATTTATGACTAATCAAGAAAGACTCAAAAGAAAAAAAATATCACATATCATATAAAATTATAATCGAGTCTTCAATCTTATAAAATAAAATTTATCTACCAAAAGAGAATTTAAATTTCTTTTATTTTATAAATGAAGCAAATGATATTTTTTTAAACCTCTATTGACTCTTTCTTTTTGTCCAAGTACAAATTTTATAAGAGTTGTTTTTTGTACAATTTTCCCTTCTTTTTTTGCACTATCCATTTACCAAATATGATGTCTTTCACACTAGTTATGAGGTAGTCCTCTCTGCTTACTACAGTAGTTTCACACATCACAGTAGGTATCTCTCTCTACTCACTATGGTAGCTTCACACGTCACAATAGATAACCCTCTCAATACTAGGTGCCTCCATACGATAAAGTTTTAGAAAGTAAGAAATAGAACTCAACACAATTTTACAGTTAAAATTAGTTAAAGTCCTAGAGTCTTTGAAGAAAATCCATAAACTTTAAGCATAGCATATATGTGTGTTCGTGAGTGTGTGAATAAGTTTATGTTAACATCGATCATCTCATGTACAAGAATATGTGTATGCATAAGTCAAAAGTGTAGAATAATTTATACAATAAATATCAAAATGAGTCGAGTAACTAAAAATGAGGTTATGCAAATGTAAGTATTAAATAAGTCCAATACCGTGTTGGCCAAATAAAAATTCTACTTCTCTTTCTCCTTTTTTTGTTTTTTTAATAATAAAATTTAAAATTCAATTTGAGGGAGAAATTCCCAAGGCACTCCTAAGATACTCAAATCTTTGAGTGTCTATAGCTTTGGTGAAGATATCTGCTAGTTGTCTCTCAGTAGGTACAAACTCAAGTGTCACTACTTTCTCTTCAACTAATTCTCGAATAAAGTGATGCCTAATGTCAATGTGCTTAGTTCTAGAATGTTGAGATGGGTTCTTAGAAATACATATAACACTAGAGTTATCACAATATAAGAGCATCATACCTTGTAGTTGACCGTAGTTCTTGAGCATGTTCTTCATCCAAATCATCTGTGTGCAAAAGCTTCCTATAGTAATATATTCCACCTCAACTATAGAGAGTAAGATAGAGTTTTTCTTTTTACTATACCATGATACTAAGTTGTTTCCAATGTAGAAGCAACCACATGATATGCTCTTTTTATCATCCAGGTTTCCTTCCTAGTCGGTAGCTGTATAACCATTTACTTCACAAGTAGTGTCAATAGTAAAATATAGACCATAATTATATTTGTTCCTGAGATATACCTGATGATCCTCTTTACGTTCTCTAAGTGTGATTCCTTAGGGTTAGATTGATAACGAGCACACACACCAACACTAAAACATATGTCAGACCTACTTGTAGTGAGGTAAAGTAAATTGTCTATCATACTCCTATAAAGGGATTGATCAACACTTTTAGCTTGAGTCTCCTTTATAATTTTTGTGCTGGTACTTAAAGGAGTCCTTAATGGCCTGCTAGTTTCAAGACCAAACCTTTTAACAAGGTTATAGACGTACTTGGTTTGAGAAATAAATATATTATCATGAGATTGTTTGATTTGTAAACCAAGAAAGAATGTCATTTCACCTACCATGGAAATTTCAAATTCATTTGTCATAACATGCACAAAATCATCTAACAGTGTACTAGATGTGGATCCAAAAACTATGTCATCCATATAAATTTGAGCAATAAAGATCTCATCACCACTCCTTTTAAAGAATAGAGTCTTATCAACTCCCCCCCAAAATAAATCTCTTGTTCAAGAGATAGTTAGGAAGTCTCTCATACCATGTTCGATAAGCTTGTTTCAAACCATAAAGAGCTTTGTTAAGTTTGTAAACATGATTTGTAAATTTCGGATCAACAAATCCTTTTGGTTGTTCCACGTATACCTCCTCATTCAAAAATCCTTTTAAAAAGGAAAACTTAACATCTATATGATATAGTTTGAATTTCATGTGACAAGAAATGGCAAGTAAAATCCTAATTGACTCTAGTCTAGCTACAAGTGAAAATGTTTCATAAAATTCAACTCTTTCTACTTACGTGTAGCCTTGAGCTACAAACCTAGACTTATTTCTAACAATAATGTCATACTCATCAAATTTATTTTTGAACACCCATTTTGTTCCAATGACATTTTTTTGTTTTTAGGCATAGGTACTAATATCCACACATGATTTCTTTCAAATTGAGCTAACTCATCTTGCATGGAATTTATCCAAAATTCATCCCTAAGGGTTTCATTCACATTTTTTGGTTCAAATTGAGAAATATAGCATAAATGGGTTACCTCACTTATTTATCTTCTTCTTGTTACCATGCTTGCATTAGGATCTCCAATTATATTCCTAATAGGATGATTCTTTGAAGTTTAGGTTGGATTTATCATTGATGAGGTTGATGTTTCTTCCTTCTTTTTTTCTTTTTCCTTTAACTCCTCTACTTTTGTTCCAATTATGTCACTGATCATTGTTAATTGAGGTGTTGTGAAATTTTAGTCATTACCAATTTTTTCATTTGTAATTTGCTTACCTGTATCATCTATAATGACATTTATGGATTCCATAACAACATTAGTTCTCTACGTTGAAGACTACATAGGCTCTACTTGTTTATGGAATAACCAAGAAATATGCCTTCATCACTTCTTGAATCAAACTTGCCCAACTGTTATCGATCCCTAAGTGTTGTAAATCAGTGTTGAAAATGCCAAGGCCAAGGCCAAAAGGCCTTCCCAAAGAAAACAAGCTCTCTTAAAGTTGTATTATTCTTATTCCTTTCTACTATATAATTCTCTGATATAGAACATATATATATATATATATATACTAATGTTATAACTAAAAATACACAACTGTAATACATTAAAATACAGCTGGGATACACTAATACAAAGTGGGAAATATAGTTGGAAACTGAGCTGGAAATAAAGCTAAAAATAGAGCTGGAAGTCACCCTAAAAATCAAGAAACTTCCTCTTGAAAATCAGGGGTTACTTAGGAATCAATCATATGCCTAGGTTGATTTCCTACACTCCCCCTCAAGCTAGGTGATATATGTTTTCTAAACCAAGTACTACACTTAACTCTCAGAAACAAAGCTTTGGTTAAGATATCTGCTACTTGTTGTCTAGATGGAACATAGTTGAGGAAGATCATATTGCCTTCAATTTTCACATGCTTAGTTTGATCATAGTGAACTAAGACCCTTTACTCATTGAATCAAGGGTTAATATTTAACACTACCCCAAAATCTAGATCCATAAGGTTTATGGATCTAAGCTTGGTATGTGATGACATCCCAAAAAGGATTACTAATCATGTTGCTAAGTAGCCTGAAGATTGGGATGATGAGAAAGTATATGATGACATCCCAAAAAGGATTATTGATCCTATTGCTAAGTATCCTGAAGATTGGGATGATGAAATATATTTAACCACCAAATATGAGTGGAACAATGTAGTTGAATTTCTTGCAGCTCGGAGAGTGGTGGTTGAAACTGAGTGGAGCAATGTAGTTGAATGTCCTGCAACTCGGAGAATGGCTATATCCTTTTGAATCTGATATAGACCAAACAAGTAACATTGAGACAAATGAATGTCATAAAGGCCAATTAGATTTAGGGACGACTTCTAGTCATATAACTTCATCTTTAGAATGAGAAGTTTATTGGAAGAAATTGAACAGTCTCTTCAGACGAAATCATTCTCATGGATTATTTTGTTGAAATAGAAAAGCTTGACGGCAGAACCGACAAGTCGCCGATCCTCGCCTGCTACTTTGGTTTTATCTATTTATAAAACTCTCGCAAGTGCACGAATCATTTCGTAGAAAATGATAAGTATACTCCCAAGGTCGATCTAAGGAAGGAATGTATGTGGTTTTTAATTTATTATTCAAACTTTTAAAAACGAAATTAAATCCTAAACATCCTGTCACGATATTTTGGGGTTTTGTGTTTTTAATCTAATTACATAAAAATAAACATAGATTCAATAAACATTTATGCAAATTTTATCATTTATAATGGTGGAGTATTTATGGATATAATAATTAAGTTAATTATGCTTGCTCATATTATTTAGGTTATTAAAGATATGAATTGATATTTATTGATTCTCTCTTTTTTATATGAATACCACCTTTGGTGGGGTTAGATATTCTTTGTTAACTAAACAAATCAATTAACACCTATGGGTGGGGTTGATAACTAATTTGGTTAATTAAATTAATTCCTTTTTCTAAGAGATTGAAAATGAACCATTTAAATGTCACCTTTGGTGAGGTTAGATAGTTTAAACTTTATTCAAGGTGTCCAAATTAAACCTAAGAATTTAGTTATCCGAGTACTAACTTTCAAGTTTTAAAACCACTACTAAAAACATGTTGTCAATACATTTTCAGATAATAATTCTTATAAAAACTTTTGAAATAGAGCTTCACTCTAACTACCGGCCGATTGTACCAACAAATAAAAGAGCACTACTCTAAATCGAATCGATAACTAAACCTTAAAATCTAATTTTCGATTTAAGTTTGTAATGAAAAATAATATATTTCTCTCTAACATTCTTAATATAAAATCTTGAATAAAAATAAAATCAATTCATTTTAGAGATTTTTACCTATTTAATATTTCGCAAGCATAACAACGTTATTATTATATCATGTTTACAAATAGCCAACACAGTTAAATTTAATCACAGACAAAATAAATATAAGATGTAAGAATAAAGCATAAAAAATAACTGTAAAGAAAATAAAATCCTTACAGAACTTCGATGCTATTCCCGTTGCTGGAAAACCTCCAAGCGGAATTTGCACCCCCATTTATTGAATCAAAAGCTAATATATTACAAAAACATAACTAGTTCTTCCCAAAAAGGGAAGAACTCTAAAACTAAGAGAAATTAACTAAAAACTAAGAAAAACTAAAAAAAACCTAAAAATCTAAGAAAAGAGAGAAAGAAAGAAGAGAGAAGTGTGTTTTGAAGGTGTTTTGTAAGCGGTGCGGTATGCCCATAAGGCATCATTTAACTTAAATGCCCAATCCTTCCTTGAAGGACGCACAGTGCGTTCCAATATTCCCTTAATTTGCCTATTACTTACTTCCACTAAACCGGAAGTTTGAGGATGATATGGAGTAGCTACCTTATGTGTGATGTTGTACTTGTTTAGTACTCCATCAAAGAGTTTGTTACAAAAATGGCTACCTCCATCACTTATTATAGCTCTAGGCGTTAGAACCTCTTGAATATGAAATCTTTCAAGAATTTCACAACAACATTAGCATCATTGGTTTTGGTGGGGATAGCTTCTACCCACTTGGACACATAATCCACAAAGCAACCAAAATGTATTGAAAACCATTAGATGGGGGAAAAGAACACATAAAGTAAATCCCTCATACATCAAAGAGTAAAACAGCTAAATTAGATGTCAAAGACATTTCATCTCTTTTGCTTATGTTTCCTGTTCTTTGACATCTATCACATTGTGCAAAAAACATATGAGCATCTTTAAAAAGAGTGGGCCAAAAGAATCCAGATCATAATATCTTACGGGCTGTCTTTTCACCTCCAAAATGACCCCACAATGAAGTTCATGACAAAAAGTCGAATGCTCTTATGTTCTTCTTCGTGCACACATCTCCTGATGACTTGATCTTGACCAATCTTATATAAATAAGGGTCATCCCGTAAATAGTCCTTAATAGTTTTAAAAACCTTTTCTTGTCCTGATATGAAGTGTTAGGTCGCAAAACACCAAAGTGGCAAGATAGTTTACAATATCAACATACCATGGGTTCGGACCTATGAAAAATAACTGTTCATCAGGAAAGGTTTCAACTATATCTTCATTACTCTCATCTTTAAGAGAATTGAAGTCAGAAATCAACCTAGACAAATGGTCAGCTACTAAGTTTTCACTGCCTTTCTTATCCTTGATTTCTAGGTCAAATTCTTGTAAGAGTAAGACCCACCTGATTAATCTTGGCTTGGCATTTGGTTTACTTAATAGGTATCTTAAAGTAGCATGATCAGAATGCACAATCACTTTAGATCCTACTAAATAAGACCGAAATTTGTCTAAAGAGAATACTATCGCCAAGAATTCCTTTTCAGTGGTGGTATAATTCATTTGGGCATCATTGAGTGTTTTGCTAGCATAGTAGATGACATGCAAACGCTTATCCACTCTTTGTCCCAGGACTGCTCCTATTGCATAATCAGAAGCGTCACACATTATTTCAAAAGGTAAAGACCAGTTTGGTGCCATAATAACAGGGGTAGATGTTAGTTTATCTTTCAAGGTATTAAAGGAAATAAGGCAGTCATTGTTGAAGTCAAATTCAGCATCTTTGGATAGCAAGTTACATAAGGGACGACTTATTTTAGAGAAATCTTTAATAAATCGTCTGTAAAATCCTGCATGTCCCAAGAAGCTTCTTATCCCCTTCACGTATGTAGGGAGTGTAGTTTGGATATCAATTCAACTTTTGCCTTATCAACTTCAATACCCTTGTTTGAAATTATATGTCCTAAAACTATCCCTCGTTGAACCATAAAATGACTTTTCTCCCAACTAAGGGTGAGATTGCATTCAATGCATCTTTCTAAAACCAAAGTCAATTTATGTAAGCAATCATCAAATGAGTTCCCAAAGACAGAGAAATCGTCCATGAAAATCTCAATGAATTTTTCCACCATGTCTGAGAAAATAGATATCATGCATCTCTGGAAAGTGGCAGGGGCATTGCATAACCCAAATGGCATTCTGCGAAAAGCAAATGTCCCAAAAGGACATGTAAATGTGGTCTTTTCCTGATCTTCTGGTGCTATGGGTACTTGATAATATCCAGACAGTCCATCCAACAAACACGAAAATTCGTACTTGACTAATCTTTCCAACATTTGATCAATGAATGGAAGAGGAAAGTGATCCTTTTTCGTATATAAATTTAGTTTCCTAAAATCTATACACATTCTCCATCCAGTGATTATTCTAGTGGGCACTAATTCACTTTTGTCATTTTTAACAACTCTTATCCCAGATTTCTTTGGTACCACATGCACTGGACTAACCCACTTACTATCCGCAATAGGATAGATAATCCCTTCTTCTAATAATTTAAGAATTTCCTTTTTAACTACCTCTTGCATGTTTGGGTTTAGTCTTCTTTGGGCCTCTCGTACAGGTTTAGCACCATCCTCCAAGTTGATCTTGTGCATACACATTGTTGGACTAATGCCTCTTATATCCCCTATACTCCAACCTATAGATTTCTTAAACTGTTTAAGCAACTTTGATGAGTTCCTTTTCTTGTGGTTTGGTCAAGGTTGAAGAAATTATCACTTTGGATAAGTTTCCCTTCTCCCAAAAATACATATTTTAAGTGCTCGTGTAAGTCTTTGAGTTCAAGTTCGAGGTGGATTGGCCTCTTTACTAGATGAAGAAGCTGGGTAGAAAAAGTGTACTAGATTTTGTCATCACTTCATTATTGTCTAGTTGTTCAAGGTACCCTTAATTTCTTCATCTAAATCTTCTTCAACCTTTTCAAGTGTAAGAACGGTTTCAAGCTTGTCTTCTATTCTCGGTTTGGAAAAAGGTGTTTTGGACAAGATTATCCAAATGATCAACATCGAATATTTCATCGATGGCGTAAATAGAAGGGAAAGGTGAAGAATCAAAAACTTTAAAATGAACAGTCTCTCCTAAGATTTGTCATTGTCAAATTTCCATCTTGGACATCAATAATAGTTTTAGTAGTTGCCATAAATGGTCTACCAAGCAATATTGTGTGCTCTCTGTCCAATCTTTGGATTTTCTTGCATATCCAGAACCCACAAAGTCAACAGGTATTATCGGTTTGTCTACCTGTACCAAAACATCCTTAACTATTCCCTCCGGATATTTAAGAGATCCGTCTAAGTTGAAGGGACATAGTTGTGGGTTTTAAATCCCCTAGATTGAGTTGTAAGAATATAGAGTAGGGCATCAAATTTATACTAGCACCTAAATCAAGCATTGCTTTAGCAACCTTCTTATCCCCCATAGTTATGTTTATAATAAAACTTCCAGGGTCTTTCAACTTAGGGGTAGTTTGTCTTGGAAATGCAATGTTAGAAATTTCTCGATACTACTACTCGTTCATTCGGTTCATACCTCCTTTTCTTAGTGTTCAACTCTTTGAAAAACTTGGCATATGAGGGCACATTCATGATCACTTCTAATAATGGTAAATTGATATTTACTTTAGAGAGCATATTAAAAAGATCATTGAATTGCTTATCTTGTTTGGACTCTCTTAACCGATGGGGAAAGGTACTTGCATCTGGTGTGGTTCTCGTTGTCTTTTGAATTTTGGGGGTGTCGATGACCCCCCAATGAAGTTTTTCAGAAGGCTTGTTAAGTTTAACACTTGTTTCTTCTTTTTGCGAGATTAGAGTATCGCCTTCTCTCATTACTGAACTACAAGGTACATTGTTAGAGATTTCAGGTAAACTGGTATTCACTACCTTACCACTTCGAAGCGTTCGTACATCCTTTGCTTGTTCTGGTTGACTCGGCAACTTTCCTGGTTCTTTCTTTTGGATTTGTTCAAATGACGGTTGCCCAACTTTAGATTCAATCCTTTTTACCAAAGCCTCCATGGTGTTCAACCTTTGATTAGTCATCAATTGGTTGTCACGACTAACTTGAATAAAAGCATTCAAGCTATCTTCTAAGGTTGGCTTAAAAGCTTGGATTGGTGGGTAAGGGTGGTTGTTATCTGACCTTAGTGTTGGATATTGGGTGTAGGTTGGGTGATTATAGGTGTTTGGATGATACCTTTGAAAAGATTGAACTTCCTCTATGGCATCGACACTAGAATCACAAGTATTTGAGCAATTATGAGTACCATGCCCAATTGAACAACACACTTCACATACCTCTTGATTTGAAATTTGGTGGGTAGTGAGGAATTGCACTTGTTTAGTCAATTCAGCAAGTTGCAAGGTTATCTCATTATCAGAGCCAACTTCATTGACCCTTGCTTTCCTTCTACCACCTCTTTGTTGGGAATTAGAACCCAACAGCTCATAAAGATTATAGGTTTCCTCTGCGGTCTTTCTCCTACAGCACCTCCAGCAGCATTATCAACCATGTATTGACTCTGTAGTGTCAATCCATCATAAAAAGAATTGGTTTTGTAGTCAGTAATGGAAAGCTATGATTTTGACATTGAATGAAAAGGAGTTTGAATCTTTCCCAAGCTTCATGAAAGGGCTCTTCATACATTTGAGAAAATGTTGCTATCTTTGTTCTTAGATCAACAGTCTTTTGATGGGAATAGAACCTACCCATAAAAATTTCATAGACTGCCTCCCAAGTTTTAAGAGAACTCGATTTGTAGAGTAATGAACCAGGACCAAGCTTTATCTTTGAGGGTGTAAGGAAAACACCTCATCCTAAGTTGATCTTCATTAATTGCATGTAGTGGAAAGGTTTGGACAATAGCATAGAATTCTCGAATGAAGTGCAAAGGGTCTTCATTAGGGATACCGTAAAAGGAAGGCAACAAAGAATAATGAATCTTTTTCAATTCATAATTCCTTGCAGCCTTTTGTAATTGGATGTAGGAAGTTACATTGCCAATGATTGGTATTGTATAGTCTTTCATCTTTTTCCGCCTATCTTCAGCATCTCCCATGGTTGTTTGTAGTTGAAAATGATCCTCCTCCTATTGTGTATCAACATTTTGCTCTTAAAAAAAACAATAGTAGATATCTCTAAGAAATATTTATAATTTGATAAAGCAAAAAGGTGCAAGGAACTTAAATTTTTTTTTTTTTAATTTTAATTTTAACTAATGGACTACAATTTTCAAAACAAACGAATTTATTTCATTTGAATTTTATTACACGCAAACTAAAACAAAGGAAAATACAACAATGGGTGCCCTCCATATAGGACTAAGATGTTATCGTCTTCTAGTAAGACGTTGCTTGAGATTGCAGAATGAAAAACTCAATGTCTCCTCTTCATTGAATTCATTTCAAGATCAAATTAGTCTTTGCTCTTTTGCAAATGTTCAACTAACTGCTCAACTTGAACTTCCACCTTTTTGATAGAAGCTTCCACGCAGTCCAACCGTTGATTGGTTTTAGATTGGTTATCCCTACGGACTTGAATAAAAGAATTCAAGTTGTCCTCCGTGGTTGGTTTATTGGGAATGCTTCTTGGAATAGGTGGGTGGAATTGTTGGCCCGCTGGTTTGAGCTTTGAGTGAAAGGAGGGTTGTTTTGCCTCCAGGAGAAATTTGGATGACTTCTCCACCCAGGATTATAGGTATTTGAATTGGGATCAAACCTTGGTTTCGTTGATATGCTCCCAACACATTAACCTGCTCGTGTCCAGGTTGTTTCTCCTTGATATGGGACAGGCATTCACCATGTCCCATGTTGCTATACAAACCATATTGTTCATTATTGGTGTTGGTTTGTGTAGCGAGAAGGCAACTTGCTTAGTCAGTTGAACAAGTTGTTGTTGAACTTCATTCTTGAGTCGATTTCATGAACTCCAGCTTTTTCTCACTCGGGAGCTTTTCTGTTGGGGATTAGCACCCAGCATCTCAAAGAGGTTATACGTCTCTGAGGCAGTCTTTTCTCCTATTGCTCCTCCTGCAGCGTTGTCGACAATGAACTGACATTGTTGTGTAAGTCCATCGTAAAAGAATTGGTTCTGCAACTGCAGGGGAAAGCTATGATGGGGACATTGAGTGAGAAACATTTTGAACCTATCCTAAGCTTCATGGAATGGTTCTCCTTCCATCTGAGAGAAAGTAGCAATCTTTCCTCTCAACTCTGATGTTTTTTGGTGGGAATAGAATTTTCCCATGAATTTATTGTAAATATTACCCCATGTCATCAGAGAACCTGGGGGAAGTGACATCAACCAAGCTTTGGCCTTATCCTTTAAAGTGTAGGGAAAACATCTCATCCTAAGTTGATCCTCGTTTAGAATACCGAGAGGGAATGTTTGGACCGTAGCATAGAAATCTCTCATAAAGGAAAGAGAATCTTCATTAGGTAGCCCATAAAAGGAAGGAAGCATAGAAAAATGAATATTTTTAAGGTCATAATTCCGAGCAGCCTCACCCAACTGGATAGCGGCGCTGCCGTGCCAATCACCTGTCTTGCAAACTCCTTCATCGTGGTTTCCACTAACATGTTGGTTTTCCTCCATTTCTTTTGGTTCTAGTAAAGGATTAAGAATTGGTTCTATGTTTGGCTCAACAGGTTGATGGGTGGAATCAGCTTTGTTGACACTTGTTTAAATTTATGAAAATTATTTACATATGGTGTAAGAGGGTTTCCTAAGGATCTCCTACCACGCATAGACTATTGTAAACGTAAATTTAAAACTCTGTCAACAAAATAAAAAATTTAGAGAAAATTACATGGTATTTAATAAAAAACACTAAACAAACTTAGTAAACCCCTAAAAAAGAAAAAAAAAATTTATATTTTTTTTATTTTTTTCTATTATTATTATTTTTTTCTTTTTATATTATTATTATTTTTTTTATTTTTTTTGTTTTTTTGTTTTTTTTATTTTTTTTTATTTTTTTGTTTTTTTATTTTTTTTATTTTTTGTTTTTTTTTTTATTTTTGTAATTTTTTTTAAATCTTAATTTTATTTAGTTTTACTTTTTTTACTATTCGTGAACGGTAAGTTTTATTTTATTTTATTTTTTAATTTTCCTTGTTTTTTTATTATTCTCAAATTTGAAATTTGAAAATTGTTTTTTTTTTTTTGTTTATTTTTTTATTTTTTATTTTTTATTTATTTTATTTATTTATTTATTTTTTTATTTTATTTTATTTTATTTATTATTTTTTATTTTATTTATTTTATTTTATTTTATTTTATTTTATTTTTTTATTTTATTTTTTTTATTTTATTTTATTTTATTTATTTTATTTATTTTATTTTTTTTTTATTTTTTTTATTCTTATTTATTTATTAATTTAATTTAAAATTTATTTACTTTTTTTTTAATTCAAATTTCAAAATGCAAAATTATTTTATTATTCATGCTATTTTTTTTATTTATTACGAAATTAAAATTTGAATTTTTTTTTTTTTTTTTTCACAAACAACAAAATTTTTTATTTTTTTTTAATTTTTTAATAACTAAAAAAAAAATCACAATTATTTACAACACAAAAAGTTTTTAAAATTTTGATAAATAATTTAAAAACGCTATTCTTCCCAAGAATCTGCGAAAACTTGATCAGGTAATCCGACGTCGTAGATCCTCGCCCATTACTTTGGTTTTATCTATTTATAAAACTCTCATAGTGCATCGAATCATTTCGTAGAAAATGATAAGTATACTCCCAAGGTCGATCTAAGGAAGGAATGTATGTGGTTTTTAATTTATTATTCAAACTTTTAAAAACGAAATTAAATCCTAAACATCCTCTCACGATATTTTGGGGTTTTGTGTTTTTAATCTAATTACATAAAAATAAACATAGATTCAATAAACATTTATGCAAATTTTATCATTTATAATGGTGGAGTATTTATGGATATAATAATTAAGTTAATTATGCTTGCTCATATTATTTAGGTTATTAAAGATATGAATTGATATTTATTGATTCTCTCTTTTTTATATGAATACCACCTTTGGTGGGGTTAGATATTCTTTGTTAACTAAACAAATCAATTAACACCTATGGGTGGGGTTGATAACTAATTTGGTTAATTAAATTAATTCCTTTTTCTAAGAGATTGAAAATGAACCATTTAAATGCCACCTTTGGTGAGGTTAGGCGATTTAAACTTTATTCAAGGTGTCCAAATTAAACCTAAGAATTTAGTTATCCGAGTACTAACTTTCAAGTTTTAAAACCACTACCGAAAACATGTTGTCAATACATTTTCAGATAATAATTCTTATAAAAACTTTTGAAATAGAGCTTCACTCTAACTACCTAGGCGATTGTACCAACAAATAAAAGAAAGCACTACTCTAAATCAGATCGATAACTAAACCTTAAAATCTAATTTTCAGATTTAAGTTTGTAATGAAAAATAATATATTTCTCTCTAACATTCTTAATATAAAATCTTGAATAAAAATAAAATCAATTCATTTTAGAGATTTTTACCTATTTAATATTTCGCAAGCATAACAACGTTATTATTATATCATGTTTACAAATAGCCAACACAGTTAAATTTAATCACAGACAAATTAAATATAACATGTAAGAATAAAGCATAAAAAATAACTGTAAAGAAAATAAAATCCTTACAGAACTTCGATGCTATTCCCGTTCCTGTAACACCTCCAAGCGGAATTTGCACTTCCATTTATTAAATCAAAAAGCTAGAAAAATTACAAAAAAACATAACTAGTTCTTCCCAAAAAGGGAAGAACTCTAAAACTAAGAGAAATTAACTAAAAACTAAGAAAAACTAAAAAAACCTAAAAATCTAAGAAAAGAGAGAAAGAAAGAAGAGAGAAGTGTGTTTTGAAGGTGTGTTTTGAAGTGAAGGGAAGGGGGGTATTTATAGGTGAGGATGGAGAGAAAAAAATGAGTAAAAAAATGTTAAAAAAATATTAAAAAATGTAGAAACGCGTATTGGAATTGCTGATGTCATTAATGACGTCAGCATGACGTCTAAAGCCGCGACCGCATCGCGGCGCTGATGCGATTCATCACGCTGATGCAGTCTGCGCAGGCGTCATCTTGGCGTCATTAATGACATCAAGAATTCCAACGCTGCTTACATTTTTTAATATTTTTTTAACATTTTTTACTCATTTTTTTCTCTCCATCCTCACCTATAAATACCCCTTCCCTTCACTTCAAAACACACCTTCAAAACACACTTCTCTCTCTTCTTTCTTTCTTTCTTTTCTTAGATTTTTAGGTTTTTTTAGTTTTTCTTAGTTTTTAGTTAGTTTTTCTTAGTTTTTAGTTAATTTCTCTTAGTTTTAGAGTTCTTCCCTTTTGGGGAACCACAAGTTATGTTTTTGTAATTTTTCTAGCTTTTTGATTCAATAAATGGAAGTGCAAATTCCGCTTGGAGGTTTTACAAAGAATCTGAATAGCATCGAAGTTCTGTAAGGATTTTATTTTCTTTACGCTATTTTTTATGCTTTATTCTTACATGTTATATTTAATTTGTCAGTGATTAAATTTAAGCGTCTTTGGTACATTTAGTAAACATGATGTAATAATAACTTTGTTATACTTGCGAAATATTAAATAGGTAAAAATCTCTAAAATGAATTGATTTTATTTTTATTCAAGATTTTATATTAAGAATGTTAGAGAAATATATTATTTTTCATTACAAACTTAAATCTGAAAATTAGATTTTAAGGTTTAGTTATCCTATTCGATTTAGAGTAGTGCTTTTTATTTGATGGTACAATCGCCTTAGTTAGAGCTAAGCTCTATTTCAAAAGTTTTTATAAGAATTATTATTCGAAAATGTATTGAAAACATGTTTTCAATAGTGGTTTTAAAACTTGAAAGTTAGTACTCGGATAACTAAATTCTTAGGTTTAATTTGGACACCTTGAATAAAGTTTAAATCGTCTAACTCACCAAAGGTGGCATTTAAATGGTTCATTTTCAATCTCTTAGAAAAAGGAATTAATTTAATTAACCAAATTAGTTATCAACCCCACCCATAGATGTTAATTGATTTGTTTAGTTAACAAAGAATATCTAACCCCACCAAAGGTGGTATTCATATAAAAAAGAGAGAATCAATAAATATCAATTCATATCTTTAATAACCTAAATAATATGAGCAAGCATAATTAACTTAATTATTATATCCATAAATACTCCACCATTATAAATGATAAAATTTGCATAAATGTTTATTGAATCTATGTTTATTTTTATGTAATTAGATTAAAAACACAAAACCCCAAAATATCGTGACAGATGTTTAGGATTTAATTTCGTTTTAAAAGTTTGAATAATAAATTAAAAACCACATACATTTCTTCCTTAGATCGACCTTGGGAGTATACTTATCATTTTCTACGAAATGATTCGCACTTTACTGAGAGTTTTATAAATAGATAAAACCAAAGTAATCAGGCAGGATCAGCGGCTTGTCGATTACCTTAGATCAAGTTTTCGCACCGTCTGCCGAAGGAATAAGCGTTTTTAAATTATTTATCAAAATTTTAAAAACTTTTGTGTTGTAAATAATTGTGATTTTTTTTAGTTATTAAAAAATTAAAAAAATAAAAAATTTTGTTGTTTGTGAAAAAAAAAAAATTCAAATTTTAATTTCGTAATAAATAAAAAAAATAGCATGAATAATAAAATAATTTTGCATTTTGAAATTTGAAGTAAAAAAAAAAGTAAATAAATTTTAAATTAAATTAATAAATAAATAAGAATAAAAAAAATAAAAAAAAATAAAATAAAAAAAATAAATAAAATAAAATAAAATAAAAAAAATAAAATAAAATAAAATAAAATAAAATAAAATAAAATAAAATAAATAAAATAAAAAAAAATAAATAAAATAAAATAAAAATACATGACACTTATAAAAATAAGATAAAAATACAATGATATCCCAGACTCCATAATGGAACTATTCTATGGTCTGGTGAATCCATCTTCGCCATAACTTGAAAAGCTTATAAGTACATAGAAATAAGCGAAGTATAAAGAATAGTTATGTAGTATGCATTCATACCAATCAAGCTTAATTAAATATATTCTCCTCTTATATGAATAACAAAATAAAAACATTGAAGTAAAACACATTATTCTCTCCCTATTTTTGACATATGAGAAGGACAAAGCATTAGACAAATCAATAAAACTAAACTCTTCCTAAAGATATAGCAATGTAAAATCAGAGTAATACATAAGTGCAATGTGCTTCAAACTCCCCCTAAGTTCTATGACTTTCTAACTTAGAAACCAATAAAAAAGGTAATAAATAAAAAGAATATGTAAATGAAAAAAATCTGATTTTTTTTTTAAATTTTCATAAATAGCCACATAAGGTATTAAACTCATTTAGTCACAAACAAGAACACAACCAATTGAGAGCTCATCATTTTTAACTCAAATTTTGATTATATATTATGTAAACAAGCAAGTAGAAGAGGCACACAAGCACATATAATGACATATTGACATTTACTTAAAAGTAATATATATGTTTAAACTCCAGAAATATATCAATTAATTCATTTATGACTAATCAAGAAAGACTCAAAAGAAAAAAAATATCACATATCATATAAAATTATAATCGAGTCTTCAATCTTATAAAATAAAATTTATCTACCAAAAGAGAATTTAAATTTCTTTTATTTTATAAATGAAGCAAATGATATTTTTTTAAACCTCTATTGACTCTTTCTTTTTGTCCAAGTACAAATTTTATAAGAGTTGTTTTTTGTACAATTTTCCCTTCTTTTTTTGCACTATCCATTTACCAAATATGATGTCTTTCACACTAGTTATGAGGTAGTCCTCTCTGCTTACTACAGTAGTTTCACACATCACAGTAGGTATCTCTCTCTACTCACTATGGTAGCTTCACACGTCACAATAGATAACCCTCTCAATACTAGGTGCCTCCATACGATAAAGTTTTAGAAAGTAAGAAATAGAACTCAACACAATTTTACGCTTAAAATTAGTTAAAGTCCTAGAGTCTGTGAAGAAAATCCATAAACTTTAAGCATAGCATATATGTGTGTTCGTGAGTGTGTGAATAAGTTTATGTTAACATCGATCATCTCATGTACAAGAATATGTGTATGCATAAGTCAAAAGTGTAGAATAATTTATACAATAAATATCAAAATGAGTCGAGTAACTAAAAATGAGGTTATGCAAATGTGAGTATTAAATAAGTGCAATAGGGTGTTGGCCAAATAAAAATTCTACTTGTCTTTTCTCCTTTTTTGTTTTTTTAATAATAAAATTTAAAATTCAATTTGAGGGAGAAATTCCCAAGGCACTCCTAAGATACTCAAATCTTTGAGTGTCTATAGCTTTGGTGAAGATATCTCGCTAGTTGTCTCTCAGTAGGTACAAACTCAAGTGTCACTACTTTCTCTTCAACTAATTCTCGAATAAAGTGATGCCTAATGTCAATGTGCTTAGTTCTAGAATGTTGAGATGGGTTCTTAGAAATACATATAACACTAGAGTTATCACAATATAAGAGCATCATACCTTGTAGTTGACCGTAGTTCTTGAGCATGTTCTTCATCCAAATCATCTCTCAGGCAAAAGCTTCCTATAGTAATATATTCCACCTCAACTATAGAGAGTAAGATAGAGTTTTTCTTTTACTATACCATGATACTAAGTTGTTTCCAATGTAGAAGCAACCACATGATATGCTCTTTTTATCATCCAGGTTTCCTTCCTAGTCGGTAGCTGTATAACCATTTACTTCACAAGTAGTGTCAATAGTAAAATATAGACCATAATTATATTTGTTCCTGAGATATACCTGATGATCCTCTTTACGTTCTCTAAGTGTGATTCCTTAGGGTTAGATTGATAACGAGCACACACACCAACACTAAAACATATGTCAGACCTACTTGTAGTGAGGTAAAGTAAATTGTCTATCATACTCCTATAAAGGGATTGATCAACACTTTTAGCTTGAGTCTCCTTTATAATTTTTGTGTTGGTACTTAAAGGAGTCCTTAATGGCCTGCTAGTTTCAAGACCAAACCTTTTAACAAGGTTATAGACGTACTTGGTTTGAGAAATAAATATATTATCATGAGATTGTTTGATTTGTAAACCAAGAAAGAATGTCATTTCACCTACCATGGAAATTTCAAATTCATTTGTCATAACATGCACAAAATCATCTAACAGTGTACTAGATGTGGATCCAAAAACTATGTCATCCATATAAATTTGAGCAATAAAGATCTCATCACCACTCCTTTTAAAGAATAGAGTCTTATCAACTCCCCCCCAAAATAAATCTCTTGTTCAAGAGATAGTTAGGAAGTCTCTCATACCATGTTCGATAAGCTTGTTTCAAACCATAAAGAGCTTTGTTAAGTTTGTAAACATGATTTGTAAATTTCGGATCAACAAATCCTTTTGGTTGTTCCACGTATACCTCCTCATTCAAAAATCCTTTTAAAAAGGAAAACTTAACATCTATATGATATAGTTTGAATTTCATGTGACAAGAAATGGCAAGTAAAATCCTAATTGACTCTAGTCTAGCTACAAGTGAAAATGTTTCATAAAATTCAACTCTTTCTACTTACGTGTAGCCTTGAGCTACAAACCTAGACTTATTTCTAACAATAATGTCATACTCATCAAATTTATTTTTGAACACCCATTTTGTTCCAATGACATTTTTTTTGTTTTTAGGCATAGGTACTAATATCCACACATGATTTCTTTCAAATTGAGCTAACTCATCTTGCATGGAATTTATCCAAAATTCATCCCTAAGGGTTTCATTCACATTTTTTGGTTCAAATTGAGAAATATAGCATAAATGGGTTACCTCACTTATTTATCTTCTTCTTGTTACCATGCTTGCATTAGGATCTCCAATTATATTCCTAATAGGATGATTCTTTGAAGTTTAGGTTGGATTTATCATTGATGAGGTTGATGTTTCTTCCTTCTTTTTTTCTTTTTCCTTTAACTCCTCTACTTTTGTTCCAATTATGTCACTGATCATTGTTAATTGAGGTGTTGTGAAATTTTAGTCATTACCAATTTTTTCATTTGTAATTTGCTTACCTGTATCATCTATAATGACATTTATGGATTCCATAACAACATTAGTTCTACAGTTGAAGACTCTATAGGCTCTACTGTTTATGGAATAACCAAGAAATATGCCTTCATCACTTCTTGAATCAAACTTGCCCCACTCTTATCGATTCCTAAGTGTTCTAAATCAGTGTTGAAAATGCCAAGCCCAAGGCCAAAAGGCCTTCCCAAAGAAAACAAGCTCTCTTAAAGTTGTATTATTCTTATTCCTTTCTACTATATAATTCTCTGATATAGAACATATATATATATATATATACTAATGTTATAACTAAAAATACACAACTGTAATACATTAAAATACAATTTGGGATACACTAATACAAAGTGGGAAATATAGTTGGAAAGCGAAATTTGGAAATAAAGCTAAAAATAGAGTGGAAGTCACCCTAAAAATCAAGAAACTTCCTCTTGAAAATCAGGGGTTACTTAGGAATCAATCATATGCCTAGGTTGATTTCCTACACTCCCCCTCAAGCTAGGTGATATATGTTTTCTAAACCAAGTACTACACTTAACTCTCAGAAACAAAGCTTTGGTTAAGATATCTGCTACTTGTTGTCTAGATGGAACATAGTTGAGGAAGATCATATTGCCTTCAATTTTCACATGCTTAGTTTGATCATAGTGAACTAAGACCCTTTACTCATTGAATCAAGGGTTAATATTTAACACTACCCCAAAATCTAGATCCATAAGGTTTATGGATCTAAGCTTGGTATGTGATGACATCCCAAAAAGGATTACTAATCATGTTGCTAAGTAGCCTGAAGATTAGGATGATGAGAAAGTATATGATGACATCCCAAAAAGGATTATTGATCCTATTGCTAAGTATCCTGAAGATTGGGATGATGAAATATATTTAACCACCAAATATGAGTGGAACAATGTAGTTGAATTTCTTGCAGCTCGGAGAGTGGTGGTTGAAACTGAGTGGAGCAATGTAGTTGAATGTCCTGCAACTCGGAGAATGGCTATATCCTTTTGAATCTGATATAGACCAAACAAGTAACATTGAGACAAATGAATGTCATAAAGGCCAATTAGATTTAGGGACGACTTCTAGTCATATAACTTCATCTTTAGAATGAGAAGTTTATTGGAAGAAATTGAACAGTCTCTTCAGACGAAATCATTCTCATGGATTATTTTGTTGAAATAGAAAAGCTTCTTGATCAGGCGGCAAGCGTCGCCGATCCTGCCCGTTACTTTGGTTTTATCTATTTATAAAACTCTCGCAAGTGCACGAATCATTTCGTAGAAAATGATAAGTATACTCCCAAGGTCGATCTAAGGAAGGAATGTATGTGGTTTTTAATTTATTATTCAAACTTTTAAAAAGGAAATTAAATCCTAAACATCCTGTCACGATATTTTGGGGTTTTGTGTTTTTAATCTAATTACATAAAAATAAACATAGATTCAATAAACATTTATGCAAATTTTAT
Organism: Hippophae gyantsensis; assembly: GCA_030763125.1. NCBI lineage: Eukaryota > Viridiplantae > Streptophyta > Magnoliopsida > Rosales > Elaeagnaceae > Hippophae > Hippophae gyantsensis. Next base: position 31,540,222 of record CM061030.1, read on the forward strand.
CATTTATAATGGTGGAGTATTTATGGATATAATAATTAAGTTAATTATGCTTGCTCATATTATTTAGGTTATTAAAGATATGAATTGATATTTATTGATTCTCTCTTTTTATATGAATACCACCTTTGGTGGGGTTAGATATTCTTTGTTAACTAAACAAATCAATTAACACCTATGGGTGGGGTTGATAACTAATTTGGTTAATTAAATTAATTCCTTTTTCTAAGAGATTGAAAATGAACCATTTAAATGCCACCTTTGGTGGGGTTAGACAGTTTAAACTTTATTCAAGGTGTCCAAATTAAACCTAAGAATTTAGTTATCCGAGTACTAACTTTCAAGTTTTAAAACCACTACTGAAAACATGTTGTCAATACATTTTCAGATAATAATTCTTATAAAAACTTTTGAAATAGAGCTTCACTCTAACTACGCTGCGATTGTACCAACAAATAAAAGAGGACTTCTCTAAATCAGACAGAATAACTAAACCTTAAAATCTAATTTTCACATTTAAGTTTGTAATGAAAAATAATGTATTTCTCTCTAACATTCTTAATATAAAATCTTGAATAAAAATAAAATCAATTCATTTTAGAGATTTTTACCTATTTAATATTTCTCGTAAGCATAACAACGTTATTATTATATCATGTTTACAAATAGCCAACACGCAGTTAAATTTAATCACAGACAAATTAAATATAACATGTAAGAATAAAGCATAAAAAATAAGCGTAAAGAAAATAAAATCCTTACGTAACTTCGATGCTATTCCGTTCTTTGGAAAACCTCCAAGCGAAATTTGCACTTCCATTTATTAAATCAAAAAGCTAGAAAAATTACAAAAACATAACTAGTTCTTCCCAAAAGGGAAGAACTCTAAAACTAAGAGAAATTAACTAAAAACTAAGAAAAACTAAAAAACCTAAAAATCTAAGAAAAGAGAGAAAGAAAGAAGAGAAGTGTGTTTTGAAGGTGTGTTTTGAAGTGAAGGGAAGGGGAGTATTTATAGGTGAGGATGGAGAGAAAAAATGAGTAAAAAAATGTTAAAAAAATATTAAAAAATGTAAAAACGCGTATTGGAATTGCTGATGTCATTAATGACGTCAGCATGACATCACAGGGGCGGCTGCACTGTACCGCGGATGAACAGTATCCCGCGGATGAACAGTTCCGCACACTTGGGGGCGGAGTCAAGCTGGTACGCGGCCTGTGCGGTAACCATTTTTCTCCTTTTTGACATTTTTGACCCATTTTGTCCAATTTTTTCCTTATTTGTTGACCTTTCCCCATTTATTTATTAATATATTTGTGATGTATTGCTTCTAGTATTCCTCTTTGAGTCTTTAAGTTGCGTTTTTAAGTGAAAATACCTGAAAAACAATAAAAACACCCGTGATTCCGAAAAAGACAAATTTATATAAATATATGATAAAACATATAAATATATATATTTTTAATCAATTAATGTGCATAAAATCATGGTAATTTTAGTGCTTTTTGAGCACTCATCACTTGCTGCTTTACTAAATACAGAAAACGGAAGTTACTTCATTGACGTTTGATCTTTCTATGGCCAATTTGATAGTGAAGAAAGTTCTTTGAAAGCTGAACTTGATGCTTGATTCAAAAAACAGCAGAATTGGAACTGAAACTGTGAAGTATTTTTTAGTACTTATAGATTAAACTGACTGGAACAGTTGTTGTCCACTTGCTATAATGTATGCCCATTTATTGTGGAGTGGAACTGCTGATGGTGGCATTAAAGCATGGAACGCTGATGCAAAGAGAGTTGTAAGGTTGGTGCTGTCCAAATACAAGAATTGTATGTACTGATGTCTGAACAATGTCCCTAGCCATGCTATCTTCCATATTAATTTATCATTATTATCTGCAGAAGCAGAACCAAAATTGAACGCAGGACTGGACAGGGCTGTTGGATTGGTTATTGGGCCAATTGGGCTAAACTGGGCTATTGGTGGCCTATTAGGCTAAAACTTCTTGAATAGTTGTGACGATCAGATGGAGGTGATATCATCCTATGAACTAGACATAAATGTTTCTTCACCATTTTCTATCTTTCTTGTTTGAGTTTGAATCTGATGTGCCGACTGGAGAGCAACACCGATTGGAGGACAACGACTAAGTGGCGAAGTGGAAGATGTCGATGACTAGGTGCTTGGGTTTCGCAAGACTGATGTCTGAAGTCTCGTGATACTGAGATTGAAGTCACGTGAGACTGAGGTTGACAATTGTTCGAGTCTGGTGGCTAGTCTAAGTAGAGACTAACGTAGATGCTCAATAGTCGGTCGTTTCTTAAATGAACGACGACTTCATCTACAAACAAAAAGAGCAATTGGAGATGTAGAATTAAATGTTGAACCAAATTCAAAGGAAGAGTAAAGGTCAGCAAAGCCATTTTTAGATGGTGATTCCTTCTGAATAGGGATAAGAACACTCTTCTTGGCAGCAATATCATTATGGTGTGAAAGTTGATTTACTGATCTTCTGAGATAATGTATGATGATGACTATTTGAAGATGATTCCTTATGTGGTCCAAAGGCAAAGACAAAACCCTCCAAACATGGGATTCATCTCATAGAAAGGAAATTGTGATGGTTAACCACCAGGGAAGTATGAATGCATTTGACTTGAAGAATTCTGTGGATTTGGAAAAGGTAGCCATAAGGAAATTTCTAGTGTTGAAACCCATTTGAGGGTTTTTGGTTGGTTCACCACACAAATTACGATTCCCAGAAAAATACTTGGTTTCTTGAGTTAGTAAAATCTAGAATTGGTCCTGATAGATTGTTGAACGAAAGGTCCATTATTACTTGGAATTTCGTTGGCAAACCTTTTTTTAAGATATACCCAGAAAGTATCCAGACCCTTCTGTTGGTGTAGATAAGAGCAATGGGAATTTTCCCCATAATTTTGGACTGATGATGAAGCTAGAATCTGCTGTGGATGAGGTTAACAGAATATTGAAGATAAACTTGCAGAATCTGAACAGAATCTATTGCAATATACTGTGGATGAGGTTAACAGAATATTAAAGATAAACTTGTAGAATCTGAATAGAATCTGTTGAAATCTACTGTGGATGAGGTTAACATTAGAGATCTGTTATTAACATCCGTGAAAATAAACTTGCAGAATCTGAACACCAAGTTTGTGGATAAGTCTGAAACTATTACAGAAGTTTGTACAAGAAGCAATGGAGGCTGTAAGTTCAAGATGCCCGCATTCAGGGCTGACTGGGCAGGAAGAATTGAAAACTGGAAACTTGGACTACTTGTTGAAATAACAGAAGATGGAAAACAAAAACTGCTTGTAAGAATAGAGGAATGCCAACTTGGAGTGCTACTTGGAAGCACAGAAGATTTCAGATTGCTGCTGGGATTGAAACCTATTTGAGGACTCATAGAATCCTTGCCAATACATTGATGGGAAAGAAGCAAGGTTTGACATCTGTGAGGTTGTTTAAGGATGAGTGAATGCAACAACATGCTGGGAAGAATCATCTTCTGGTTTAGATGGTTTTGGTGGAATCTAAAAAATTATTGACCTTCTGTACAAGGTTGCAGATGTTTCATTCCTGAAGCCGCTTCATGGGCACCCACAACAGTAGTGAAATCTAACTTCAATACTGCAACAATGGGCTCAGAATTCTCAATATTTTTTTTTTACTTCCATTGTTGGTTCTCAAATATCAATCAACCTCAAATAATGAGAATTAAAGCAGCAAAAACTAATCTGAGAATTAAAACAGTAGAAACTGATCTGAGAAAAATAGAAAACCATTTTTTGGTTAAAAAATGGTTTCCTGTAAAGAGATACAGTGAGAGAGAGGCCAATAGTAGAGGTTTCTGAACCTAAAGCTCTGATACCATGTTGTAAATTAGTGTTGAAAATGCCAAGGCCTAAAGGCCTTCCCAAAGAAACAAGCTCTCTTAAAGTTGTATTATTCTTATTCCTTTCTACTCTATAATTCTCTGATACAGAACATATATATATATATACTAATATTATAACTAAAAATACACAGATGTAATACACTAAAATATAGCTGGGATACACTAATACAAAGTGGGAAATAAAGCAGGAAACTGAGCTGAAAATAGAGCTAGAAGTCACCCTAAAAATCAGGAAACTTCCTCCTGAAAATCAGGGGTTGCTTAGGAATCAATCATATGCTTAGGTTGATTTCCTTCACTAAGTGTGTAGCATTTACTTTCGAAAACATTCATGAATTTCATATTGAGTTTTTTACCTCTCCATATCTCATAGGGAGTTTGGTTTGTACCTGGGTGAAGATATACACGATTTATAATGTGACATGCAATGTTTATAACTTCAGCCTAAAACCTTTTGGAAACTCCCTTAGTATGAAGCATTACTCTTGCCATTTCTTGAAGTAACTTGTTTTTCCTTTCAACTACTCCATTTTGTTGAGATGTGATGGGATTAGAGAATTCATGAAAGATACCCTCTTCTTTACAGAAGTCAGCATACTTGGTATTTTCAAACTCTTTTCCATTGTTTATTATCATTCTCTTGATGATTACTATTTTGTCACCTGATTCAACCGACACTCTTATACAATATGAGATCAAGAACTCAAAAGCATCTGACTTATCTTTAAGAAACTCTACCCAAGTGTAGTGAGAAAAATCATGTACTACAACTATAATATATTTCTTACCTCTAATACTTTCTGTTCTCATAGGACCCATAAGGTCAATATGTATCAACTCCAATACTCTATTTGTATTGATACTCTTGATCTTCTTATGAGAGATCCTAGTTTGTTTACCCAATTGACATGGTCCACATACAACTGTTTCAATTTTTGGGAGAATAGGTAAACCATGCACAATCTCAATTTTACTTAATCTGACCAGATCTTTAAAATTCATATGACCTAGATTTTTATGCCACAAGGTAGTTGAGTCATTGCTAGCTAGGTTATATGATACTATGGATGATGTATCAATATAATAACAACTTCCATGTAATCTAATTCCCTTAATCATACATTCACACTTTTGATATGTTACAATACCGTGATTGTTTGTAACTTGCACATTAAAATCATTGTCATATATTTGACTTATGCTCTTCAAGTTTGCCTTGAGTCCTTCCACATATAAAAATTCATCAAGTTTAGGGATACCTTCTATTTGAATAGATCCTTTTCCAACAATTTTAGATGTTTTACCATCACTAAAGGTAACTATTCCTTCATTGTAATCCCCAAAGGTTTTAAAAAAGAATGGTTCCCAATCTTATGTCTAGTGCATCCACTATCAAAATACCAAGAACTATTTGATTTAGCTTTAAACACTATGTGGGCCACAAAGCAATGCAACTCATATATCTTAACTCATCCTCTTTTAATTTTGGACATTTAAGTTACTGGTTTCTTAGGTTCATATTTTTGTGTAGTTTTTAAAGCAAAAGCTATACGTTTTTAATTTTTTTTAGGTTTCCTAGAAACATTTGTACTCGTGATAGAATCATAAGCATAAAGAAATCAACACTTGGGTCTAATGTGTCCTTTCCTACCACAATGATGACAGGTAGGAACAAATTGAATTTGCTTATAGTGATAAGGTGCATAAATTAGCTTCCCTGCTTGAGCAATGATGAGTTTTACAAATTGAGTTTAGGATGATGAAGGTGTTGACTATTCATCTATGTATCCAAGACATCTCTTATCTCCATGTGCCTTTCCATGGTCTAAGACTTTGGTCAATTTTTCAGCACCAGTGGTCAAATTCCTCACCGTCTCTTTAGCAATACTAAGTTCTTGTCTAAGTTTTTTGTTTTCCTTGGTGGTTTCTGCAAGTCTCAGATTCAGAACATTAATATGTTCAGACAATTCATTTTTATCTTCATCTAGGCTAGAGAAATTTATTTTGTAAACATTGATGATATCATTAAGTTTAGTTACTTTCACAAGTAATTTATCTCTCTCTTCCTTGACACTTAGACAATCCATGAATAGTTTCTCATAATTTGATACATTTAACTTAGATAGTAAGAGAGAATAGTTTACTTCTTCATTTTCTTCATCCGAGCTAAAGTCAGAGTCATTGTGATATGTTTTGGTAGTTATGGTGAAGGCACTAAAGTCAGAAAAGTCCTGCTCACTTTTTGTGTCACTAAGTGTAGCATTAAAGGCTTTTTCAACTTTATTTTTATTATTAGCACATTCTGTAGAAATATGATCAAAACCACTACAAGTAAAAATTGAGGACTAGTGTGTCTAGTGTTAGCTCTGATACTAATTGAAAGTTTATGAGATATGAACCTAATTAACCTAGAGAGGTAAATTTATAATTTAATAACCTAAATAGGGAGGCTAGGCATCCAATCGCGTGTACGAATATAGTGTGAAAATAAAAAAATAACACACGATATTTTTAGGTGGAAACAACTTAGGCCACAACCATGACCTAAGAGAAAAACTACCGGTCCACCGGACCACCTAACTTTTCACTATAAAAATAAAATGTTCAAGTACAAACTCGGTCTTATGCTACCCTCCCTAGAATATTACCTCAATGTACTTTACTTATGAGTCTTTACTCTGTTTTCACAATTTTTGAAATTAGTTTGAGCGGTTTCTAGACCAACATTCTAATTAGCTTTCCGCCAATCAGATACATTCAAGAATCAGCTACAAAAAGGGTTATCACAAAAACACAAGTGCAGGTGTGTGTTCTAGAAAAAAATTAACAATGAATAATTCTAACTAGATGATTTAAAATATATGTCACTTAAATCAAATCAACTTAACAAATCCTAGAACAAATATTACAATTTTCAAATCATTAAACTCCACTTTGTAAGATAACTGTTTCAAGAGCATAAGTGTCTCTTAATGAGACATATGCAGTATAGGCATGTTCATTTGAACAAAGTAAATGAAGCAGAAGGAAAATCAAATTGTACCATTAAAGATTAAATGAAGCTTCACAAAACTGGCAAGCAAATTGATTTCTAACTAATATTAGTGTTCCTTGACTAAGTAAACATATATAAATGTATATTACCTAAATCATTCAACGTAAAGATAAATAAAGCTTTCCACTTTATATATATTAATCATTTGAATTAAGCTCCTATTGCTTTGATTTATTACTTTTGTTTTGTTTTTAATAGCAACTCATCAATTTCTTCCACAATTTGGCAATTGCAACACACGCATTTTTTTTGCAGTCATAAATATATATATATATATATATATATATTTAATCAACCCATTTTGCTTGCCATGTTATATATATATTATTATTTTAATCATGACATGTTTTCTGAAACTTTAATGATATTTGTTTTTTTTTTACTTTCGTCAACCTTTTTTATATCATAAAAAATCATTTTTAAAACATTTAAAAATACTAAAACATATCTAAAAATATTTAATTAATAATTAAATAAATTGATTCAAGTTTAATTAAATAAATATTTAACTCCAAAAATAATTTCAAATTTAAAAACATGTGCTATTAAATGCATGAATGCAATCCTATGTATCATAGTTATAAAAAATATACTTGAAATACATATATATGAAACTCAAGCATTTGTTAGGTTTTTCTTGATAGACTTGATAACAGGCCTAAAAACAAGTTTATAGGTAAAAATATTTGTCCATGAAAATATTGAACACTCATAGTCCTTACAAAGTTTAAATAAATATTTTAGCACAAAAAATAATTTTATATTTATAAACATGTGTTATTAAATGCATCAATACAATCCTATATGTTGTAGTTATAAACTAAAAATATACCTGAAGTACGACTATCTGAAACTCGAGCATTTGTTTAGTTTTTCTTGATAGACTTGATAATTGACCTAAAAACAAGTTTTACAGGTAAATATTTTATCCACAAAAATAGCCAACACTTATAGTCCTAAAAAACTCCCCATTTAGAATTTTCGTGTGACAAAACCTCTCACTCATTACATGATACTTATAAAAGTAAGATAAAAATACAACGATATACCACACTCTATAGTAGAACTATCCTATGATCCGGTGAATTCATCTTCATTGTAACTTAACAAACTTATGAGTAACTGAAATGACATAAACAAAGCATGTGATAATTTGGATTGAAAGCCTCATTGTACATTAGTTCAGTTTACATAAAAATAAGTGAAGTGCAAAGAATATTCATGTAGTATGCATTCATACCAATCCCGCTTAATTAAATATGTTCTCTTCCTATATGCATAACAAAATAAAAACAAGTAAAACACATTATTCTCTCCCCCTTTTTAACATACAAGAAAGACAAAGCATTAGGAAAAGTAATGAAGCTAAACTCCTTCTAAAGATATAGTAATGTGAAATCAAAGTAATGAAAAACGTAATAAATAAAAAGATGTAAATGAAAAAATATGATCCTTTTTTTTAATTTGCATAAATAGTCATATAAGATATTAGACTCATTTAATCACAAACGAGCACACAACCAATTGAGAATTCATCATTTTTTAATCAAATTTTGATTATTTATCACATAAATAAGCACGTAGAGTAGAAGAGATACACAAGCACATATAATGACATATTAACATCTACTTAAAAGCAGTGTATATGTTTATTAATTTACAAATTAATTCATTTATGACCAATCAAGAAAGACTCAAAAGAAAAAAAATATCACCTATAATATAAAATTATAATCGAGTCTTCAATCTCAAAAAATAAAATATATCTACCAAAAGTATACTTAAATTTTTCTTTATTTTATAAATGAAGCACGTGAATTTTTTTAAAACCTCTATTAGCTCCTTCTTTTTATGCATTCAAAGTACAAGTTTTAAAAGCAGTAGTTTTTTACACAATATTTGTTTTGCACGAGCTATTAACCTAACATGATGACTCTCACACTAGCTTACTGTGGTAGCTTCACACATCATAGTAGGTAGCTCTCTTAATACTAGGTGTCTCCATACAGTAAAGTTTTAGAAAATAAGAAATAGAACTCAACACAATTTTACAGTTAAGATTAGTTAAAATCTTATAGTCTTTCAAGAAAATTCATAAACTTTAAGCATAGCATGTATATATGTTCGTGAGTGTGTGAATAAGTATATGTCAACATCGATAATTACATGTACAAGTATATATGTGTGCATAAATCAAAATTGTAAAATCATTTATACAATAAATATCAAAATGAGTTGAGTCACTAAGAATGAGGTTATGTATATGTAAGTATGAAATAAATTCAATATTGTGTTGGCCAAATAAGGATCCTTTTTTTTTTGGTAATAAAATTGAACTTAAATTTGATAGAGAAATTACAAAGGCACTCTTAAGGTACTTAAATCTTTGAGTGTCTATATCTTTGGAACCACATGTTGTTCTCTTCCTATCATCCTAGTTTCCTGCCTAGTCGGCATTTGTATAACCACTTAATTCACAAGTAGTGTCAATAGTAAAATATAGATCATAATTACTTGTTCCTGAAATATACCTAATAATTCTCTTTACATTCTCTAAGTGTGATTCCTTAAGGTCAACTTAATAATGGCCACACACACAACACTAAAACATATGTCAGGCCTACTTGCAGTGAGATTCTCTTTGCATTCTCTAAGTGTGATTCCCTAAGTATGTAGCATTTACTTCTGAAAACATGCAAGAATTTTAGATTGGATTTTTTACCTTTCCATATCTCATAGGGAGTTTAATTTGTACCTAGGCGAAGATATACACGATTTATAACATGGCATGTGGTGTTTATAGCTTTAGCCCAAAACCTTTTGGAGACTCCCTTGGCATGCAACATTACTCTTGCCATCTTTTGAAGTATCTTGTTTTTCCTTTCAACTACTCCATTTTGTTGAGGTGTGATAGGAGCAGATAATTCATGAAAGATACCCTCTTCTTTGCAGAAGTCAGTATACTTGGTATTTTCAAACTCTTTTCCATAGTATGTTCTCAGTCTCTTGATGGTTACTATTTTTCCACTTGCTTCAACCTGCACTCTTATGCAATATGAGATGAAGAACTCAAAAGTATCTGAATTATCTTTAAGAAAGTCTACCCAAGTGTAGCAAGAGAAATTATCTATGATAACCATGATATATTTCTTATCTCCAATACTTTTTGTTCTCATAGGACCCATGAAGTCAATATGTATCAACTCCAATAATCTATTTGTATTGATACTATTGATCTTCTTATGAGCGATACTAGTTTGTTTACCCAATTGACATGGTCCATATACAAGTGTTTCAATTTTTGGGAGAATAGGTAAACCATGGACAGTCTAAGTTTTACTTAATCTAACTAAATCTTTAAAATTCATATGACCTAGATTTTGTGCCACAAGGTAGTTGAGTCATTGCTAGCTAGGTTACATGATACTATGGGTGATGTATCAACACAATAACAATTTTCATATGATCTAATTCCCTTAATCATACATTCACACTTTTGATATGTTACAATACCATGATTGTTTGTAAATTGCACATTAAAATCACTGTCATATATTTAACTTATGCTAATCAAGTTTGCCTTGAGTCCTTCCATATATAAAACTTCATCAAGTTTAGGGATACCCTCTATTTGAGCAGATTTTTTTCAACAATTTTAGATGTTTTACAATCACTAAAGGTAAATGTCACTTCATTATAATCCTCAAAGGTTTTAAACAAAGAATGGTTCCCATTCATGTGTTTAGTGTATCCATTATCAAAATACCAAGCAATATTTGATTTAGATTTAAATGCTATATGGGACACAAAGCAATGCAACTCAGATTTCTTAACCTATCTTCTTTTAATTTTGGACATTTGAATTACTGGTTTCATAGGTTCATCTTTTTGTGTAGTTTTTGCGGTACAAACTTTACGTTTTAAATTTTTTTGAGGTGTCCTAGAAACATTTGTACTCATGATAGAATCATAAGCATAAAGAAATCTAAACTTAGGTCTTCCACTATCAAAAAACCAAACAATATTTGATTTAGCTTTAAACGCTATATGGGCCAGAAAACAATACAACTCAGATTTCTTAACCCATTCTCTTTTAATTTTGGACATTTGAGTTACTAGTTTCTTAGGTTCATCTTTTTGTGTAGTTTTTGTAGTACAAACTTTACGTTTTAAATTTTTTTGAGGTGTCCTAGAAACATTTGTACTCATGATAGAATCATAAGCATAAAAAAATCTAAACTTAGGTCTAGGTGTCCTTTCTTACCACAATGATGACAGATGGGAACAAACTGAATTTGCTTAGAGTGATAAGGTGCATAAACTACCTTCCTCGCCTAAGCAATTATGGGTTTTAAAAATTGATTTTTGGATGATGAAGGTGTTGATTGTTCATCCATGTATCCAAGACCTCTCTTATCTCTATGTGGCTTTCCATAGTCTAGGACTTAGGTCAAATTTTTAGCACCTATGGTCAAATTCCTCACAGTTTCTTTAGCAATACTAAGTTCTTGGCTAACCTTTTGTTTTCCTCATTGGTTTATACAAGACTCAAATTTAGGGCATTAATATGTTCAGACAATTCATTTTTATCTTTCTCTAGGCTAGTGGAATTTTTTTTGTGAACATTGATGATATCACTAAGTTTAGTTACTTCAACAAGTAGTTTATCTCTCTCTTTCCTAGCACCTAGACAATCTATGAATAGCTCATCGTAATTTGATACATTAAACTTAGACAGTAAGAGATAATAGTCTATGTCCTCATTTTCTTCATATGAGTTAGAGTTGGAGTCATTATGGTGTGCTTTGGTAGTTGCGATGAAAGTACAATAGTTAGTGTCATCATCCTCTGTGTTACTAGCATTGTCTTGCTCACTTTCTATATCACTGAGTGTAGCATTAAAGGCTTTTCCAACTTTATTTTTATTGTTAGCACATTGAGGACTAATGGGCTTAATTTTCTTACCATCAAGACTAAGAGGCTTGATTTCCCTTGACTTTCTGTCATTCAAACGACTAGATTGTCCCTTGTTGGATTGATTATTCTATTAACCCTTATTCTTCATGAACTTCTTAAATTTTTATGCTAACAAGACTAGTGACTCATCATTCATATCCTTATCACTATTAGAGATGTCCTTTTGGAGATTTTGAATGCCACATCCTTGTTTTTTTGGATTGATCAAGAGTATGCTCATAGGTTTGGATTGACTCGACAAGTTCATCAATGTTTAGTGTGTCCACATTCTTGCTTTCATCTATTTCTATAATGTATGTTGTTAAGGAGCTTAGGAGTTTATGTACTTGTATAGGTTGTGGAATTTTCTCACCAAGATTAGAACAAGTATTAGTGATATCACAGAAGTGAGCACAAAATTGATCAAAAGTAGTTTTAGGGATTTGAGGTTTAGGGTTTTGGGATTTGGGGTTTGGGGTTTGGGGTTTAGGGTTTAGGATTTTGGGATTTAGGTTTTAGGGTTTAGGGTTTAGGGTTTTAAGATTAGGATTTAGGATTTAGGATTTAGGATTTAGGATTTAGGGTTTAGGGATTTAGGGTTTTGGGTTTTGGGTTTTGGGATTTAGGATTTAGGATTTAAGGTTTAGGGTTTTAGGATTTAGATTTAAGGTTTAGCGTTTAGGGTTTTAGGTTTTGGGTTTTGGGTTTTGGGTTTTGGGATTTTGGGTTTTGGGATTTGGGTTTTAGGGTTTAGGGATTTGAGGTTTAGGATTTTGGGTTTAGTATTTTAGGATTTGGATTTAGGGTTTTGTGTTTGGGGATTTGGGATTTGAGTTTAGGGTAATATTTGGGGTGAGGGTAAAATTGGAAAAAAAATTAAGATGTGAATTGAATCATGATTCTTAAAGAGGGGGAGAAGGAATTGTGATTCCTTCTCCTTTAGTAATCGATTTCATTATACTCCTTCCATTCAGTCCAACCAAACACACAAATGAAAGAAATTAATTTTGATTTCTTTCCCTTCCCTCCAACCAAACATCACCTAAATGAATCAAAGTACTTTCAATGCTGTTTTGAAATCTTTATGAGAAATGCTTTCAAAAATTTGAGAATACTATTTGTGCTTTTAAAATAACTAAGTAATACTTATTTTTGAAATAAGTAATTTTGAATGCATGCTCTCATGTTAAAATATTTATCAAAGTGCTACTTAAAAATAATTTCTAACATTTTCATCCTATATATCTAAGCATTTTTCTTGAAACCACTTCATTGTAGACTTTTCTTAAAACCACTTATAAAATAAGTTCATTTAAATACACCATGAGATAAATTTTAGAACACATTCCCACTTTATTTGTAAAATCTTACCGATCTATTTTTACTTTTATTTTATTTTTAATGTAAAAAAAATTTCATATCTATTTTCTCAATAAGTTGTTCGGTAAAACGTATTGACTCAAGTCTCAATAGAAATAACAAATCGTTTTAATTGAATTCAATAAGTTGTTCGGTAAAACGTATTGACTCAAGTCTCAATAGAGATAACAAATCGTTTTAATTGAATTGATCTATTTGATAATTGAGTCACATATTATTTCAAATTCAAATCATATAAAATTAGATTATTACGTCGCTAACTAAAAAAAAAGATCGATCAAAATTATGTAATTTTAACTACATATGACTAATTAAATTTAATCGAGTTAACATGTTTACGTAATAATATTAAAATATTAATTTAACAAGTTAATTTGAATTCTTTCGTGATGTTTGACATTTAACAAATGAGTTACTTTAATTGTATCATATTGTATCGGAGCACCGTGGACTCAGGTTGTTTTTGTGACATGACGTTATCATGTCTCATCAAAAATTGCCAACATTACTTACCGGACCTTCACATGTAAATGTTAAAGGATAATTTTTATATTATAAAATAACAATAAAAAATTAAATTAAAAAAATGAAGATACAAGATGATAAAGTTGATTTTTTTTAAGAAACATATATAACACCTGTAAAAGGCAAGTTAACCGTACATTATCAAAAGTATGTGCATTATCACGAAAAGGCAAGTTAACCTTGAGATGAGAATCATTAGGACACATGTGATTTCGAACCATACACGATCAGCATCGTTATGAATTCTGCAAAAAAGGACCGTCAGATTTTGCTTCTTACTAAATATCAAGTGATCATGTCATGTCTCCAACAAAGTAGGAGAATAATTTGTCTCAATGGTTTCATCCATTATTTTGTCTTTGCGCTCCACGCTCCACATTCATCAACTCTATGTGTGAAGAGCAAGGACAAGAATGGTGTATGTGGCAAAGCATGTAAACTAGCACACACAATTTGGTATCAACATGCCACTGCAACATCTGATTGTGATTGTACATCATCAGAATCAAGGAGCAATGGACTCTTCTGGAACTTGTTTCTGAGCTGGCCACATGCTGCATTTGCCTCCAGGCCCCTCGTTTGGCGAATGCTAACAGTTATCTTATGGGATTCCAGAGCAGATTTAAAAGCTAATGTCTGTTTATGAAAAATATTCTAGTTAGTAATTACGTAGAAAATTAAATGTGGTGACAAGGCATATCTTTCTATGGAAAGAGGTAAATAGCACATCATGGTAAAATACCACTTTCTTGGATGGACGTTGATATTTGGAGCCTTCAATAGGATTAAAAGGTATCAAGTTCACATGCGATCCACGAGCCCAATTATGGAGCAGCTCTGCAAGTTCCGTTGCATGTTCTACTGCATCATTCACTCCAGCTGCCCAAAAAAAATAGATGGGAGAAAGTATTAATATTTTTTGTTAACCTTTAACTGAGCAAGCAATTAGCAAGTAAGGGATAAAAAATAGCAGCACCTAAAAGGGCATACTCGAAGGAAACTCTCCGTTTGGTTTCAGTGAAGTAGTCCTTGCAATCCTCCATTAGTGCAGTCAAAGGGTAAGCTTTTGCACTTGGCACAATCGATTCCCTCAGTTTCTGGTTAGGTGCATGAAGACTGGTAACAAAATATTAACAATAAATGTGGAATATACCATATGTTTATGCCAAAAAGAAAAAATCACCGTTGCATATTAGGGCAAAAGATGATTTAGATTCAGTCATCACTTATCTGAAGAGCAATAGCAAAGGAATCCTCTACTCATTTGTGCAGTGAATGTTTATTTCAGTCGTCACTTGTTTGTGCAGTGATTAAGTATAGGATTCCTTTGTCATTGCTTTTCAGAATTCAGATAAGTGAGGACTGGGAAGGAACCAAGAATTCAAAATCCCGGAAGGGAGCTCGGAGCAGGGACGGAAATATACATGCTGGCTAAAACTTTGGAGCATAATCCTTCAGGGCTCCAAAATTCCAAAATATGATATCAGGTATGGTCATTAGTGTTCAAACTAGGCATGGATTAGACATCTTTTAGACATAAAAGACATTGCCAACTGGTATGATTGCTTGTTCACAGTTCACCTATCAGAGAGGCTTGTAAATTCCACACAAAATGACCCAATCACAGACAGAAAGAAAATTCAAAATACTCTACAGTAATGCCGAAAATACGTCTTCTACTAAGGATAGCATACCTGACGGCCAATGTTGACTGCAGCTTGTGAGAGGCCAACCTTTTTATAGTGTTTGGAACCCCTACGGTAGAAATTGTAATCATTCTCTGCCCAATTTGCACATCCTTACAAAACAAATAAAACAGAAAAAGTGCAGTCATAGATTGGCTTCCACTCAGACTGACATGCCAACATATACAGATTATTTTATGAGGCAAATTGATCAAGGAATGGATTCCATCGCAATTAAGTCTTAATTGAATGAAGTTATCAATAAAATATGGCATAACATGAAGATTATCTCAGGAAAGGAATTTGTTATTTATATACTTAGATGTTCGTCTACATCAAGTCCATGCAAGAGTGGGTCAGTGAAGCCAATAAGGTATTGCAGCTAGAGCAGTGATGATAACATGCAACAGTAGCACATTTACAAGAGAACGCTCTGAATATACATATGAATTCAAGCTTACACTGACTGAAATTTCATTAGATAGAAAAACGGCCATAGAATGAAGGATACAAGATTTGTCAGATAGCTGCCAATTTACCTTATTTAAGCATCGATGAGCTTCAAGTACTGATTTCAGATTCAACATCGGCTCACCCATTCCCATGAATACGACGTTTGTCACCCTATTCTTGAAAATATCCTCCATAGCTAAAACCTATGTATATATTAGAGATATTACAATCACTTGTACTGATAAAACAAACTCAATCTTTATTATTTTAGGGGTAAACTAACAAATATATTACCGAACTATCGTGAAAGTTGCAAACATACCATCTAATTTTATCGAGTGATAAAAATAACACTCAAGTATTATTAGTGGTACAAATCTATCACCGAACTCCTTATTATTGGTACAAATCTACTATAAAACTTCTTATTAGTAGTACATTTGTTCTAACAAATTCCTTCTTCATTGTACAAATCTACTATTGAAAATATAACATAACCATCGAAAAAATAACACATGTACGACTAATTATGGTTGAGTCCTATTTTTGTTACTCAATAAAATTAAATGGTATGTTTGTAACATTCGTGATAGTTCAATGGTATAATTGTTAGTTTACCCTTATTTTAGATTAGAGACTGGCTTTGTTTTTAGGACAGATCATTGCATGTCTTGAATATACGAGTCTCTTGTTTCTAGAGTTGAAACTCGAAGAATAACACAGAAATTGCATATAACACAAACCTGTTCCACAATTTCATGAGGGTTAAGGTTCCTTGAAAATCCACCTTTTCCAGTCGCACAAAATGAACAACGCAAAGGGCAGCCTACCTGATTGCCAAAGAGAAAGCAAATCAACAAAAACTCATGAAAACAGTCCCGCGAAAATTCAACAGCAAGAATTATGGGTTATGCATAAAAACCAATGTTAAATATCCAAACAAGCCTTGCAAGTCTAAACAAGCTGACACCTTCCCAGAAAAGAAAACTACCTGTGATGAGACACATGCTGTAAGGCGCACTGCACCGTTGTCATCTTCAACTGGTATGCCAACAGTTTCAATCAATCTACTATCCTCTAACTTTAACAATAACTGCAAAGATAGGTCAACAACAGACGTGAATAAGATACATGAGTCAACCACAAAACACACATACACAGAGAGAGAGGGAGAGATTGCATGTACCACAGATAACATTCTTATAGAACCAAATGCAAACTAAAAGACCACTCAGTTAAGATAGCTTTTACGAATTCATCATCTCTCTTGAAACTTCAATAGCCAAAAAGCCCTCAACCAATAACAAAAACTGCCAGTACAACCATAATAGTACCTTAATAGTCCCATCAGCTGCAGTGACAGTGTCGTAAATGGGTGACCGCCCGACTTTCCACCCAGCTTCCTGAAGTTCAGTCCTGAATGTCTGAGGCACTGTTTATCAAAAAATCCATAAGACAATCTCATGTAATTCAAAAAGCCATAAAATTTTCATCAGAAAAGCAAAATGAAAACTAGAGCAAGGTCCAGAGAGCACTCACAGTAAGTAAACTCGTCAACATCTTTTACTTTTCTTTTGTAAATAAGATGATGCAGTTGCTTCCCTCTAAACCTTTCCTACAGGTTTAAAAAATTGAAAACAAATTACGATGAAAAAGAAGAAGATAATATTATATATGAACATAGCATAAATAAATTTCGTTTATTTCTTTGTTACTCAAATTGGATTGCTGCGAAATGAGAAATTTGTTACCTGGCCAAAATCGAGAGCAAGCTGTTGGAGTTCAGACTCGGATAACCCGAGGAGAACTCGCGAGTCGGCGGTCGAGGCGCGTGAGGGAGATGAAGATGGGGCGGTGACGGTTGAGAGGTTGCTGTGACACATGACGAGATTGGTTGCTAGAGATCGAGAGCGCATACGCACGGCACGCGCAAGAGGCACAAAGCACACATGCTGAAGAAGCGTCATTGATGTGGCAATCATCACTTTTGGTCGCTGCTCTGTTTAACCTCGACTGAAAAGCTTGAAAGCTGCGCGAAGAAGGAAAGCTTAAACCTCAGCAGGATTTTGTCTTTAGAGTAAAGTAAAACTATACTTAGTTAGGAATTGAAATAAAAATGGGATGGATGGTATACATTTTTATATTTAATTGTATTATAAATTAGTAACGTAATGAAATTTATTAATAAAAAGGAATTAATAAGAATTTCAGTACGAATCATTATTTTATTCTTATATTATTTTTTATTTTAATTTTATCTTAAAAATACAATAAAAAAAACTATGTATGTTATTATATGAAACAAAGAAATTATCAAAAAAAAAATTATTTTTAATTTTTTAAAATTAAATAATAATTTTAATAATATATAACGAAAAAAATAACAATTAAATAACGTTATTAAAACTTCAATAAATAATAATATTAAGATAATATATAATATTTTTTATCTAATTTTAATTATAAATTATAAATTAAATATTATAATATTTTTTTTTTTTAATTACGTTATCAAAATAAATAATATTATTATTTTATTTATATTTAATTTTATTATTATTATTATTTTTTTTGTAAACACCTTAATATCTCATAAAGTGTTTTTTATTTGGTAAGGACTTTTAGCCGGTTATTAACCTTTAGCAGCAGGTTAATAGAAGAAAAAAAATCGAGGTTAAAAAATATAAAAAATAATAACTAAAGAGAAGGAGATGGATCTTAACGAGAAAAAATTGTGGATTCTATCGACTATCGATTACTTCGTCCGTTACTTTCCAGTTTAAGAGCGTTGTTTGAGTTGTGAATTAACCAAAAATGGTGAATTCTGTAGAACCCAATTCACCAAACTCACTAAACAACGATTCTTTTGAACGGGATGAAAATTACAACTCTTATATCATATCATGTTAAAAATATTAAATGATTGTATTGTATTTTGTATCTTAAGAAATATACATTAATACTAAATAATTATATTATATTTTATATCCTAAAAAATATACATGAATACTAAATAATTGTATTATATTTCGTATCTTAAAAAATATACATGGTATTTTTATATATATAAAAGTTACAAGTAAACTAGATATACATTAGCAAATATGATATATATTAACAGATATACATTAACAGTCACCCTCAAACTCAAGTTGGATGTGAAACCAACTTAAGATTATCAATCAAATTACGAGTGTGTCCCTTAGGAAGTATCCTAGTGAAAATATATGCAAATTGATTGTTGAAGGAGATAGATACTGGCTCACCTGATGAACAACATAAGAAATGTCTAGACGAGTAACTATAAGATAAACCAGGTTGTCAACCAATCGTCTGTAAAGAGAGGGATTAGACAGTGGTTTTTCCCTCGAGGGTGTCAGATGCGCAGTAAGTTCAACTGGAGTATCAACAATCTTGTCGTCAGTGAGTCCAGCTTGAGATAAAAAGATCAAATGCATACTTGGCTTGAGTAATATAAAGACCATCTGCGGAACAAGTGATCTCAAGACCCAAGAAATAACTGAGATATCCAAGGTCTTTCATCTCAATCTACTAACTAAAAAAATCCTTGAGTTCTTGAATGACACTGAGATCATCACCAGTTATGATCACATCATCCACATATAGGAGAAGAAAAATGGTGTCTTTATCATTGCGATGAATAAATAAGGTAGAATCATAAGAACTGTCAGTGTAACCCAAGCAAAGGATGGTAGAGCTGAACTTAGTAAACCATGCTCGTGGAGCTTGTTTAAGGCCATAAAGTGCACGTTGAAGGCGACAAACCTTGTTTGTTTCAACAGAAAGACCATGAGGAGGTTGCATATAGACTTTTTCATGTAGATCCCCATTAAGGAAGGTATTTTTAACATTCATCTGAAAAATGTCTCATTTACTAGTAGTGGCAATAACTAAGAGGGCATGAATAGGGGAGATACGGGCAATTGGAGCAAAACTCTCTTCATAATCAATCTCATACTCTTATGTAAAACCTTTTGCAACAAGACGGGCCTTGTAGCGCTCGATAGACCCATCAGAGCGAGTCTTGATCTTATAGATCCACTTATAACCAACCACAGACTGACCAGGAAGGAGAGTAACTAGATCCCAAGTATGGCTTTGGTTAATGCATCAATTTTTTATTTTATTACAATCTACCATAAAGGGTTAGTAGATGCTTCATGATAGGTATGAGGTTCGTGGAGTGTAGCAAGGGTAGTGTAACAATGATAGTCAAGTAAATGTGCAGAAATGGATCTTACCCAGGTTGAGTGGCGAGGTGGAATGTCTTGTGGAGGATCTTTAGGCGGAGTAGGAGCAGGGGACCTATGCTCAAGGAGGGGTAGCTTGTCATCAACCTTTTCTTCTACAATCTGTCTAGGAGAATCATCAAAAATATTTGAAGATTGAATAGAGAAGTCCAAAGGAGGATCAAGAGTATTTGTAGAAGGAATATGAGACTCATATGGAAAGATTTCTAAAACATTTGAGTTAGTTAGAGAAGAAAGAAAGTGAGAGAGTTCAACAAATAAGCGGTGTTCCCAAAATACAACATTATGGGAAACATGAAGACGATGCAAGACAGGATCATAGCATCGATACCCTTTTTGAGTTTCACCATAACCAAGAAAATAACAAAGTCTAGATGGAGACTCAAGTTTGTTATGCTCATGAGGCTGAAGAAGAACGAAATAGGCAGATCCGAATGAGAGAAGGTAATGATAGTAAGGGGATGACCCAAAAAGGTGCTCATATGGAATATAATTATGAATGACATCGCTTGGAATGAGATTAATGGCATGAACAACATGAAGAATGACTTCACCCCAAAATGGGGCAAAACTTTGGTAGAAAGAAGAAAAGTATGGATAGTGTCAAGAATATGATGAAGTTTTCTTTCGACTCGACCATTTTGTTGAGAGGTGTCTGGACATGTTAGATGATGTACAATGCCATAGGAATGTAATAGAGCTTGAAAAGCATATTGAGTATATTCAAGAGCATTATCAGATCGAAAAGTTTTGATATGTTTGGAGAATTGTGTTTCAACCATTTTTGCAAAGTTATTGTATATTGGTAAGATTTTAGAATGAGATTTCATAGGAAAGATCCAACTATAAAGCGAAAAATCATCAATAAAAAAAACAAAATAACGAGATCCACCAATACTAGTAATAAGAGAAGGTCCTCAAACATTAAAATAAATTAACTCAAAAATACTATTAGAGATAGATTCACTATTATTGAAAGATAAAGATGGTTGTTTTCCTAACTGGTATGAAGTACAATCAAAATTATCTTTAGACACAGAACCCAATAGACCTTTAGAAGCTAACTATTGTACCCAAGTGGATGGGTCATGACCAAGATGAGAATGCCAAAGTGCAAGAGAAGATAAGGAATAAATTGTAATAGCTACAACAGTTGTAGCAACAATAGAGACAATAGCAACAGAGGGAAGATGAAGATTGTTCACAGGAAACATACGCCAAACCTTAGGACCTGTCCCAAGCTCTTACCCCATCCTCGGATCTTGCACAATACACCCATAATAGTCAAAAATAAGGCGATATCCTAGTTCAGTTAATTATCCCACAAAGCATAAATTATAGGATAGGTCAGGTATATGGAAAACCCTAGGAACAGATAGGTTAGAAGTCAAAACAAAACCTAGATTATTCTCGTGCATGGTGGAACCATCAGCTATATGAATATTAAGATGATGTGGTGCAGGGTCAAGTTTGGAGAATAAAGATGAGTAAGGTGTCATGTGATTACAACATAGAGAATCAAAAAACCAAGTTTGAGACTTACCGGGAAAAACTGGGAGAGCAGTGGAAAGAAATACATTATCAACCATATGAACAGCCTGAGTTATGATCTTATGTGGCTCAGTAGGGGAGAGGTTGATAGTGGATCCAAAAGACTGGGACTAAGTGGGAATGAAAGGCATCAACGGAGTAGGATTAATATTAGTAACAACAGTAGTAGATTTGTTGTGATGGTAACAAGTCTCAATGGTGTGGTCATGACGCTTGCAATAATTACAGAACTTCTTGTTGGTAAGCTTGTGATGATTGCTAGAGCTAGAGGAATCTCCTGACTACTGAGGTTGCTCAATGGTAGGAGTAGAAAGAGTAATAGCTAAGACATTAAACTTATTCTGGGCTTGACTACGATTGAGAAACTGACCCTGGATAGGCTCAAAGTCTTTGTGAAGTGACATTAGGAACTCATAGAGACGAAATTCATCTCTAACTACAACATATTGTTGAGCATCCTTTAAGCATGCCCAAATTGGATCAAAAAGGTCAATTTGGTCCCAAAGAAAGCGAAGCTGATCATAATAGGCATTGATGGATTACCCTGGTTCTTGTCGGAGTTGATGCAATTCAACTACTAACTGATATTTCATGGATCCGTAAGTAGTGGAGTACCTTTTGGATAACATATTGATCGGGGCAGAACCGACATCGCCGATCCTACCCGTACAATTGGTTTTAATATTTATAAAACTCTCGCAAGTGCACGAATCATTTCGTAGAAAATGATAAGTATACTCCCAAGGTCGATCTAAGGAAGGAATGTATGTGGTTTTTAATTTATTATTCAAACTTTTAAAAACGAAATTAAATCCTAAACATCCTGTCACGATATTTTGGGTTTTGTGTTTTTAATCTAATTACATAAAAATAAACATAGATTCAATAAACATTTATGCAAATTTTATCATTTATAATGGTGGAGTATTTATGGATATAATAATTAAGTTAATTATGCTTGCTCATATTATTTAGGTTATTAAAGATATGAATTGATATTTATTGATTCTCTCTTTTTGTATGAATACCACCTTTGGTGGGTTAGATATTCTTTGTTAACTAAACAAATCAATTAACACCTATGGGTGGGGTTGATAACTAATTTGGTTAATTAAATTAATTTCTTTTTCTAAGAGATTGAAAATGAACCATTTAAATGCCACCTTTGGTGGGTTAGACGATTTAAACTTTATTCAAGGTGTCCAAATTAAACCTAAGAATTTAGTTATCCGAGTACTAACTTTCAAGTTTTAAAACCACTATGAAAACATGTTGTCAATACATTTTCAGATAATAATTCTTATAAAAACTTTTGAAATAGAGCTTCACTCTAACTACCAAGGCGATTGTACCATCAAATAAAAAAAGAGCACTAATCTAAATCAGACTAGATGACTAAACCTTACAATCTACTTATCAGTATCAAGTTGGTAATGAAACTTAATAGACTTCTCTCTAACATTCTTAATATATAATCTTGAATAAAATGATAATCAATTTATTTTAGAGATTGTTACCTATTTAGTATTTCTCAAGCATCACAACGTTATTATTACGTGATATTTACTAAAGACCCAGCATAGTTAAATTTAACCACAGACAAGTTGAATATAACATGTAAGAATAAAGCATAAAAATAACTGTAAAGAAAATAAAATCCTTACAGAACTTCGACGCTATTCCCGTAGCTGGAAAACCTCCAAGCGGAATTTGCACTCCCATTTATTGAATCGAAAAGCTAATAAATTACAAAAACATAACTAGTTCTTCCCAAAAAGGGAAGAACTCTAAAACTAAGAGAAATTAACTAAGAAAAGCTAAAAACTAAGAAAAACTAAAAAAAACCTAAAAATCTAATAAAAGAGAGAAAGAAAGAAGAGAGAAGTGTGTTTTGAAGGTGTGTTTTGAAGTGAAGGGAAGGGGGGTATTTATAGGTGAGGATGGAGAGAAAAAATGAGTAAAAAAATGTTAAAAAAATATTAAAAAATGTAAAAACGCGTATTGGAATTGCTGATGTCATTAATGACGTCGGCGTGGACGTCATTGCGGGCGCAGATCACGGATGAAACAAGACCGCGCATGAACAAGATCACGCATGAACAGTACCCGCGTAAACGATGCAGTAAAACGATCAGCGCATGAGCAGTACCCGCGTAACAAGATCTGGCATGAACGATCACGCGCATGAACGATCCGCGACAAGTATTTCGCGCGCATGAACAGTATCCCGTCGGAGCTTGGGGCGGAGCTTGGCACTGGGGCGCGGCGGCACGATTTTCTCCTTTTTGACATTTTTGATCCATTTTGTCCAATTTTTCCTTATTTGTTGACCTTTCCCCATTTATTTATTAATATATTTGTGATGTATTGCTTCCAGTATTCCTCTTTGAGTCTTTAAGTTGCGTTTTTAAGTAAAAATACCTGAAAAACAATAAAAACACCCGTGATTCCGAAAAAGATAAATTTATATAAATATATGATAAAACATATAAATATATATATTTTTAATCAATTAATGTGCATAAAATCATGGTAATTTTAGTGCTTTTTGAGCACTCATCACAACCCCCAACCAGCTTCTTGCTAGTCCCTTAGCAAGAGAAGCGATAAAAACTAAAAATTAAACTATCCTAAATCACTTAGTAGATTGACACGGTTGCATTTAGCCTATGCAACAAGCTTTAAACCCCCTAGGTTGCCACTAGTGGACGAGTTTGAGTCTCGTGAGGGTTTTCGTAATGATACACACAAACATTGAACTAAATGTAAAAATCAAAAGAAATAAAAATAATCAACTTAAAAACTAAAATTACAACAACATCAAAAATTAACTTTTAAGAATAAAAGAAAACAACATAACACAAAAATGTCTCATACTTTTTAATCTCTTTTAAGATCATAAT
Organism: Hippophae gyantsensis; assembly: GCA_030763125.1. NCBI lineage: Eukaryota > Viridiplantae > Streptophyta > Magnoliopsida > Rosales > Elaeagnaceae > Hippophae > Hippophae gyantsensis. The sequence goes on from CM061030.1 coordinate 31,564,922, forward strand.
TAAAATCTCAAGCATAAGTTATTTTAATCTTCTTAAACAATCATGATTTATTATAATAATTAGTTGAAAATCATTTTCATATTTCATATCAAAAATGTATCAATTTAATTTCACCCAATTTTAGTGTCATGAATCCGAATTCCGACTCTATTCCTCACAAGTCAATACTCTCAAAACACTGAATCCTATGGGTTCAAACACTCATACTAATTTATATGCGAAAGAGTTGATGTATAGAAATGAACTAATATGTTCGCATATGTATAAAGAAGAAAGGCTCAAAGTGTTATTTTGACGTTGATCTCATGGAAGGAATCAAATGTATAAATTATAAAGATATCATATATAAAAATTATTTTCATGCATAAATCAAACTCATTAAGAAAAAATTTCAAGATATATGCCTTTTACAAAAGAAAGACAATTAATGACTTTTTAGGGAATTACTTTCTATATCTTTCTTTTGTAATTAGCCTTTACTCACAACTTTGTAGGCAATGTGGGTCATAGTATGTAGATTATACTATATATTCTTTCTCTCTATATTTTTCTGAAGATATTTTTCAATATATATCATTTTTAGAGATTCAACCCATGTATGAGTTGTACATTTTTTAAGGATTTTGGTGAGTGGTTAATTTTGTGGCTTTTCTGTTTGATCTTGGTTTAGGTAACCCCATATATGTCTCTTTTTTTTGTATGAGTCATGCACGAATGAGATAAAAGCATATACTATCAATTTCTACTCAAATCATTTAATCAAAGCAAAAATAATAATAAAAAAAATATACGACACTCTATTAAGATGAGAAAAAATTCATACATTCAATATTAATGCCTATACAGATCATCTAAGAATTTGAAGAAATAAGAAATGTGTTTGGAGTAGAAAAACTATATATTTCCCTCTGAATAAGGGAAATTAGTCTAAAATTATATCTCACAAAGGTAGTCTCCACTAAAACAAATTCATATACACCGATTTTGGGTTTAATATAATTTCTACATCTTATCAAGAAATACTAGTTATGACAAAAACTAACTAATTATAAAAAAAACAATTACAAAATATTTCATGATATGTTTTCAAAAATTAATCTAACAGTACAAAAGACTTAACTATTTACTTAAATTTGATTTAAAGAAATGACAAATTTTTGTGAAATGTTTTTTTTTAATTCCAAAAATTACTAAATCACACAAAAATAAAACCAAACACAAAAAAAAAATGAAGATGTGAACATAAAAAAAAGAAAAGAAAAAAAAAATTAATAATTTTTTTTTTTTTTTTTTATTGTTAAATCTTTTTTTTTTTTCTAATTAAGCATGGTAACTTTTCACCACCCCCAACCTAGAACTTACATTGTCCTCAATGTAACAACTGTAAATTAAAGATAAAGAGAGAAAAAAAAGAAGAAGAAGAAAGATTACCTATTTCTTGAGAATGTGTAAGTAGTAATGGAGAAATGCAGGTGCATTCATCATATTCATCATTAGAGTGTATACAGACAGATTGCTGTGAACTTCTAACAACTCAACAAATATTTTTAGTTTTAACAATTTAAAACTTATTCACATATAATTAAACTAAAATAAACAATAAAATTAAGTATATAAAACAAATAACAAAAATTACCTAAAATGATGGGTTGCCTCCCATCCGGTAACTAGTTTAACGTCTTAGCAAGGACGTATCTTTTTAGTGCTAAGGATTACTCAGCCAAATGCAATCTATTTCAGCAATGTTGTTTGGTTCTTCTAAATAAGGCTTGACACGATGGCCATTAACTTTGAACGTTTTTTGTGTCTTGGAGTCCAATAGTTCTACCACTCCATGTTCAAATACCTGAACTATTTTGAATGGTCCATCCCATCTTGATCTCGGCTTTCTGGAAAAATTCTCAAAGCGAGAGTTAAATAAAAGAACTTTCATTCCAGGGTGAAAAGTCTTAGGAACTAGCCTCTTGTCATGATCGCGGTTAGGACGGTCTTTGTATACTTTGGCATTCTCATAAGCTTCATTCCTAATTTCTTCCAACTCATGAAGTGGAGTAATCGTTTTCACCGCTTTATCTAAATCCATGTTTAGCTCTTTAATTGCCCAAGAAGCCTTATGTTCAAGTTCAACCGAAGGTGGCACGCTTTCCCAAAGATTAACCGGTAAGGGCTCATCCCAATAGGTGTTTTGTAAGCGGTGCGGTATGCCCATAAGGCATCATTTAACTTAAATGCCCAATCCTTCCTTGAAGGACGCCTTGCGTTCCAATATTCCCTTAATTTGCCTATTACTTACTTCCACTAAACCGAAGTTTGAGGATGATATGGAGTAGCTACCTTATGTGTGATGTTGTACTTGTTTAGTACTCCATCAAAGAGTTTGTTACAAAAATGGCTACCTCCATCACTTATTATAGCTCTAGTGCGTTCCGAACCTCTGAATATGAAATCTTTCAAGAATTTCACAACAACATTAGCATCATTGGTTTTGGTGGGGATAGCTTCTACCCACTTGGACACATAATCCACAAGAACCAAAATGTATTGAAAACCATTAGATGGGGGAAAAGGACCCATAAAGTCAATCCCCATACATCAAAGAGTTCAACAACTAAATTAGATGTCAAAGGCATTTCATCTCTTTTGCTTATGTTTCATTCTTTGACATCTATCACATTGTGCACAAAACATATGAGCATCTTTAAAAAGAGTGGGCCAAAAGAATCCAGATAGTAATATCTTACGGGCTGTCTTTTCACCTCCAAAATGACCCCACAATGAAGTTCATGACAAAAAGTCGAATGCTCTTATGTTCTTCTTCGTGTACACATCTCAGGATGACTTGATCTTGACCAATCTTATATAAATAAGGTCATCCCAGAAATAGTCCTTAATAGTTTTAAAAAACCTTTTCTTGTCCTCGATATGAAGTGTTAGGTCGCAAAACACCGTGCAAGATAGTTTACAATATCAAGATACCATGGGTTCGGACCTATGAAAAATAACTGCATTCATCAGGAAAGGTTTCAACTATATCTTCATTACTCTCATCTTTAACAGAATTGAAGTCAGGAATCAACCTAGACAAATGGTCAGCTACTAAGTTTTCACTGCCTTTCTTATCCTTGATTTCTAGGTCAAATTCTTGTAAGAGTAAGACCCACCTGATTAATCTTGGCTTGGCATTTGGTTTACTTAATAGGTATCTTAAAGCAGCATGATCAGAATGCACAATCACTTTAGATCCTACTAAATAAGACCGAAATTTGTCTAAAGAGAATACTATCGCCAAGAATTCCTTTTCAGTGGTGGTATAATTCATATGTGCATCATTGAGTGTTTTGCTAGCATAGTAGATGACATGCAAACGCTTATCCACTCTTTGTCCCAAGACTGCTCCTATTGCATAATCAGAAGCATCACACATTATTTCAAAAGGTAAAGACCAGTTTGGTGCCATAATAACAGGGGTAGATGTTAGTTTATCTTTCAAGGTATTAAAGGAAATAAGGTCATTGTTGAAGTCAAATTCCATCTTTGGATAGCAAGTTACATAAGGGACGACTTATTTTAGAGAAATCTTTAATAAATCGTACGAGTAATCCTGCATGTCCCAAGAAGCTTCTTATCCCCTTCACAGATGTAGGGGGAGGTAGTTTGGATATCAATTCAACTTTTGCCTTATCAACTTCAATACCCTTGTTTGAAATTATATGTCCTAAAACTATCCCTTGTTGAACCATAAAATGACTTTTCTCCCAACTAAGGGTGAGATTGCATTCAATGCATCTTTCTAAAACCAAAGTCAATTTATGTAAGCAATCATCAAATGAGTTCCCAAAGACAGAGAAATCGTCCATGAAAATCTCAATGAATTTTTCCACCATGTCTGAGAAAATAGATATCATGCATCTCTGGAAAGTGGCGGGGGGCATTGCATAACCCAAATGGCATTCTCAAAAGCAAATGTCCCAAAAGGACATGTAAATGTGGTCTTTTCCGATCTTCTGCTATGGGTACTTGATAATATCCAGACAAGTCCATCCAAAAAATTAAAATTAATCTTTCCAACATTTGATCAATGAATGGAAGAGGAAAGTGATCCTTTTTCGTATATAAATTTAGTTTCCTAAAATCTATACACATTCTCCATCCAGTGATTATTCTAGTGGGCACTAATTCACTTTTGTCATTTTTAACAACTGTTATCCCAGATTTCTTTGGTACCACATACCTTTGGACTAACCCACTTACTATCCGCAATAGGATAGATAATCCCTTCTTCTAATAATTTAAGAATTTCCTTTTTAACTACCTCTTGCATGTTTGGGTTTAGTCTTCTTTGGGCCTCTCGCATGTGCTTTAGCACCATCCTACAAGTTGATCTTGTGCATACACATTGTTGGACTAATGCCTCTTATATCCCCTATACTCCAAGCTATAGATTTCTTAAGCTGTTTAAGCACTTTGATGAGTTCCTTTTCTTGTGGTTTGGGCAAGGTTGAAGAAATTATCACTGGATAAGTTTCCTTCTCCCAAAAACACATATTTTAAGTGCTCGGGTAAGTCTTTGAGTTCAAGTTCGGGTGGATTGGCCTCTTTACTAGATGAAGAAGCTGGTAGAAAAAGTGTACTAGATTTTGTCATCACTTCATTATTGTCTAGTTGTTCAAGGTACCCCTTAATTTCTTCATCTAAATCTTCTTCAACCTTTTCAAGTGTAAGAACGGTTTCAAGCTTGTCTTCTATTCGGTTTGGAAAAAGGTGTTTTGCACAAGATTATCCAAATGATCAACATCGAATATTTCATCGATGGCAGAAATAGAAGGGAAAGGTGAAGAATCAAAAACTTTAAAATGAACAGTCTCTCCTAAGACTGTCATTGTCAAATTTCCATCTTGGACATCAATAATAGTTTTAGTAGTTGCCATAAATGGTCTACCAAGCAATATTGTGTGCTCTACGTCCAATCTTTGGATTTTCTTGCATATCCAGAAGCACAAAGTCAAGAGATATTATCAGTTTGTCTAGCTGTATCAAATAAACCTCAACTATTTGCTCTGGATATTTAAGAGATTTGGCTGCAAGTTGAAGGGACATACTTGTGGGTTTTAAATCGCCTAGATTGAGTTGTAAGAATATAGAGTAGGGCATCAAATTTATACTAGCACCTAAATCAAGCATTGCTTTAGCAACCTTCTTATCCCCCATAGTTATGTTTATAATAAAACTTCCAGGGTCTTTCAACTTAGGGGGTAGTTTGTCAATAGCTAGAAATTTCGATACTACTACTCGTTCATTCGGTCATACCTCCTTTTCTTAGTGTTCAACTCTTTGAAAAACTTGGCATATGAGGGCACATTCATGATCACTTCTAATAATGGTAAATTGATATTTACTTTAGAGAGCATATTAAAAAGATCATTGAATTGCTTATCTTGTTTGGACTCTCTTAACCGATGGGGAAAAGGTACTTGCATCTGGTGTGGTTCTGTTGTCTTTTGAATTTTGGGGGTGTCAGATGACCCCCCAATGAGTTTTTCAGAAGGCTTGTTAAGTTTAACACTTGTTTCTTCTTTTTAGATTAGAGTATCGCCTTCTCATTTTGAACTACAAGGTAGATTGTTAGAGATTTCGTAAATGGTATTGACTATCTTACCACTTCGAAGGGTTCGTACATCCTTTGCTTGTTCTGGTTGACTGGGCAACTTTCCTGGTTCTTTCTTTTGCATTTGTTCAGCCAGTTGCCCAACTTTAGATTCAATCCTTTTTACCAAAGCCTCCATGGTGTTCAACCTTTGATTAGTCATTAATTGGTTGTCACGACTAACTTGAATAAAAGCATTCAAGCTATCTTCTAAGGTTGGCTTAAAAGCTTGGATTGGTGGGTAAGGGTGGTTGTTATCTGACCTTAGTGTTGGATATTGGGTGATTATAGGTGTTTGGATGATACCTTTGAAAAGATTGAACTTCCTCTATGGCATCGACACTAGAATCACAAGTATTTGAACAATTATGAGTACCATGCCCAATTGAACAACACACTTCACATACCTCTTGATTTGAAATTTGGTGGGTAGTGAGGAATTGCACTTGTTTAGTCAATTCAGCAAGTTGCAAGGTTATCTCATTATCGAGCCAACTTCATTGACCCTTGCTTTCCTTCTACCACCTCTTTGTTGGGAATTAGAACCCAATGACTCATAAAGATTATAGGTTTCCTCTGCGGTCTTTTCTCCTACCACCTCCAAAGACATTATCAACCATGTATTGACTCTGTAGTGTCAATCCATCATAAAAGAATTGGTTTTGTAGGCTGTAATGGAAAGCTATGATTTTGACATTGAATGAAAAGGAGTTTGAATCTTTCCCAAGCTTCATGAAAGGGCTCTTCATACATTTGAGAAAATGTTGCTATCTTTGTTCTTAGATCAACATCTTTTGATGGGAATAGAACCTACCCATAAAAATTTCATAGATCGCCTTCCAAGTTTTAAGAGAACCCGAGTAGAGTAATGAACCAGGACCAAGCTTTATCTTTGAGGGTGTAAGCAAAACACCTCATCCTAAGTTGATCTTCATTAATTGCATGTAGTGGAAAGGTTTGGACAATAGCATAGAATTCTCGAATGAAGTGCAAAGGGTCTTCATTAGGGATACCGTAAAAGGAAGGCAACAAAGAATAATGAATCTTTTTCAATTCATAATTCCTTGCAGCCTTTGTAATTGGATGCCTAGGAAGTTACATTGCCAATGATTGGTATTGTATAGTCTTTCATCTTTTTCCGCCTATCTTCAGCATCTCCCATGGTTGTTTGTAGTTGAAAATGATCCTCCTCCTATTGTGTATCAACATTTTGCTCTTAAAAAAAACAATAGTAGATATCTCTAAGAAATATTTATAATTTGATAAAGCAAAAAGGTGCAAGGAACCTAAATTTTTTTTTTTTTTTTTTTTTTAATTTTAATTTTAACTAATGGACTACAATTTTCAAAACAAACGAATTTATTTCATTTGAATTTTATTACACGCAAACTAAAACAAAGGAAAATACAACAATGGGTGACCTCCCATATAGGACTAAAATTTTATCGTCTTCTAGTAAGACGTTGCTTGGAGATTGCAGAATGAAAAACTCAATGTCTCCTCTTCATTGAATTCATTTAAGTATCAAATTAGTCTTTGCTCTTTTGCAAATGTTCAACTAACTGTTCAACTTGAACTTCCACCTTTTGATAGAAGCTTCCACCAGTCCAACCGTTGATTGGTTTTAGATTGGTTATCCTACGGACTTGAATAAAAGAATTCAAGTTGTCCTCCGTGGTTGGTTTATTGGGAATGCTTCTTGGAATAGGTGGGTGGAATTCTTGGCACACTGGTTTGAGCTTTGAGTGAAAGGAGGGTTGTTTTGCCTCCGAGGAGAAATTTGGATGACTTCTCCACCCAGATTATAGGTATTTGAATTGGGATCAAACCTTGGTTTCGTTGATATGCTCCCAACACATTAACTGTTCGTGTCCAGTTGTTTCTCCTTGATATGGACAGCTTCGATTGCCATGTCCCATGTTGCTATACAAACCATATTGTTCATTATTGGTGTTGGTTTGTGTAGCGAGAAGGCAACTTGCTTAGTCAGTTGAACAAGTTGTTGTTGAACTTCATTACCGGGAGTCGATTTCATGAACTCCGGCTTTTCTCACTCGGGAGCTTTTCTCTCATTGGGAATTAGCACTCCAAAGATCTCAAAGAGGTTATACGTCTCGAGGCGCCTTTTCTCCTATTGCTCCTCCGCGGCGTTGTCGACAATGAACCGACATTGTTGTGTAAGTCCATCGTAAAAGAATTGGTTACTGCAACTGAGGGAAAGCTATGATGGGGACATTGAGTGAGAAACATTTTGAATCTATCCCAAGCTTCATGGAATGGTTCTCCTTCCATCCGAGAGAAAGTAGCAATCTTTCCTCTCAACTCGATGTTTTTGGTGGGAATAGAATTTTCCCATGAATTTATTGTAAATATTACCCCATGTCATCGGAGAACACAGAAGTGACATCAACCAAGCTTTGGCCTTATCCTTTAAAGTGTAGGAAAACATCTCATCCTAAGTTGATCCTCGTTTAGAATACCGAGGGGAATGTTTGGACCGTAGCATAGAAATCTCTCATAAAGGAAAGAGAATCTTCATTAGGTAGCCCATAAAAGGAAGGAAGCATAGAAAAATGAATATTTTTAAGGTCATAATTCCAGCAGCCTCACCTAATGGATAGCGGCAATTCTTGCCGTACCAATCACCATAGGTCTTGCAAACTCCTTCATCGTGGTTTCCCTAACATGTTGGTTTTCCTCCATTTCTTTTGGTTCTAGTAAAGGATTAAGACTTGGTTCTATGTTTGGCTCAAAAACGAGTTGATGGGTGGAATCCGATTTTGTTGACACTTGTTTAAATTTATGAAAATTATTTACATATGGTGTAAGAGGGTTTCCTAAGGATCTCCTACCACGCATGTAGACTATTGTAAACGTAAATTTAAAACTCCTGTCAACAAAATAAAAATTTAGAGAAAATTACATGGTATTTAATACAAAGCACTAAACAAAACTAGTTAAACCCTAAAAAAAAAAATTTATATTTTTTTTATTTTTTTATTTTTCTATTATTTTTTTTTTTCTTTTTATATTTTTATTATTTTTTTTCTTTTTTTTTTTTGTTTTTTTTTTGTTTTTTTTTTATTATTTTTTTTTTTTATTTTTTTATTTTTTTGTTTTATTTTTTGTTTTTTATTTATTTTTATTTATTTTTATTTTTTATTTTTTTATTTTTTTAAATCTTAATTTTATTTATTTTTACTTTTTTTTACTATTCTTGAACGGTAAGTTTTATTTTATTTTATTTTTTTTAATTTTCCTTGTTTTTTTTTATTATTCTGAAATTTGAAATTTGAAAATTGTTTTTTTTTTGTTTATTTTTTTTATTTTTTATTTATTTATTTATTTATTATTTATTATTTTTTATTTTTTTATTTTATTTTATTTTATTTATTATTTATTATTTTATTTATTTTATTTTATTTTATTTTATTTTATTTTATTTTTTATTTTTTATTTTTTTTATTTTTTTTATTTATTAATTTAATTTAAAATTTATTTACTTTTTTTTTTTTTACTTCAAATTTCAAAATGCAAAATTATTTTATTATTCATGCTATTTTTTTTATTTATTACGAAATTGAAATTTGAATTTTTTTTTTTTTTTTAATTTTTTAATATAAAAAAAAATCACAATTATTTACAACACAAAAAGTTTTTAAAATTTTGATAAATAATTTAAAAACGCTATTCCTTCCCCGGCAACGGCGCCAAAAACTTGATCGGGGCAGAACCGACATCGCCGATCCTACCCGTACAATTGGTTTTAATATTTATAAAACTCTCGCAAGTGCACGAATCATTTCGTAGAAAATGATAAGTATACTCCCAAGGTCGATCTAAGGAAGGAATGTATGTGGTTTTTAATTTATTATTCAAACTTTTAAAAACGAAATTAAATCCTAAACATCCTGTCACGATATTTTGGGTTTTGTGTTTTTAATCTAATTACATAAAAATAAACATAGATTCAATAAACATTTATGCAAATTTTATCATTTATAATGGTGGAGTATTTATGGATATAATAATTAAGTTAATTATGCTTGCTCATATTATTTAGGTTATTAAAGATATGAATTGATATTTATTGATTCTCTCTTTTTTGTATGAATACCACCTTTGGTGGGGTTAGATATTCTTTGTTAACTAAACAAATCAATTAACACCTATGGGTGGGGTTGATAACTAATTTGGTTAATTAAATTAATTTCTTTTTCTAAGAGATTGAAAATGAACCATTTAAATGCCACCTTTGGTGGGGTTAGACAGTTTAAACTTTATTCAAGGTGTCCAAATTAAACCTAAGAATTTAGTTATCCGAGTACTAACTTTCAAGTTTTAAAACCACTACTGAAAACATGTTGTCAATACATTTTCAGATAATAATTCTTATAAAAACTTTTGAAATAGAGCTTCACTCTAACTAACGGGCGATTGTACCAGCAAATAAAAAACACTACTCTAAATCGAATAGGATAACTAAACCTTAAAATCTAATTTTTCGATTTAAGTTTGTAATGAAAAATAATATATTTCTCTAACATTCTTAATATAAAATCTTGAATAAAAACAAAATCAATTTATTTTAGAGATTTTTACCTATTTAATATTTCTTAGCATAACAACGTTATTATTACATCATATTTACTAAGCGACAAAGATAGTTAAATTTAACCACAGACAAGTTGAATATAACATGTAAGAATAAAGCATAAAAATAATCAGAAGAAAATAAAATCCTTACAGAACTTCGACGCTATTCCCGTAGCTGGAAAACCTCCAAGCAGAATTTGCACTCCCATTTATTGAATCGAAAAGCTAATAAATTACAAAAACATAACTAGTTCTTCCCAAAAAGGGAAGAACTCTAAAACTAAGAGAAATTAACTAAGAAAAGCTAAAAACTAAGAAAAACTAAAAAAACTAAAAATCTAATAAAAGAGAGAAAGAAAGAAGAGAGAAGTGTGTTTTGAAGGTGTGTTTTGAAGTGAAGGGAAGGGGGGTATTTATAGGTGAGGATGGAGAGAAAAAATGAGTAAAAAATGTTAAAAAATATTAAAAATGTAAAAAGCAGCGTGTTGGAATTGTGATGTCATTAATGACGTCGATGACGTCAGGCACAGACGCAGATCAGCGCATAAACAAGACCGGATGAACGACACGTGAACAAGATCGCATAACGACCGCATTTGAACAAGACCGCATGAGCAGACTTACCGCATGAAACGATCTGCGCAAACAGTACCGCGTGAAACGATCACAGATGAACGATCACAGCATGAACGTATCCGCGCATGACCAGTATTTCACGTGAAACGATTCCGTCGCTTGGGAACTTAGCGGCAAGGCGCGCGGCGGCACGATTTTGTCCTTTTTGACATTTTTGATCCATTTTGTCCAATTTTTCCTTATTTGTTGACCTTTCCCCATTTATTTATTAATATATTTGTGATGTATTGCTTCCAGTATTCCTCTTTGAGTCTTTAAGTTGCGTTTTTAAGTAAAAATACCTGAAAAACAATAAAAACACCCGTGATTCCGAAAAAGACAAATTTATATAAATATATGATAAAACATATAAATATATATATTTTTAATCAATTAATGTGCATAAAATCATGGTAATTTTAGTGCTTTTTGAGCACTCATCACATATCCCATGCAGATTTTGCATTATCAAAGTTGCCCAATAGATTGGAGATGGAGGGAATGGAAGTATTCTGAATCCATGTAAGGATCATATGGTTGTGACTATCTCATTCAATTATGCGACCAAGGATGGAAGCATCTTCTTCACTTTCTCCTTTGAAAGGAATTGTAATTGTACCAGTATAGTACTGCCAGAGCATGAGACTCTTAATAAAACTACGCATAGGTTGAGACCAAGATAAGTAATTATTCATCCCTTCCAACACAGTATTGATGGGGCGAGGAAGAAACACATCATTTTTATCCATTTAGAAACATAATAGGCAAACAACAGAATGTAAAAATGAAGTCTACGCCAAAAACTGGGTAAAGAGAACCTGTTCTAAAAAAATTCAACCCTAAGGGAAAGTCAATGGTGGTCAAATGGTCAACGAAAGCCAGGTCAACACCGATCACAGTCAACATCCTTCAAGTCAACTCTAGTCACGGTCAACGGCAGGCAAGTCAACTCCGGTAGCATTCAACGATGGTTAACTCTGGTCAATGACGGTAAACGATGATGCCAATTGATGTGGTAGGTGATGTTAGCAAAAGGGGTGATGACGTCAACCCTAGTTGACGTGGTAGTATGACATCACAGGACTTGAGTGTGCGTGTTAGGCGTGTGAATCTAACATGTGTCTTATGTTGATGGCGCGTGCAGGCTCCAATGGTTGCAAAACTTGCACGATTTGTGTCGATTTAGGCGAGCCGATCACAATGGTACCTAAAAAAATGTTATCGGAGTAAGATGCACGACGAAGACGATGATTGTAGTGGTTTGTGTGGTGCAAGACTCCTCAATAACGGCAGCTACAGGCCCAGAATCCAAGGACAATGGGTGAGAGACGTCGGAGGTTCAACGATGAGTGACTATAACGGTTGTTGTAACGGTGGAAGTGATAAGGGTGGAGTTATATCAAAAGAGACAAAATTGATAAAAGAAAGGTTAGAGCAGTGACTTTGATACCATGTTAGAAATACTGAATGATTGTTTTATATTTCGTATCTTAAGAAATATACATGGTGCTTTTATATAGGAGTTATAAGTACACTATATATGGTTAAAGTAAATTAGATATACATTAACAGATATGATATATATTAACAAATATATATTAATCTATTAATAAATATACATTAACATGTCAGGTTTTATATCTTTCTTTATCTTTATTTGTGTGCATATTTTTTTTAGTATAAAAGGGTTATTCTGAGTTCTAATCTTTTTATGTTTAGAAAAATTTGGTTACCATATTGCAAAAATAACCTTTTGGTTGTTGCTTCACTTTGTTTCTTATTATTACTTATGGGTTTGGGCTCTCTTATCTTGGCTTCAACTGACAATGAACCAGCCAAAGATCCTCCTATTAAATTCATTTTTGGTGTGAGTCTTGACTTATATCAACTTTGGATGGAAATGGGTTGGATCTTGTATGTATTCTTGGTTTGTCTTGTTATTGATGAAGCTAATGTGAAGAAAGAAATAAGAACACGTGAACTTGGAATAGATAGAATAATTATTAGCTATAACAACTTATATGTTTTTGCCAATTGTCTTCTTTTTAACACAAAATATGATATTTGTTACACATTTTCTCATAATGCTTTTCTTTGCTATAATTGGCCTTTGAAAGTATTGACCAAATGAATATCTGTGTTTTTTTTTATATTTTCCCCTCCAATATTCAGTATTTTAATTAACATTATGTTTTGCCGTTACAGAAGGCTTGAATTTAGAATAGAGACAAAAATTACTTAGTTTATTTTAGGTCAAAGAAGAATACACGTAACTACTTATAGTTAAATAGCATTTAACATCTAACTAATATATTGAATTTGGTCAAAAAATACCCACTTATACATATTTTAATATTGTTTAGGTATTTGTACTTTGAATATATGTTTTTATTACAAATATATAAAATAATTATTCTAATATTATTATAATGTTTTTAATTATTTTGAATTTATTTTAGTTTTACATATATATAATTTTGGTAAAAAAGAACATTGAATAAAATCCAATTATAATTGAAATAAGATCTTTTAAAATTAAATTATGATCGAAATAAGATCAAATAAGATCAAAATAAATTGAATTATGATCAAAATAAGATTAAACTATCGTGAAAACAAAATGTAAATGCATATTATAAAGAAATATATTTATATTCAAATTACACTACAAAGAGAAAAAAGTAAGTTTTGGATATCATAACCGGTGCTTACATGTAAAATGACTTCCTAGAAACATTGTATAATTTGAAACCGTCAAAAAATTGTAATCTGAGTGCACGGAAATACAAAGACAATGTTGAAAAAATAAGAAATAACTCTACACAAAAGAGTTCTCTAGTTTGTATTATTTTCTTCATGTTTTCATTACAATTGTATAGCTATTTATAAGGAAATTTTACTCCTTCAATTATTCTTTAAATTAAGCATTCCTTGATTTACTCCTTGAATTAAGGATTCCTTGTTTTACTCCTTGAATTAAGGATTCCTTGTTTTACTCCTTGAATTAAGGATTCCTTGTTTTATTCCTTGAATTAAGGTCCTTGTTTTATTCTTTGAATTAAGGACTAATATCCAATACTCCCCCTCAAGTTGGATCCAGAAGGTTTATGGATCCAAGCTTGGACAAAAGTCGTTGAAACTGATGAGAAGCCAAGGGCTTGGTAAAGATGTCAGCCAGTTGGTCGAAGCTTCTTGTATAATGTGTCTGAATTACCTGTGATTGAACTTGTTCACGAACGTAATGACAATCAACTTCAATGTGTTTCGTCCTCTCGTGAAACACTGGGTTTGATGCTATATGCATAGCTGCCTGATTGTCACAAAACAAGGACATAGGAAGAGTTGTAGGAACACCTAAATCACACAGAAGACCTTTAAGCCATATCAACTCACACGCAGTTGAAGCCATTGCACGATACTCAACTTCGGCACTTGATCTGGCAATGACAGTTTGCTTCTTACTCTTCCATGTGACCAAGTTTCCACCGACAAATGTACAGTAGCCAGTGGTGGACTTGCGATCAATTGCATTCCCTGCCCAATCAGCATCACAATACCCCATGATTTGTGTGTTGTCATTCTTCTTCATGATAATACCATGACCCACTGATCCTTTTAAGTAGCGTAAGATCCTTTTAACAAGGGTCAAATGCTCAAGTGTTGGGGAGTGCATGAATTGGCTCACAATACTTACAGAATATGTGATGTCAGGTCTGGTGATTGTTAGGTAGATCAACTTACCAACCAGTCGCTGGTAATAACTTATATCCATGAGTGGCGTGCCCTTCAAGCTAGGTTTGAGCTTGCTGTCAAGAGGGGTAATGGCTGGTTTAGCATCGCTCATGTTAGCTTCCTTAAGCAAATCTAGGACATATTTCCTTTGGTTAAGAAAGAGTCCTTTGTGCGAGGTTGCCATTTCTATACCAAGAAAGTACTTCAATATCCCAAGGTCTTTAATTGCAAACCTTTGTCTGAGGGACTGTTTCAGGTTGAAAATCTCGTCAGCATTATCACCTGTAATTATCAGATCATCTACATAAATCAGCACAACCAATTTGCCCATAGCTCCTGTGCGAACAAATAGTGAGGAATCAGCATTGCTGCTTTTGAAACCAACACTAGTGAGAACTGAGCTTAGCTTGGCATACCAAGCTCGTGGGGACTGTTTCAAACCATAAATGGATTTGTGCAATTTGCACACTAAATCCAGTTCATTGCTTTGAGGATGCCCAGGTGGTAATTTCATATAGACTTCTTCTTTGAGATCACCATGCAAGAATGCATTCTTCACATCCATTTGGTACATGGACCACCCCTTGTTTACGTACCACGTACGTAGCACTCTTACTGTGTTTATTTTTGCAACAGGTGCAAATGTTTCTTTGTAATCCACCTCGAATGTTTGAGTGAATCCCCGAGCCACCAATCTTGCTTTATACCTCTCAATTGATCCATCTGACTTGAATTTCAGCTTATAGATCCATTTGCAACCCACAACTTTCTTGCCTTTTGGAAGTTTGGTGATGCTCCATGTGTTGTGTTGATCTAGGGCTTTAAGTTCTTCTTGCATGGCTTCCTTCCACACCTCTTGGCTGTTGGCCTCATGAAAGTTTTGAGGCTCACTGTAACTCGATATAGTGCTGAGGAATGCGGCATGGGTTGGTGTCACTCTCTTATATGACACATAATTTGAGATGGGATGTGTGGGTTTGTAGGTGACAAAGTCTTGAAGTCTTGTGGGAGGTTGCCTAACACGCATTGGATTACGTCGTGGAGCAGAAGGAGTTATCTCACACTCGTTCACATCTTGTACCATATTGTGAGGATCATCTTGATTATCACCATCTTCATGCAGTGTACCATTAAGACGAGACCCTTCATTGTTACTTTCAGTGAGAGATGCATCAATGTTGACATGGCTGGGATCTTGTTGTTGTGGAGCCTCAAGTTCAATTCTTGGTAATGGAAACACATCCAAGATGCCATTCCCTTGACTTGTGATTTCATGTGATGTGGTGAAAAAAGCGTTAGTTTCATAAAAGCGAACATCTTTAGACACACTTAATCTCCTAAGTTAGGGATCATAACAGTTATATCCCTTTTGTGTAGATGAATAACCAAGAAAAATACATTTAATGACTCTAGGATCCAATTTATCTCGATGATGAGATTGAATATGTACAAAACAGATGCAACCAAAGACTCTAAGGTGTGAAAGGTTAATTTTCCTTTCTTTCATGACCTCAGGGAGACTTGAAATCCAAGACTCTACTGGGTAATCTATTGATGATGTAAGCAAATATCATAACCCTTGGGACCGTAATCTCTTTGGTACATTCATTTGTAGCATTAATGCTCTAGTTTTTTCAAGTAAGTCCCGGTTTTGCGTTCAGCTACACCATTTTGTTGAGGTGTGCCAACACAACTTGTTTGATGCATAATGCCATGAATGCTCAAATATTGTTTCATGATATGGGACATGTATTCAGTGCCATTGTCAGACCTTAAGGTTTGAATTTTAGAAGAGAAGTGATTTTTAACAAGATTATGAAAGTCCTTAAATACTTCCATAACTTCATTCTTAGACTTTAAAAGATATAACCATGTGACTCGAGAGAAATCATCAACAAAAATCACAAAATACTTATAACCATCAAAAGATTCATTAATTGGTCCCCATACATCCGAATGAACTAGTTCAAAACACTTACTAGCCCTAGACAAGGAAGAATTAAAAGGCAATCTAGTGGCCTTAGACAAGTGGCAAGTTTCACATGCAATTTCATCATTTCCTAAGTTTGGAAATAAAGTTGACAAAATTGGTAGAGAAGGGTGAGCTAAACGTTGATGCCACAATTGATTATCTTGGATAGGATTAAACTTGGCTTGAAACCCTCTGGGATTGTTCTTGGATATGTAATAGAGACCATCTAAGTAAAACCCTTCACCAATCGTCTTTTTGGTGACACAATCCTGAAAAATGACATTGTGAGGAGAAAAAATGGCTAAGCAATTCAAGGTATTTGTGATTTTTCCTACGTATTTAAGTTGGAAAGGAAAGGAAGGTACATATAAAACTGCCGACTCGATTTCATCTGACATTAATTTTATTTTTTCCTTTCCTAAAACCTTTACATTCTCACCATTTGCAATTGAAACTTGAGAAGGATTTGCTAATTTTTCAAACTTATGAGAGTTTGACACATGGTTTGTCATATGATCTGTGGCACCTGAATCTACAACCCAAAAATCATGCAACATATTTATTTTAAGAGCAGTTTTAAAGGCTTTTATAATACCTTGCATGTCCCTTCAGTGGTATGAGTTTTGTATCGCTAAGAAACCCGCAAACTTGCCTAGCAATGCTTTGTCGAGTTTCCTTCTTCTATGTTATCCACACACCACTCGCTCCTCCCGTCTTGCCTTTGAAGATACAACATAAACTCATTCATGAGTTCACCGATTCGTCATGTGAAGTTCTTGAATGGATCGGACCCATTGAGGTAGAGGCAAAAGCATGATTTGCACTGTCCAAGCATGATTCACTTTCTCAGTAAACCCTTATCCTTTATAAAATCGGGTTTTAATTCTGGATGTAGAATCCAACATGTGTCCTTAACATGGCCCGTACATGGTTGCAATGTTGACACTTCAAGTTTGGATGCTTCCCTTTGTACTTCCTCTCGTTGGTTAGATAGGCTTCGCCGTGTGAACTAGCCATTGTACCCTTGTTCATGACTTTCCTCCTTATTTCTTCACGTTGAATTGTCGCACATACATTGGTGAAGGAAGGAAGTTCAAGATTCATGAGTATATGACATCGTATATCTTCATATGTTGAATCCAGACCGGACAAAAGTTGAAATATCTTATCTTCTTCCGCTCTCTTTCGTAGTAGAGCTACATCGGTCAGATGAGGACGATATATTTCCAACTCATTCCATATGCTTTTCATGCTTCCTAAGAGTTGTACAAAGGCTTGCCATCTTGTCATAGATCCGAGATGTCTTTCTTTAATTGAAAACTCGTGCAAAGATTGTTTTCGACCGCCATACATTTCCTTAACCGTCTCCCCATGGATTGGTATGTAGATTCGTAGTAATCAATATTTCACTAATTTACGTTCCATGGAATTTAGGAGCTACGACATAACCACCGATCCTTACTAAGCCAGGATTCATATAGGTTGGTGAGGAAACATCGTGTACTTCGATGCTTCCATTTATGAACCCCAACTTGACCTTCCACCTGAGCCGAGACACCGCTTCGACCAAGGCAAGTAATTAAACTCATTCAACAAGACTGAGCTTAATCTTTGATTTGGAGTGACATCCACCTCATGCATATTCACGAAGGAAAGCACCGACGAACTTTCACTTTCGATCCTAGTCATTGTCTTCAAATATTTCAAAGATTGAAGATGCTAAGATAATAATAAAGTAGAAGCAAGTTAATTTTCCTGCTCTGATACCATGTTGAAAAAACAAGAAATAACTCTACACAAAAGAGTTCTCTAGTTTGTATTATTTTCTTCATGTTTTCATTACAATTGTATAGCTATTTATAAGGAAATTTTACTCCTTCAATTATTCTTTAAATTAAGCATTCCTTGATTTACTCCTTGAATTAAGGATTCCTTGTTTTACTCCTTAAATTAAGGATTCCTTGTTTTACTCCTTGAATTAAGGATTCCTTGTTTTACTCCTTGAATTAAGGATTCCTTGTTTTATTCTTTGAATTAAGGACTAATATCCAATAGACAAGCTAGTATCTCTTGAAATAATATTTTGCTTGAACAATGGATTTGACATCAAGGCTAGAGGAAGACGTCGTCACTAGCAATGAAAGTTGATGATTTCAAATAAATTATTTTCAAGGCTGCACACAATAGTAAAGAGATCAGCTAAAGTGAATAGAGATTAAGATAGTAGTACTATGACATTAACAAACAATCTTATAAAAAAAATTCTTCAAAATATATTCAACTTAAATTAAACAGTTTTAAAATTCCACGTATACATATGAAATCTATAAGAAGTCGAATTATGGAGTAAAAAAGTCTATAAACATACAAGCAAACTTTAGAGACTAAAGAAAATGATAATATGAGATTAAGTATCATTTAGAAATCAAACCTAGGAAGCAATGAGAAAATTAAACGTCCATAAGATCTTTCCAGATTCTGAATATTACCATAATTAATCATAGGGAAAAGATAGCAGCTACATGGAATAATGGTGACCTCACCAGATGATTAAACTATGCACCTTATGATAAATTAGCATAGAGTAAATAGCAGTTCAATTGTCTTCCTTGCTAATATTGGTAGTCTTTGGATGACATTAGTAAACATATTTAGAATAAGCGATGGTCTCCTTTGCAACATTGACAGTCTTTGAATCACATTATTCAAAATATTTAATGAAAAAAAAATTATAGAGTACCACTTATGGCTACCTTCAAAAAAATAAATATGAAATACTCAATTTTTACAGAGTTGTAAAACCAAGGAAGAGTTTAATGATTATTGTTTGAATCCTCTGAGTTCATAATTACTTAAAAAAGTTTTAATATATATTAGAATATTTAAAAAAATGACACAATATCTCTTATTTTTCTACTCTAAATCAACGTATATCAAACAAAACATGATATCTATTTATTTACAGCATCTAAAGCTCATCACTCATATATAACCAACCGGAGAAGGAAGACACGAAAGTAGGTAAAAGGAATCCCGCTAACTCTGAGAAGCTATGCTATCCTGGTAAACCCGAGTTAGTCTCGTAAGCTTAAAGGAAGACTATTCCTGTCATTAATTAAAAAGAAAACTCGAGGTCAGAGGTCACTAGAATTATGAACCACCTATCTTAGTAAATTACATAATTTTTGTTTTATTGAATCGATTGCTAATTGCTAACAAAATAAGTTGGCATAATGAAAAGTAGAGATATTGATAAAAAAGGATAAAGGTTATGTCAAAGAGAGGCGTTATTTCATCTCTGGCTAATAAAATAGGTTACAAAATAGTCTATAACATGAATAATTTATCAAAGAATTGAATAAACTCCTAATAACTTTGGTCTACTTCTAAAATAATACTTAAATTTTTGATTAAAATTTTTTGTTACTTGAGAGGAGAAAAATTAAAAGAGAATAGAGAGTAAAAAATATTAAGTAAGTGAACAAGTTTAAAAAAATAGTAATTATAGAATATATTTATTTAATCTTTAATAACTTAATTGTAAAATATATACAAATTATTACATGAAAGTATACACAAATTTTATTAAAAAATTGAAAAAACAAATGTAACTTGAAGTGTATTTATGCACGAAAATAGCTATAAGTAGTTTACATGTAATAATTTACTAAAAGAAAAACCTTATCAAACTCGCGTCAAGGAGAAAGTCGATCATACATGTACAAAACTCTTTGTACATGTAGATAGAAAAATCTTAATTACATGTCTATTAATCTTACGCACGTAGACATCGACCTATTAATTAAATATTTATTTATTATGTTACTGTTAAATTTGAATAACGATGCTTGTTTAATAGTTTAAAAATAATAATATGCATAATATTTTAAATCAAGATATAAGTTAAATAAAAAGTTATGAATTAACATAAAAATAATATTTTGAATTATTGATGCTAAAAGTTGAATATAAATTTTTATGTTTGAATCAAAATCTGAATAAAATTTTTGAACTCATATAAAAATTAATTATCTATTTTCTAAACATAAAATACTTATTTTTTTTAATAAAATAGAACTATATTTGTCAAAACTTAATAAACTTAAATATTATAAATATAATAGACAAATACTTATAAAATTTGAAGAAAATGGGTCCACTTACGGAATGAAAAGAGCTCTATGACTAAGATCGATTAATAGATTCTTCGAAAGTATCACATCCTATTAATTTCATATTTATAAAATTAGATAATTTATAATTTTCAAACAATTAAACTTTCCAAATGAGATAACTCACACTAAAAATTAAGTTTTATAATAAAGTTCTATAATTTCCTTTAAAATCCTTGTAAATTTTAAACTAATATTATATTTACTAATTATTTAAAATTATTCAAATTAACTAAAGAATAATAAATATTAAAAATAATCAATTTACATAGTCAAGAAAAATAAATTATTTAATTATTATTAATATTTGTTAAGAAATTAAAAAAATTTAAGATTTTTAAATTTACGATTTTTCTTTAAAACAATTAATATATAAAAATAAATTATATATAATGATAATATGACGATGAAAACATCAAATCTATAATCATTTATAAATTAAAACTATCAAAAAATAATCTTATATATTTTACAAGTCTCAAACCCAAGACTTTTATCTTATATTATGGTAACATATGTCTTAGGTTAAAAGGTCATTTATTCTTGTATATATTATTCATAAAGATAAGAACTACGTGAAATACTCTTACAATAATAAGTATTATAAAAGAAAAATTATAAATAAATAAGGAAGAAGAAAATAGCTTCATTTTAACAACTCAAATACTATAAATGATAAAAAAAATGAAAATTTATGAAAAATGTTAGGAGAAAACAAACATGGCGGTCTTTTTTTCTTGCTTTCTTTCTTCTTTCCTTCTCTAGTGGCCGAATGGCCTTTTTCTGCTTCTTTATCCGTTGCTCGAAAGTCGAAAGGACTCAATTGGCTTCATATAATTAGTGGCCACGTGTGGCCTAGCAAACTTTTTTTTTCTTTAACAAAAATTATTAATTATATTGAAATTTCATAAATTATTAAATTAATCTTAAATTAAACAACTCATATAAAAAAATTAGTCCTTTAACATTAGTTTGAAAATATAAATATTTAAATATAATTAAAAAAAGCTTAATTAAAAATATATATAATTTATATAATTAAATTATACAAAATAAAAATAAAGTCTCACAATTCTCACCAGCATTTGGTTTATCTCTTGTACTAGGCTCAAGTTCATCCCTGTAAACAGAGATTTATTCTCATTATCGTGAAGTAAATGTTCGTCTTGAATGAGCTTTTCTGTTTGATTAATTTCAGAGTTATCGCATTGTACAATATTTTATCAATAGAAATTAGGGATTATTATAGCTAAGCATATGAACAAAAAAAAAGAGAAAAAATACAATTTTTTTCTTTTGGAAAATATATAATAATTCTTCTAAAAATAAAAATAGCAACAATTAAGCAACCAGCAGATTGTACCTGAGCAGATTCAAGAAGCACATGATTTCCATTCTCAAATTTGTAGTAAAGATCATCTTTATTGCTATAATACCAACCAGCAGTAGGGTCATGGTAAAATCCACTTCTGTAATCTAGTTTAAGACACCATTTATATACATCTGAACTCAGATTAAAACATAAGTTATAAATATATGCGCCACTGTCATCCCAAACATATAAAGATGTGAAGTCAGAATAAACCTTTTATACTAAGCAATATTTACCCAAATAAAGATAAGGGAGAGAATATATATAACTTGGCATTGTAGAAAAATGATACGAGCAGATGTTCTCGTGGCGGCTTGGTGCCAAATGTAGAGGGTGGACAGCGAAACAGGCTGAGCGCGAGAGTGGGAGACCATTGAATTCCGTTGAAAGTGTCAGAATAAGTTAGTCTAAATCTTATGTAATTCAGGCTCGATAATGTTATATATATAGCTAGAGAAAGGAGAGAATGGATATCAGAAATTATAAGAAATCAGCACTCTTTTTACTGTTCTTCTTTCTTTCCCAACCCTTCTAAAATTCTATTCCTATTAATGATATCAGAGCCGGTTCCAGTCATGAACAACAGAAATCGATCCAGCACAGAGACCTCTGATGAGGAATCTGATTCCTTTGTGTCATCTGGGTTCAATACAGAGAGATTCAACGTCATCTTACAAGCGTTGCAAGATGAGGTGATAGCTCTACGAGCTCTTCGCACCTCCCACAGCACACCTCTGAATCCAAAACTCATACCCGGATCTGAATCAAATCCATACCCAGCAACAATTGTTCAATCTGAGATTTCTAACTTCAAGAACGCAGTTCAAATGTTCTCGAGGTCTTCAGAAACGTTCGAACACCAATCATCACCTTCATTTAAACCACGCCCTCGTACCTCACCTAAGATCTGCGAAAGATTTGTAACTCAACCCACTGGTTCCCCCGCGATGAGAGAACCCCAACCCATAGAAATTAGAGGCAATAAGAACTGCGTTTTTGGATTACAAGAAGAGGGAACGAGGGTTAATATAGAACCTAAGCCGAGGCTCTGTGGATTAGTTAGACTCATAAAATCAGCTTGTATATCAGCCCATAAATTAAGCTTATATCATAGACATAACCTTATGCGTTCAAATGGGCTTAGTTTCAAGCCTTTATGCGAATCCATAGACCTGACCCACGAAGAAATGATCGCTCCATATGATAAGATTACTGAAAGTTTATAAAATACAAATCTGATTAACCTAAAGGGGGGTGAATAGGTTATTTTTAATTTTTATCAATTTCTAATTTATTAACGTAAACAAAGTGGCCATGCATGCAATCGTGTGAAAATAATAAGTGTCGAAATAAAAGAGTAACACACGATATTTTTAGGTGAAAACAACTTAGGCCACAACCATGACCTAAGAGGAAAACCACCGGTTCACCAGTCCACCGAACCACCTAACTTTCCACTATGAAAATCAAATGTTCAAGTACAAACTCGGTCTTATGCTACCCTACTTAGGATACTACCCTAATGTACTTTACTTACGAGCCCCTGCTCTATTTTCACAATTTCTAAAATTAGCGTAAGCGGTTTCCAGACTAACATTTCAATAAGCTCCCCGCCAATCAGATCGTTACAAATTAACTGGAAAAAGATTAGCACAAAAAAATACAAGTGCATGTGTGTGTGTGTTCTAGAACAGATTTAACAATGAATAATTCTAACTAGATGATTCAAAACATATATTACTTAAATCAAATCAACTAGTAAATTCTAGAGTAAAAAGATTAAGCACAAATTCAATAAAAATAACTTCTTTGAAATTTAATAATCAAATCAAATAATTATGATCGTTTATAAAATTATTTAATCTAAATAACTAAAAATCTAATCTAGAAGAATTAAATTAATTAATACCAATCAATATATATTAAGAAAAATTTCATTAATATATATATTAATTACCTTTATACTGTGTGTCTTTGTTTTGATGAGTTGAATAATTATAACTAGATGATTCAAAACATACGTTACTTAAATCAAATCAATTAGTAAATTCTAGAATAAAAAGATTAAGCATAAATTCAATAAAAATAACTTCTTTAAAATTTAATAATCAAATCAAATAATTGTAATCGTTTATAAAATTATTTAATCTAAATAACTAAAATTTTAATCCACGAGAATTAAATTAATTAATACAAATCAATATATACATTAATAAAAATTTCATTAATATATATATTAATTACCTTTATACTGTGTGCCTTTGTTTTGATGAGTTTGTTGCTCAATTCTTAATATATATATATATTAACGTGTTGTTTGTGCTTAACGCCAATTATATATGTTAGTATATATAAACTTCGTATCAACAGGTGCTCAACCCCGATTGATGCTGTTTTCAATTTTTTTTTTTTTTTGTTTCGGTAGTGTGGCAATTCTTCTTCAGCTACTTCAAAATTTATTTTATTTCGGCAGCTTTTAACGTTTTAGTGGATTCACTTTCTATTTTGCCACCCAACTCTAAATCTAATGTATATATATATATATAAATAAATAATACTAATACTTAATGGTATTAGGGTTAAACGTGTTTTGGCCTTAATTTTTCAAAACCTATTAAAAATAAAAACTTAATATTGTAAAAAAATCATTTCTTAAGGCACATTATAAAAATATTTAATTAATAATTTCATAAATTAATTAAATTTTAAATAAATATTTTAATCTCAAAATATAATTTTAAATTTATGAAAATGTGTTATTAAATGCATGAATACAATCCTACGTGTCATAGTTATAAAAGACATACCTAAAGTACGAATATTTGGAACTTGAACATTTGTTCGGCTTTTCTTGATAAATTTGATAACATGCCTAAAAATAAATTTACAGGTAAATATTTTGTCCACGAAAATAACCAACACGCATAGTCCTTATAATTACCCATGTGAAACCCTATCGGGTGAGGAGTTTATCGCGTTGGGATACCAGTCATGCGAAATTATGCCGATGGTTTAGCATTCCTGGTGGAGGTGCTCTCAAAGGTGGTCAGAAAACTGTCGAGAATAAGGGCCGAGGAGGTTGCATGTTCATTCCCATTAAGATCTATCATTGGGGGCATTGTAAGACTAAGGATAACCAGATGCGATACGCATGTGCCTCAGTTATAGCTCCACAGTTATCCTTGTTCTTCTCTGCTTCTGTCACAATACGAAGGCTAAGCTCAAAGTAGTTTATGCGTGCTCATAAATGAATGGTTGATAAGCAGCAGCAACCAATTATTGTTTAGAAAATGGTTGGATAACTCCATTTGACTTCTAACATCTCACTTGCTCAAAACCGTTATAGGGCTTTTCGAGGACCTGATGTGCAGCAGAGGAAGTATGCTTACACAAACTACTCAAACCTTGCATTGTGGAATCGATCTTCCCCAACTTGTAGAGCTCTTATTGACCTATCTAGGGTTCAATCAGCGTTGTTCCCTAATTTTTTTCTTGGGCCTGCAGAACAAGGAAACTTCCTTATTGAATTCCTTATGGGTAGAGTTCCTACTGAGGTGTCCCAGACGGCTGCTGCCCCAACTGAATGTGTTAAAATGTGGATTCAAAATCAGGATGAGATGATGAACTTGGGTAGGCTTCCTAAATATTACAAAGACATTGATAACTGTTTCTAGGGGTGTCCATGGTCCGGTCCGGTCCGATTTTGCCTAAAAATATTTAACCAAAGCAGACCGTTCATATAGTTGAAACCGGACTGGACCGGAGCATTTGGCTATCTAAAATGTTATAACCGAATGGTTTGGTCCGGTTTGGTTAACAGTTTTGAACAGTTTTTAACGATTTTTAACAATTAATAATACATAAATATGATTTAGTTTAATATGATATAATTTAATAGGATACAATCAAATGTGATACTTATTTATCATCATACATAGATAGATATTATTGTTAAATACATAAATACATAAATAAATACATAAGATGTTATCAAAATCTAAAATAAAAAAAAATTAGACATGAAGACATGAATTCCAAATATCTCGTTTACATAGAATTCTTAAACATATACAAACATCCAAACTAACAATCAATAACAATATATCATTACATAATAATATTTAAAACTTACTCATTATTAATCATCAACGATCATTGTAGTGTCTTTAATGAACTCTATAATCAAACAAAATCAACATCTTCATAAATCTCTAAGTCATCATTGTATTCTGGTAAGAGGACATAGTCATTATTAATGGAAGAATGGAACCAATTTTGACTACAAACTAATGTCTCTACCATTTTAGGATTCAAAGAACCCCTAAATGGATCAAGAATGCGCCCTTATGTGCTAAAAGTTAATTATGATGTAATAGTTGAAACTTGAATTACTAACACATCACGTGCAATGAGAGAGATGATAGAAAACCTAAAAGAATTTGCCCTCCATCATTTTAATATATCAAACTTATCCAACATGACATTTTCACATGGGGTGTTCAAATATTTCTCAACCTCGGTTTTCAACTCCAAACTATTTTTCTCCTCTAAGCGTTTAAGAAATCCTTCCTATTACATCTTATGATCGAGTCACATTAGATTGAAAATCATTTCCATGCACTAACATATAGTAAGCTTTGAACAGATCCATAAAAGTATTTTTGACATTATCTCTCAATTTTTGAACATTTTCTAATTCATAAATCTCTTCAAATAAGAATTTCAAATACTCTAATTTGTACCTTGGATCAAGTACAAATGCAACATACAACATCTTATTAGTCTTATCTACATTTTTTCAATACTTCTCAAATTTTGTTTTCATGCTAGTAGCCATATTTTTCGACAACAAGTCATCGGAACCACACCATGTAAGTATTTGAGATTGAATGTTATGCAGTTCTGTAAAATATAAATTTGATGTGGTACATAAAGATGCACTGAATGCTAAAATAGAGTTATAAAAAGTCTTCAAAAACTTGACAAAAACACCAGCATTCTTCCAATCATCTAATGTTGGCGGCCCAACATTCGATTGCTCCTCATGAAAATAAGAAATAAAGTTTGTTCCTTCCTCTTCTTCAAGACGATCAAATGCTTTTTGAAAATCTAAAGAATATTTTAACATTAGATATATTGAGTTCCATCTTGTAGGCACGTCTAGCACGACACTTCCTTTGGACTCAATATTTTCCTTAATAAAACACATTTTAAACTTTTGTAATCTCAAAGGAGAGGATCTAACATATCTCACAGCGCAATGAATACTCATAATAGTACTATGAAGATCTTTAAGTCCTTCTCTTATAATCAAATTCAAAATGTGAGCACAACATCACACATGAAAGAACTCTCTACTCATAACAAGTCCATCATTCCAATTTTTTAGCTTCCTTTTGAAGTATGACACAACAGTATAATTTGAGGAAGCATTATCAAGTGTTATGGTGAATACCATACATATACCCCAATCACGCAAACTCTGTTCTATCACTCTCCCAATTGTATCACCTTTATGATTCTCAACTTGACAAAATTTTATAATTCTCTTTTGTAATTTCCAATCTTTGTCAATATAATGAGTGGTTAGACAAATATAATTAACATTTTGAATTTAAGTCCAACAATCACTAGTAAGACAAACTCTTTGCTTTTCACATATGAAAAAGTTTCTCAAACTTTTTTTCTCATCTAAATAAAGTTGAAACACATCTCTAGAAATTGTTTGACGAGATGGCACATTAAACTTAGGACAAATTTTAGCTATAAAATCTTTAAATCCCTCACCCTCAACAAACCTAAAAGACAATTCATCAATAATAATCATTTTTTTCCAAAACAACTCTAGCACGTTTTGCATCAAATGATACAGCAACTAATTTATGAGTTGTCGTATCATCCTTTCCTTTTTGTGTTTGAAAACTTAACATCTTTTGTCCTTTATCTACTTCTTTAGGAATCTTCTTAAATAAATTTTTGAAATGATAAATCATTGAAGTAGTTCCATTCCTTGTGGGATGAGCAACATAACTTTTTTTACAATAATGACATGTAGCTCTAGGATTTCCACCGTAGGGTAAAATATATGAAAAATGATTCCATATTTCTGACCTAATTTTTTTTAGTTTCTTCATATCATATTTGTTATCGGGGTGAACATTGCTTACTTCTATTCCCCTTTTTGAAGATGAGTCATTTAAATTCTGTAGTGGATTTTTCATTTCATTGGGATGAATTTCTGGTTCAATGTCTTCACTCATAGACATAGTAAAATCTGTAAATTGACTTGGTCCAATAAACTAATGTAAATCATCACCTATATATAGAATATAGATTAGTACATATTCTTAATATATTAAAATATTACTTTTTGTACTTAATCAAAAATCATTTCAAAACTAAAACAATATCAGTCACCAAAGTGTAACAAATAATATTTTAAGACTAATATTTCACATATATGCGAGAATATTTGAAGTTTAAGTAATTAATAGATTATAGAAAGTTTAAAGAATTTATTTTTATTTTCAGCTAAGCTTAATTATAAAGGAAACCTAAAGTGGAGGACATTTTGTGAATTTTTTTTAAATAGCATTTACACGACTCACACACTAAAACAATCCAGGACATTACCTTAAATTTGAGGGTTTCACAAAATTTTTAGTGCCACTACATTACAAAGCTGGTAATTTTGTACAATTGAATGCTAATAAAAGCTTTGTTTTTTATGATTTATTAACTTTGTCGATTAGTTACATTTAAAATATAATTATCTGTATAAATATTTAGTTTATGACTACATATATGATATCAAGCATTAATGATTTAATAATACAGTTTGGTATTCAGAAATTTTATGCAATCTATAACAATATTAATTTAAACATTGTTTATGTACATTTTAAAAATTAAGAACTAATATGATTTAATAAGAACCTATAAAACAAAAACACCACAATTTATGTACATTTTATGACAAAAATACAGATTAATTCATTTATATAAATCACCACAATTTAAATTTAATTAATTAAAATTTTAATCGATTAGTTAAAGTTTTAATAAAATGTCAGTTCATATATTAAACTATATGAAACCAACTCCTTAAACTCTTGAAATTCATAATGATCAAACATTAATAAAATGAACTAATTTGTAAGATAAATAATATTTATGTTTTTCTATTTCTATTTATTTGATATATTTTGTTTGAAAATTTAATTTCTTTTTAGTAGGTATATATATATATATATTAACAAATTATGTTAATAAATTATATATAAAAAGTTATATTAACTAATCATGTTAATAAAAAAATTAATGGTAAAAATAAATTTATTCGATTACATTAATAAATCATGTTAATAAATTATATATAAAAAGTTATATTAACAAATCATGTTAATAAAAAAACACATTTTATTATAAAGATCAATGTATTTTGTGATTATAATAAGAAAATTTGTTTAAACACTTTTTAAATGTAAGGGAATAGTCATATAAATAAATAAATATATATATATTGGATACAAATGCCCTTAAACCCGTGACTTTTTTTTTAAAGAGAAATTGATTATCTAAAAGAGTCCATAGTGGTTGTTGTTCACTCAGAACCAGTCCTGAGAACACTCTCCAGACCATCAACAAGACATGAATTTAAGCTCCAAGTTTAATTAACTTTCTAGATCAAACAAATATTGATAACAATTTGATGGGAATTGGAATCGGATCCAACAGGCGAAAAATAACTCTACCTTCTAACAAAAGATCATGGTGGGCACAAGAAAGGTGGAATGCATCTTGATGATTATAATTAGCTTAAAATGAAAAATGAACTATGTAGATGAACAAATTGATGACATAGATTTTTTATTCTCAGGGGTAGAAAATGATGCCTTTGTTATCTCTATTATTACTAGACATGTACCTCTTGAAATTCATAATGATCAAACATTAATAAAATGAATTATATATATTTAATCTATAAAGAGAACTTAATCAAAATAATTAAGCTTTAAAAGAGGAGCAACGTACGAACAATTTAACTGAAGTTTTAAGTTCTAACAGTATTAGTTAGTTTCCACCATTTAAAAAAACTAAACTCTATGAGAAAAAATTGTTCAGACTTCAGAGTTCAAACTAACAAAAAAATGACATACCATTCAGATTTCAGAGTTCAGAATTGTCATTCAGTTTATTGAGGAAAAAATACTACCAGTAGTAGTAGACCACATACCTATTTCGTGATTTTCGTCCATGGTTGTCATGACACGACGCGATGCGAGAAGAGGTGGTTAGTTTCTGGTGGAAGTGACGCTAGGAGAGGTGGCTAGTTACTGGTGGAAGCAACGTGTGGAACAATGGCTAACTACTGGTGGAAGCAATGCGAGGAACAATGGCTAGCTACTAGTGGAAGCAACACGAGGAACAGTGGCTAGCTGCTGGTGGAAGCGACGACGGCCAGACCCTAGACGGAAAATGCAGAGCGCAGAGGAAATAAGGAATTGCAATTTCTAGGGTTAGGGTTAACAACTTAATGCCTTAACTCAAAAACAAAAAATATATATATACCCCGGTTTATAATATTTTATAAAAAATATTATTTATTTAATAAAACCGGTCTGATCCAGTCCAACCGGTTTATAATATTTTATAACCGGACCGGACCATTTTAAAATTGGTTTTACTTAATACAGACTGGACCAGACTGTTTCATTTATAAAACTGCTCAATTTGGTTCAGATCGGACCAGTTTTTCGGTTTAAACCGATCCGGTCCAGTTTTTGGACAACCCTAACTACTTCAAGAGAACAATCAGAGTTTACTTCAAAAGACTATTTAACTTTAAGAAAGACAAAAATGGTTACTACGAATGGGTTGTTAGAAGATGGAATTCTGATGGTGTTGTTGGTATCTCTTCCTCTTTTCTTGTCTACTCCTTGGACTATGTTAGCAACCGCTTGGCTGATGATTCAAAGGCTACAAAGAAAGGCAGAGAAAGACCATTTTGATGGTTTAGTTGATATCTACAGAAAGATTCAGAAAAATGAGGGTATTATTGGCCCTTACCATGGGTTCAACATTTCTTATATTGGAATCATTGTGAACCTAGGGTTGTACTTTGGAAGGTATGATTCTCTTAAACTTGTCATTATGTACACTGGAATTGACTACTTAAGCCGTGAAGTCCAAAATTTGGTAGTTCCTAAGATAATCTGGACTAGGTCTGAGGATCCTCTTCACTTATCATCAAAAACTGGAATGTGGAAATGTGTAGATTTCTTTCTTATTAGCACTAGTAACACAAATGGAGTTGAGGCATCTAATCAGGATGAATCTTACAAACATGTGTTGAGAACAAGCTTTTTTGACAATAAACATGACTGTTATTTACTTGGGAAGTACCTGACTGAAATAGAACAATTTGTGGCTAGTTTCAACCTTGTTGGTGTTAGTACAGATCTGGGATATGATTATGGAAAATTTTATGCTTCCAAAACCTTTGTCAATAGTTTCACTGGTCTCAAGGCAGTAGGTTCCTTGAGTTACGAGTTAGAATCATTTTTTCTTAGCAAGGAAAGCAATGCAACTCATTGGAGATCTTTTATGCAAAAAAACCAAAAAGTGGATCGAGGGTTTCGATACCACTTGCAGCCACAGGCATCTTCTATAGTAGCCATTCTTAGAACTACCAGAGAGATAGGCCAGCCCCTGTCAATCCTTATTAAGAGGTCTCTACTGGTTTCTGCAATACATCTTTATGATATAGCAAATGGCAAGGGAGTTGCTGCTGTTTTTAATCACTACAACACTTCCTCTCAAGTTATGGATTTCATAGGAAATGCCAAGTTAGCTGACTAGTGTAAATTTAATAGTCATACTGGCTGGTATTCCCAAAAGTCCTGTTTCAAATACAAAGCAATTGGTTGAATGGAAAATAATAAGTGGGTGTGGCCTTAGCATCGAAGCAACTTTTCTTGGAACTATGGGCTTGCACCAAGGTCAATTCAAGACTACCTTTTGCTTTTATCTCAAAGCACAAGCTATAATCCTACCAAATCATACTTCAATTTCATCCTTGAGGATAAGGATTCTAAAAGGGGGAAGTAATGATATGAGTAGATGTTCTCGTGATGGCTTGGTGCCAAATGTAGAGGGTGGGCAGCGAGGTAGGCTGAGCACAAGAATAGGGGACCATTTAATTTCATTTGAGGTGTCAGAGTTAGTTAGCCTAAATCTTATGTAATTCAGGCTCGGTAATGCTATATATATAGCTAGAGAAAGAAGGGAATCGATATCAGAAATTATAAGAAATCAGCTCCCCTCTTAATGTTCTTCTTTCTTTCCCAACCCCTCTAAAATTCTATTCCTATCAAAAAGTTGAGAATTTTCATCCCAAACAAAAGAATCGTTGTTTAGTGAGTTTGGTGAATTGGGTTCATAACTCAAATGATGATCCAAAATTGGAAGATAACAAAATACGAATCCACAATTTTTCTCTCTTAAGGTTTCATCTCTTTCTCTTTAGTTTTTATTTTTTTAACCTCAATCTATTTTTTCTCTTAAGGTTAATAACGGGCTAAAATTCCTTACCCAATAAAAAATATTTAATAGGACCTTAAGTGTAATTTTGCTCCTTCATTGGTCCTTTAAAGACAAAAGCCCAACCTCATAATACTATTTTAACCTTATTTTATTTTGAGTCACTTCTAAATCAACCCATATTATTTAAATTTATCTAAACTTTAATTAAATATATATATAGTTCTTAAAATTTTAAAACATATAATTTGGTACTTAAATTTTTAAAACTTTCACATATATTCTTCAACTTTTACATCATACGAGTTAATCTTAAATTTTAAAATTTTACACATATATTTTAAATTTTTGATTCACAAATTAATATGTATTTTACTAGCCAAACTAGAATCTATTTATGAAATTTTTAAAGTTTTAAAATTAAATTATAGGATTTAAAAGTTTAAGTACCTATTTGTAAAGTTTTAAAAGTTATGTATGAATTTAATTAAAATTTAGGTACCAATAATGCACTTTAATTTATTATTTATAGGTTAAATGCATAGATTTAAAAAATGGGATATATCTCAATATATCATCAATAATATTTAATAACTATAAAGTTTAATATGAATATGATTATGTAGTGTCATTTTAACAAAATTATTGGGATATCATCAAATATAGTGGATATAATCCACAAATATTTCAATTTTTGCACGAATAGGGCCCTCTAGTTTTATAATTTTTTGATAATGGCACTTTAGCTATTTTTTAAGTTTGGTAGATTTAGTACTTTAATTTTTATATAGAATCAATCTAGTCTAATTTTTTTAAGGATAAAATATAATTTTTGTTAAAATTAGCATTTATTTTTTATTATATTCATAAAAATAAAAATAAAAAAGATAATATTAATAATACTCTTAAGTTTTGAATTAATATAATAAATACTACTAAGGTTTCAAAAATATCATAAATACCTCCAAACTTAAATGAATTTAAAATTAATGAAAATAAATAGTAAAATTTTATACATAAAAATGATAAAAATAAAAGTACAATATATCTAAGGATGTTTTCACAAGAAATGGTAATTAGCAAAAAGAATTTTGAAGTAATATAAAAAGAAAAATTAAATCTTAAGAAATGAGATGGATTCAAAGATTCATCATTTTTAATAATAAAGAAAATATTTCCAAAAAAAGATATAGTAAAGAAATAAACACTAATATTTTCAATGCAAAAGGAAGGTATAACATACCGTTAATTGACAAAGAAACCATTATGGATAAATTGTCAAAAAAATTCCAAAATGATAAAATAAAAATTTGATACATCTATTTATGAGAAATCTAAATATTAATAAAAACACATTTTAAAGAAGTAATATATTCATCAATAATATTAGCACTCCTAGATAATAGAATATAAATAGAAAATATATTTTATTAGGAATGATCCATAGAAACCTATGATATTAGAAATTAAAATTTACATCATACCATAGATTTATCATTAATATTAATGCTAAGAACTTAAATCAAGTGTTAAGTTTAACATATTTGAAATAGGAGATTTAATGAAAGAATTAATACAATACATTGTAGGATATTCATTAACTAACATGCATAATAGTTTAATATATTGACAAAATGAATTCATAAAAATAGATAAAAAAATTCAAAACATCGAACAAATAATAAAACTAGAAATATTAATAGACTTTGAAATATCAAAATAATGAAACTTAGATGTTAAAGAAAAATCTCTAATACGAGGAAGAAAAAGTAATGTGGTAAGAAATAATAATGTATCAAGGTTTAAGTTTATAGATCATATAGGAGAAACATCTAAGAAAGAAAGAAATGTTACAGATCCAAAACAAGAAGTTAAAATAAAGAAAACATTAGATCATGACGTAATATTAGGAAGAAAATAATATTATTGTTATCTTAATAATGTTCAAAACCAAACTATATAATATAGAATTATATTTTGATGGAAGCCTAATAGACATATAAAAAACTAAATAACAATAATAAAAACTTTAATTCTTTTAGCAAAAGAAATGGATATAGTATAAGAATCAAGTCTTAAGTCCTTGCAAGACATAAATGGAACACAAACAGAACTCGTAAAAAAATAAAAGAATATGGTTATAATAAGAAAATACAACAAGATACACAAAGAATTTACAGAATTAAGAAGGGATGTAAATACATACCCAAGGACAATGAAATCATAGGTTACAAGTTTAATCCATTTGTAGGATTAAAAGAAGAATCACCTAGTAGATTAAATGCATTGATACTTAAGAATGAGAAAATTCCAAAAATAAAAAAAGATATAATTTCAATTTAATGGAATATAGAAAGAAATTAGAAAATAATTTATGAACCTTGAAAATATGAATGTAGAAAAATTATTTAGTTTGTTAATCCTAACAAATAAAGAGCTAGAAAGACATTATGATAAAAAAAATGTACAAACAAAAATGAAGATGATATGACAATAATTAGTGAAACTGATTTTAAACCAGAAAATATGATCCCATAAAATCATATAAAACCAATTTCATTACTAGTTCCAAATCAAGAAGAAACATCATATCCACATAAAGAAGAAAAAAATAGGCAAAGGTTAGAAGAACTTGACATTTCTTATTAAAGAAAACAACAACTAAAAATGAAATAAGGATTACATTGAAAAAACTAGAGATAATATCTCACCATAATTAAAATTTCATGAAAATTATAGATCTAATATTTTATATTTAGATTTATGAGATAGGAAAAAAGTCTTAGATTAATGGTTTAGTTGTACGAGTGTAATCATACTAACTTCTAAAACTACATAATCAAACCTTTTAACTTGTAAAGTCATAATAGCTCACAAAATGACAGAAAATGTTAAAATATAATTTACAAATTTAATAGAATAATAACATTTACAATATAGGAGAATGCTTCCATAGATAGAGATTACTTAGATACTATAATATATAAAATATACGAGAAATTTATTAGAGAAGATAAAGATAAACATATCATTGAATCCAATAAGAAAGTCAAATGGAATTTAACAAATATGAAAATATGTGACATGTGTTATATAGATTCTATTATTTGTGAATATGAAATGTATTATCATAAGTTATCACTCTCTATATAAGAAACTTATAAGAATTTTTTTTTCATAAATTACCAAGAACATTACATAAAACCATAACAGAAGGATGTAATAAAAGAAATAGATAAATCATAACAGACATCGTAAGAGGCAAAATAAGAAATCTTAAAAATTGGATAATTAATAAATGTCAAAAAGGTAAGAATATAAACAAATAAGAGGAAATGATAAAATATGTTATGATACAAAATATTTTAGAATGCCAAGAAAATATGAATGTAACATAAAATATTACAAACAAAAGTATAAAAATATAAAAAATACAAAACATTCAAAAGATATAAATTTCGAAAACAGGATTTTCAAAAATATAAGAGAATATATAATGAAAAACCTTATAAAAAAGATATTATAGGAGAAAAATATATATACCACTAGATTACCAAAATTATTGTACATCACGTAAAGAGAATTGCAAATGTTGGATTTGTAATGGGAAGAACATTACGCAAATGCCCTAACAGGCTTTAACATTAAAAAGAATTTCCACAAAAAGCAAAAATCTTAGAAATTTTTTTTAAGATGGAATTAAAAATAATAGAGGAATCAAATATAGATGATACTTATAGTATTTATCTATTAGAAGAAACCGAGGAAGAAATAACTGATTTGGAATATGAATGCTCAAAATATGAATACTCTTTATCAGGAGATGAATGATTTGTATAATATTACAAATCCAAACAGTACTTATATTAAGGTAGGATTAAATTTAAAGGTTACACAAGTTACCATCTACATGCATATATAGATAAATGAGCTAGTATATGTGTAGTTAGTGGTGTCCAAAAACCGAACCAAACTAATTTAAACCAAAAAATCGGACTGGATCGGACTGAGTTGAACAGTTTTATAAATCACATGGTCCAATCCGATTTGTATTAACTGAAACCGTTTTTCAAACGGACAGGTCTTGTTATACTAGTTTTTAACCTGGTCGGATCGAACTGAACCAATTTAATAATATATTAAAAAATTATGTTAATAGAGGGAGGTTATATACTCTACAAACCAATTTTACTCTGCAAAACTCTAATACCCAACCAACCGTCCTCGCGGCCTCTAGCACCAGCCAGCTGTCCTCGCCTCGCCTCTAGTCCTGTCATCCATGGATGATTTATATCCTGCTATTCTATAGATGACTCTTTCAGCTGGTATACAGGGATGTTGAGTTGGAGGAAGACACTCAATTATTTATTTTACCTGCTCCTCCAACTATGGTTTCTGAAGCTGAATCAGCAAATGAAGCGGAGAGATTTGAAGAGGTATCTTAATACACTCTTATGCTATCACTCAAACCATTACAAGCATGGTTTGTGTGTCCATAGATGTCTTTGGGTTACTGCCTTCGAATATTCCAAACTGAAAAGTGTTGCCTTTGTGTAATCATGTCACAAGAATTATGGATACAGATGCTACTTCTCCATATGATATTATAGGATTGAACAGAAATATGTCATCTGATAACATAAAGAAAAGGTATTGCTCATTGGCTACAACCCCCAACTATGTTGGTGGATTAATCATTTAGAGAGTCATGAACTATGAAACTAAGCAGTGGCACATTATTGTCTGAATGTCTGCTATCTTCTATTATTATATAGCTACGAAGCTTGTTTAATTTATGTTCTAACTATTTTTCCCTGGTACTAATATCTAATT
This sequence comes from Hippophae gyantsensis, assembly GCA_030763125.1. Taxonomy (NCBI): domain Eukaryota; kingdom Viridiplantae; phylum Streptophyta; class Magnoliopsida; order Rosales; family Elaeagnaceae; genus Hippophae; species Hippophae gyantsensis. The sequence continues at coordinate 31,602,400 of CM061030.1, forward strand.
AATATAATCTCCTTAGGTATTGGAAATTTTCGCTTTTGGTTCATCTTGATAAATGCTCTCATCCTCAAGCACACCAAGGTTTTATTAAATTGAATAAAGCTTTTAAAGAATTGCAGGATCCAGATAAGGTGAGTTGTCGACAGAGAGATGACCTGAATAGATTTATTATTTTGATTTATTTTATCCTTTTTCTTTGCTGCACAATCATTCTTTCCTTGGACGGGTTGTTTCATTTCTGCAGTTGAATTTCTGCTTGTTACACACTTTCTATAGTAGTAGTACTACTTGATTAAAAAAAATACTGATTTACTATTATTGCACATAAATGTTAGCGGAAAAGAAAAACTCTTGAGTTGGTTCCAAGCAACTGGAAATGGGGTTCGTTTGTGACAATGCTGCATGAGATAAAAGGGGTAGTGGATAATATTTCTTAAAAAAGTAATTTTATCAGAATAATCTGTAAATCATCTAGTAGCTAATTTGGATACAAATAATTTCTAAAGATAAAAAAAGAGAGATCTAATGAGATCCTTTTCAAGAGATAAAGCAACAATCATGATTTTAAAAAAAATCAGTGTTTAATGTGTGAATAATTTAATCAATATTCATAAAATATTCTTCAGAAGAACACTGAAATAATTACTCCATAAAATGTGATCTCTAGGTAAGAAAGTATTCTGATATGTAATCTGATAAGTCTTTCATTCCTTCTCATAATACATAAAATTTGAAACAATTAAGAGTTAACTTGATCCAATAATACATTTAAATCTCCTTAAACTATAACACAAGATATTTTTTTATTAACCATTTAAATAACACATAAATATGAAAAGAAAGCAGGGATAAATTTTTTTTCCCACCCTTTCTTGAGAGGTTGTTCTTTTCCTTTTATGCTGTAAAACAATATTAGATGAGCATATTTGAGTGCCATTTTATACAAATGAATCAGTGTTCTCATATATTAGCAGTGAGCTCTCTGTAATTTTTAATTTTATCCTTTGGTATCATGAAAGCTTGGTGACATGTGGTGGGGTTAATGGCTGCAAAAAATACAAGTATCAATAGATTTAGCCTCTTGAACTTTTGATCTTTGAATATGTATTACAATACTTGAGAATTGTTATGATTTTTTATTGATGTATTGTTATACTACTGTTCTTTTGGCAGGTATATCCATGGAGGGTAATGATGAGCTTCTGGCACAAATGGATGTCAAAGTAGGGCCACAAAGGGATGAATGGATGATCACACTACCTTCTGAAAGGAAAGTATTGCCTCTTGAACTTTTGATCTTTGAATATGTATTACAATACTTGAGAATTGTTATGATTTTTTATTGATGTATTGTTATACTACTGTTCTTTTGGCAGGTATATCCATGGAGGGTAATGATGAGCTTCTGGCACAAATGGATGTCAAAGTAGCGCCACAAAGGGATGAATGGATGATCACACTACCTTCTGAAAGGAAAGTATTGCCTCTTGAACTTTTGATCTTTGAATATGTATTACAATACTTGAGAATTGTTATGATTTTTTATTGATGTATTGTTATACTACTGTTCTTTTGGCAGGTATATCCATGGAGGGTAATGATGAGTTTCTGGCACAAATGGATGTCAAAGTAGCGCCACAAAGGGATGAATGGATGATCACACTACCTTCTGAAAGGAAAGTATTGTTGGGAAATTACTCAAATTCCCGATAAATCAGATTTATGAGAAAACAAAATAGACAAAATAATACACAAATTTGATAACGGAGTTCGGCTAATCTTGTTTACGTCTCTGGACCTACTGCAAATCTTTTTACTGAAAGAGGAGAAATTATACAAGATGTTTACAATACTCACAACTCACAACCTAATTACACCCAAGAAAATTACTCTCAATTTTCTCTCACAAAAGTTTTTCCCTCAATTGGAATGAACACTTGGTTGATTTATTCATTACAATTATACATCTATTTATAGGAAAATTCACTCCTTAGATTACTCCTTAAATTAAGGATCCATTGAATTGCTCCTTGAATTAAGCATTGATTTACTAGTCAAATTAAAGATGATCACTCGTTGATTTTCTCTTTAATTTACTCCTTGTTTTGCTCCTTGAATTAAGGGATTTTATAACAATCTCTCACTTGAAGACTGATTCCAATCTGTCTTCACATCTCGATCAATGCATTAGCTTTTCTAGTCTTGTTACTCTAGTAGACCAACTGAAGTTGAGCACAATTTCAGTTTGTCAATAGTCACCACATTTGTCAACACATCCGCTAGTCCTTATCCAAAGGACTCTTGCATTTGAATTCCTTGTGAGCTCCACCACCCGATCATGAAGTACTATTGTTTATGTTGGGCAATTACGCAAATTTCCAATAAATCATATTTATGAGAAAACAAGAATAGAAAAATAATACACAAATTTAATAATGGAGTTCGACCAATCTTGCTTACGTCTCCGGACCTGTTGCAGATCTTTTTACTGAAAGGGGAGAAATTACACAAGGTGTTTATAACACTTACAACTCACAACCCACAACCCAATTACACCCAAGAAAATTACTCTTAATTTCTTCTCACAAAAGCTTTTCTCTCTAAGCTTTTCTCTCAATTGGAATGAACACTTTGGATGATTAATTCATTACAATTACACATCTATTTATAGGAAAATTCACTCCTTGAATTACTCCTTAAATTAATGGTTCCTTGAATTAAGCTCCATGTTTTGCTCCATAAATTAAGGAGCTTTATAACAATCTCCAAAAATCTCCCACTTGAAGATTGATTTCAATCTGTCTTCACACTTCGATCAATGCAGTAGCTTTTCTAGTCTTTGTTACTCTAGCAGACCAACTAAAGTTGAGCACAACTTTAGTTTGTCAATAATTACCACCTTTGTTAACATATCTGCTGGATTTTTGTTTCCTTGAATCTTCTCCAGTATTAACACATCATCTTCAATAGAGATCTGATGAAGTGATAACGAAGTCCAATATGCTTGGTTCTAGAATGAAATGTTGAATTCTTCGCAAAGTGTATTGTACTTTGACTATCACTATGCAGAATATTATTCTTCTGTTTGAATTCCAATTCAGTTAACAAACCTTGAAGCCATATCATCCCTTTACTAGCTTCAGTCACTACTACATACTCAGCCTCTGTAGTGGATAAAGTGACAATCTTCTATATTTGTGACATCCAATCAATAGTTGTAATTCTAATAGTAAATATATAACTGATGGTGCTTTTTTTGTGATCAACTTCACCTCCAAAGTCTACGTATACATCCTTTTAACTCACTTTTACTAAAGTACAAACACTTATCTACAGTGTCTCATAGATACCTTAAAATCCACTTGACTGCTTCCGAATGAGTTTTCCCTAGATTTGACATAAATCTGCTAATAACTCCCACTACATGGCCAATGTATGGTCTCGTACAGACCATCGCATACATAAAAATTTCAATGTTTGAGGCATAAGGGACCTTAGCCATGAATTATATCTTTTCTTCCATCTGAGGGGACTGATCCTTGGATAGGCAAAAGTGACTGGCCAAGGGTGTGCTAATTGGCTTGGAGTCTCTCATGTTGAATCTTTGCAAAACATGATTAATGTACTCTACTTGGGATAAATGCAAGGATCCTCTCTTCTTATTTCTTGTGATTTACATTCTAAGAATCTTTTTTGTTGGACCCAAGTCTTTCATGTCAAACTCCTTTGACAATTACTACTTCAACCTTCTGATATCATCCATATCTGAACCTGCTACTAACATATCATCAACATAAAGTAGTAAAATGATATAATTGGACCTATATCTCTTGAAGTAGAAACAGTGGTCAGCATTGCATTTCTAGAAACCTTCCTTGTGCACGAAGCTATCAAACTTTTTGTACCACTATCTCGGGGCTTGTTTCAGGCCATACAAACTCTTCTTAAGTCTGTAGACCATATTTTTCCTCCCTCTTTCTGAGAAACCTTCTGGATGGTACATGTATATCTCTTCATCTAAATCTCTGTGAAGGAATGCAGTCTTCACATCCAACTATTCAAGATGAAGATCTTCAATGGCTACAATACTCAACACTGATCTAATAGTATTGAGCTTCATAATGAGAGCAAAAATATCAGTGTAATCAACTCCTTCCTTCTATTGAAACCCTTTAACAACTAAGCGGGCTTTGTATCTCTTGGAACCATCATGCTCCTCTTTCACCTAGTATACCCATTTGTTGTGAAGTGCCTTCTTTCCCATAAGTAACTCAGCTAGTTCCCATGTCTGTTTAGAGATGAGATTTTTATTTCTTCTTTCATGGCAAGCTCCCACTTGCCGAAATCTCGAGTCTCAAAAGCTTCATCATAGCATTCAGGCTCCCCTCAATCAGTCAGTAATATATAGTTCATGTATCTCATGTTAGGCATATGAGGTTAAAAATACCTTCTCAATACAAGAGTTGAAGTAGAAGGTTATGGTGTGTCGAGCTACTACATACTACTATGTCCAACAAGCTCCTCTGGTTGAGGACTTATTACAATTGGTTCTATTACGGAACTATCTAGGACATCATCTGCATCTACATCTGCAAATACTGACTTATTCTACTCTGAGTTGTTGTCGTCTATTTTATGCATGTCCTTATACATCACCCTTTCGTTGAACATCACATCTCTACTACGAATCACTTTCTTGTTTTCATCATCCCAAATGCAGTAGCCAAACTCATCCTCACCATAATCGATGAAGGTGCATTTCTTGGATTTAGGATCAAGCTTATTCCTGCTTTGATCACTCATTCTGCCCAGAACTACTTCGGTAGACTTGATTGTATACGAATGATTTCAGCTCTTTCTGTCAATGTTCGGTTCATACGCTCAGCTATAATATTGTGTTGAGGCGTGCCTAGCATAGTTCTTTCCATTCTAATCCTGTGCTCATAGTAGAATTTTTTGAATCTGGTGTCTTCATATTCACCACCATTGTCGGTTCTAAGCTTTTTGATCTTCAAACAAGTCTCATTTTCAACCATAGCTTTTCATCTTTTGTAAGCATCAAATACTTCAGACTTATGCTTTAGAAAGTAAACTCATACCTTCCGAGATTGATCATCGATGAAAGTCACAAAGTAGTGTTTCCCACCAATGGATGAGACGGTTGTTGGTCCCCAAACATCAGAGTGGATAAGCTAGAGTCTTTCCTTCTTTGGGGTTCTGCCACTTTTTTGAAAACTTACTCTCTTTTTCTTTCCAAGTATGCAATATTTGCACATGTCTATCTTTGCAAATTGTAGACCTAAAAGTTTTTTTTAATGCATAATCTTCATCCCCTTCTCACTCATGTGGCCTAGTCTCTGGTGCCACAAATTTGGTGTTTCATTTCCTACTGCAACTACGATTGAACAATGTGCCCCTACTATCATGTAAAGAGTGTCACTCTTCTTGCCTTGAGCAATCATCATTACACCCTTTGAAATCTTCCAATTATCACCATGGAAGATCGTAATATAGCCTTCATTGGCCAATTGCCCTATCGAGATTAAGTTCCTTCTTAGCTCGGGAATATGCCTGACATCTTTCAACTCCCAAACAGACCTGTTCAACTTAATCTTCACTACACCTTTGCCAATAATAGCACATGGTTGGTCATCAACAATGCTCCAGAGTCTAACACCAAAGATTCTTCCTTGCTCTCCAAAGAGCATATCAATGCATCATCTCCTCCTGAAGTGGAAGTAACATTTGCCTCTACCTTCACTTGTTTGTCCTTCGGTGCACTCTTGCATTGATTTTGTAGTGTCTGTTTCTCCCACAATTCCAACACTCAATAGTCTTCGAGCTATGGAAATTATTAGGATTCCTAGATTCGGACCTCTTGTCCTTTGATCTACCTCGGTAGTCTATTTTGCCACGCCCATTCCCTCTAGTTGAATTTCTCCCTCTTGAATCTATATGCAAAACTGAAGAGGTTGACAATTCACCCAACTCTCTACGTCGGATCTCTTTATTGAGAACTGGATCATGAACATCATCAAATTTCAACTTATTGCTTCCTAACAAGCTAATCACAGTTGTGACAGTAGCATTCCATCTTTCTGGTAAAGAAGATAAAATTATCAATGCTCATACTTCTTCATCAAATTCAATTTCAACTGAACTCAACTAGGTTGTGACTATGTTGAGTTCATTGAGATGTTGAGCTATCGATGCCTTCTGTCATACACAAATTGAACAAATGCCTCATCAAATACACTTTGTTTGAGGTCGATGGCTTCTCATACATATTGGAGAGAATTTACATAAGACCTTTTGTGGTCTTTTCCTTTGCTATGTTGAAAGCAACATTGCAGGATAGTGTCAATCGAATAACTCTGAGGGCTTGTTTGTCTAGAAGATTCTAATCTTCTTCCTTCATAACCTTTGGCTTCTTCCCTGAGAGAGGTTGATACAAATAATCCTATATCTATATTTTCCAAAATCCAAAATCTATGTCATTGAATTTCTCGAGTTTCACCTTTCCTTCATCTGTGGCCATTGCTCCCACTCAAATCTGACTTCCTTCAAGTCATTTTTGACTATTTTGCAAACCATCGTGTATTAGAACACCTTCGTCGACAAACCAATATCTCCGACAAAATTTACTATTCACATAATTCACTATTCATATGAATAGTACTTGTAGGAAATTGATAGAAATCACCACTAAAAGCTCTGATACCAATTGTTTGAAAATTACTCAAATTCCCGATAAGTCAGATTTATGAGAAAGCAAAATAGACAAAATAACACATAAATTTGATAGTAGAGTTCGACCAATCATGCTTACGTCTCCGGACCTACTGTAGATCTTTTTACTGAAATGGGAGAAATTATACAAGGTTTTTACGATACTCACAACTCACAACTCACAACCCAATTACACCCAAGAAAATTACTCACAATTTTCTCTCACATTTCTTTCAATTTGAATGAACACTTGGTTGATTTATTCATTACAATTATACATCTATTTATAGAAAAATTCACTCCTTGAATTACTTCTTAAATTAAGGGTTCCTTCAATTTCTCCTTAGATTAAGCATTGATTTACTCCTCAAATTAAGGATAGTCACTCCTTGACTTGCTCCTTAATTTACTCCTTGTTTTGCTCCATGTTTTACTCCTTGAATTAAGGGGTTGTATAACAATCTCCAACAAGTATGTCCTCATTTTCCAATAAGCTTTAAGAGTGAGCATATATATATTATTGGGTTGAAAGTAAGAGTGAGCATATTGGATGTCCTCTAAGTTGTGAATATTTGCTTAAAGGACATGTATGATCCCAAGTTTTAAGTTGTTGGACTTTGTAGCATGAATAAAGAGCATATGCATGTTGCAAATATTATACTTATGTACTTGCTGACTATTAAAGATAACTATCCAAACATTGCCTAGGGAATTAATGTCTGTCACTTATCCTCAATTGTGTTTACATTAAGTTGCCCTCAGGATACAACAAATTAGGGATGAAAAAAAGCCACAAATTACTAACTCTTAATCAATTTGTTTAAATTTTTAGGCATTATATATATTTTCACACAATCATTTCTCATATTAGATTGTATCATATTTATATATTATTAACTAGACTGTTGAAAATAGTTAACCAAACCATTCGGTTACAACATTTTTAATAGCCAAATGGTCCGATCTGATCTGATTTGAGCAATATGAACTGGACCGGACTGTGGACACCCTACGTGTAGTTAGTAAATATGTATTCCTAGAGTAACTCCGAAAACAAGCACCAAAAGATTAATTGTAAGAATCTCTAACAATACTACAATAAATCTTAATGAAGTCTTGAAATATATAGGTATAATGATAGGATGAGAGAAATTTTATATTTATAATCTTAATGAAGTCTTGAAATATATAAGTATAATGATAGGATGAGAGAAATTTCATATTTATATCATATATCAACAAGAAACATGAGTTGATTTATTAATAAAAAATAATTTTCTAAGCTTGTATCAATATTTTACATAATATTTAGAAAAAAATAAGTGTAACAATACTAGATGGTGAAACCATTTATGTGTTAAAAATAAGAAAAGTTTTGACTATCAAACCTAAATTTTATGCAATGACATAAAAAGCAAAAATGTGGTAAGATAGATATAGAGTAGCAACAAAAACCTTATTTAGAAAACATTTCATTAGATATAAAAGAGAAACAAAACTATTTTCTTAACAAAATCCAAGAAGATAAAGTCTTAACAGACATAAGAAAATTATTAAAAATAGTAATGTCAAAAAATTCTTTCAATTCAAAAGTAAAAAAAAATATAAAATGATTGATAACATAAAAATAAGAGACGTTAACAAAATCATTAAGGTAAAACCTATGAATTGTACTTCATAAGATATAATTGAGTTTAAAAAACAAATTCAAAACCTTTTGGAACTAAAATTCATATGCCAAGTAACTCATGAGGCTCTAGTCCAATATTTATAGTCGAAAAAGGAAGTTGGAAAAAGAAGAGAAAAAAGAGAATCATAATAAATTTCAAAACATTGAATAAAATAACTATCGATGATGGATACTTTATTTCAAAGAAAGAAGAATTATTATCATTAATAAAAGAAAATAGATATTTCTCAAATTTTGATTGTAAAGTGAATTTTGACAAATAAGACTAGATGAGAGGACGACATTCAGTTGCCTCCAAGGACAATTCCAATGGACTATTATACCATTTAGGTTAAAATAAACTCTTGATATCTTTCAAAGGTATATGGACAATATCTTTAAGAAATTAAAAAATATTTGTTGTGTTTACATAGAAGATATTTTGCTTTTCAGTAATAAATTAAATAAATATTACTTAGATATTATTAATATTTTACAATAATGTAAGAAAGAAGGCATTGTAGTAATTACTCAGAAAAAAATCAATATTTAAGAGTAGAAATTGAATATGGATAATCTATAGCCCTATTTACTAAATAACATTCAAGGAATTCTTAGTGAATTAAAAAATAATAATTACAAAGATTTCTTGGATGTTTAACATATGTTGAAGCATACATTAAGAATCTTTTAGAAATGCGAAAACCTTTATAAATAAAATTGAAAAAAAGATCATGTTTGGAAATGGATAGAATAAGATACTTTGTAGTTGGATAAGGTAAAAGCATAGGTAAAAATTTAACAATCTTATATCATCCAGGTCTTAATGATAAAATGATAATTGAAACAGATGTTTCACATATTGAGGAGTAGTTTTAAAAGCAAAAGTATATAACAAAGATGAATATCAATATACATCAGGATATTTTCATGGTCTAAAATTAAATTAGTACAATAATGAAAAAATTACTTAGTTGTCAAAAAAGATATTAAAAAATTTACAATATATGTAATGAATTCTAGATTCATTATCAGAACCAATAATAAGAACTTTGTTTTTTTTAAGAACTGATATTGTAGGTGATTATAAACAAGGAAGATTACTCAAATGACAAAAATAGTTTAACTGCTACAATTTTGATGTCAAACATCTTCTAGAAAATAATAATAGTTTAGCAAATGCTCTTACAAAAGAATTAACACCTTTAAATATTTTTATTCTTATAGGAATGGAAAATCTTGATATTATGATCAAGATAAAGAAAAAGAAGAAAAGAATCCTTCAAGAGCAACTAAAGGTTTTATACCTAAAGAAGTCTTTCTTGGAGATAGAAATTAAATAGGAAGAACTTAACAATTCAAAACCAACACTAGAGTCCAAAAACTCTAAAGAGAAATCTACCTTAGAGACTTATTCTAAGAAAGGTAAAACTTCTAAAGAAGGAATTCAAAATGAGAAGGAAGAATTTAGCACTTCAAAAAAGAGTAACACCTCTGAAATGAAAAAAAGGAAAAACCCAATTGGGTTGAAGAAGCAGAAAAAGATTTATGTGGTCTACAATAGTCCAAAATTAAGAATTTACAACAACTGGCCTGAAACAAGCAAAGCTATTACTAGAGTTCAAAAACTCTAAAGAGAAATCCACCTCAGAGATTCATTCTAAGAAAGGTAAAACTTCTAAAGAAGGAATTCAAAATGAGAAGAAAGAATTTAGCAATTCAAAAGAGAGTAACACCTTTGAAATGAAAAGGAAAAAAAATCTAAAGAGAAATCCACCTTAGAGATTTATTATAAGAAAGGTAAAACTTCTAAAGAAGGAATTCAAAATGAGAAGGAAGAATTTAGCAATTCAAAAGAGAGTAACACCTTTGAAATGAAAAAGGAAAAGCTCAATTGGGCTGAAGAAGCAGAAAAAGAAGACCAGAAAAAGATTTATGTGGTCTACAATGGTCCAAAACTAAGAATTTACAACAACTGGCTTGAAACAAGCAAAGTTGTTATTTGATTTAGTGAAATAACTCACCGAGCTTTCACTAATGGAATAGAAGTTGAATACAATTATGGCAACTATAGAGTACCAAAACTAATATCTCTAGTAGATATAATTCAAAATTACTCTATAGTTTTACAACAAAAACCATTGCCACCAAGCAGGTTGAAGACTTTAAGAAATATAGTACGACCACTAATACTATTCAGAGAAATTCCACTCATATAGACACTAAAGATAATTGATGCACAAATTTTGTATTTGCTAAATAGCTTCTAAGTGCATGACTCACTTTGTAAAAAAACAACAACTATATCTCCAAGGTTGGTCTAAAGAGGAATTACGTGGTTGTTAAATAATTTAACAAAATTCTTAATAATAGAGAAAATAAACTTAAACAACCTATCATAATTATTTGGGTTAGGCTTTAAAAACCATAATCTATTGACATAAAATTAAAGATAAAATCGATTTAATAAATATCAGGTAAATAAAAATTTAATCATTCAATGGAGAATTTAAGAGATATATTAGTTAGTTAATTATGCTTACTCAAAATTAATTAAGTTATTAACTATATAAATTAACATTATTATTTTTTTTTGTACGAAAAATGTCCTAAGATGTGGATCAGATTCTTTGTTAATAAAAACTAATTAATATCTTTAGACATGGCCTACCAATTGATTAATTTTAAATTATCAATTTGTTTGTAGGAAATAGCAAACTATCTAAATCACTTCTTTAGGAGGATTACATAATTTAGACTCTCATTAATGATATATCTGATAACTAACTTTAAAATTTTAAATCTATTATGAAAAATATGTTTCAAATATATTTTTCAATAATAAATCTTATAAAATTCTTTGAAATAGAATATAAATTTTAAATTAGATTTAAATAAATAAATCCTAACTTTCATATTTTAAATTTACTACGAAAAATACGTTGTTAATATATTTTGTAAAAATCTTAAATGAAAAAATAAAAATCAATTTATTTTATTAAAATATGTACCTAAAATAATTTTTACAAGCATAACAACATAAGTAATATTCTATAGTAATTTTCAACTAGATATGCTTAGATTTAATAAATGATTAGAAAAATTAAAAATAACATTTGAAAAGATACATAAATTAATTATGAAATAAAAGAAATACATTTAAAATTTATACCTCGAGCGTATTCTTTAAAGTACAAGTTGATTGTTTTTTAGCTATAGGATGATGAAAATTAAGGGTGAAGGCACCTATTTATACTTAAGAAAGGTGAACAAAAATGGAGGAAAAAGTACGAGCAAGGCACCGCGGCATATTTTTACCACCGTTGCGGTATTTGTTGATTCAATACGCATTTAAAATATGATCCAATATACTCGTATCATGACACACATTAATCACCATTACGGTCTGCATTAAACCATGTGTCTTTAAATTTCTTTGCATTTTACCCCTTACATTTGGTTGAAACATATGTAAAGCTTATATATGTTATTCTTTTATCTTTTGCGGTTGCAATTGAATACTTTCAGGTACAATTCTTCAACTATTTATCAATTGAATCATCTTAAAGTCAAACATACCTGAAAAACAACGAAAGATACTCGTAATTTTGAAAACATAAATTTTTCAAAATAATTATAAAATTATGAAATACAAATCTATTTTTGACATTAAATTGTAAATAAATTACGTAATATTTAGTATTTTTCAAGTACTCATCACAATCGTAACCAGGTTTTTACTAGTCTCTTAGCAAAGAAAACGAAAAATTAAAAACAAAAACTAAAATAAATAAATTAAATTATCTCAAATCACCTCCATAAATTGATACGGTTACATTTAATATATACAATAAGACTTTAAACCCTTAGGATACCCCAGTGGAAAATTTTAAGTCTCGTGGGGTTTTTTAGTGATGATATCCGTAAATATCAAACTAAATGCAAAAATTTAAAAGAAATAATAAACAAATAACAAATAAAAAAAATAAGAAAATAAGAACCAAAAGTAAAAACTTAAAATGAAAAGTCATAAAGTAAAAATAAAATATAAAACTTTTCATGCTCTAGTCTCTTTTAAATTCATAATTAAAATCCAAAGCATAATTAAATTAACATTCTAAACATTCATAATTCATTATAAAAATTAGTTGAAAATCACAAACTCATATTCCATATAAAAAATATATCAATATTGAGTTACCTAATTTCAGTGTTAGGAATCAGAATTCACTTCGACTTTAATTCTTAAAAGTTGTACTCTATATATTATAGTGATCCTATAGGTTCAAGTACTCAATCAAAGATATATGCAAATAGAGTTTTCATAAGGAAATAAATTGATAAGTTTGCATATGTTTAAAGAAAAAAATGCTCAAAATAGTGAGTAATATTTGATCTCATGAAAGGAATCAATTGATAGAATTTATAAAGAAATCAAATACTATTTTCATGTATCAATTAAAATCAATAAGTAAAAATATCAAGTATGCATTTAGAGATGAAAGAAAATGCAAGAACTTCAAGGGGATTTATTTCCTATTTTTCTTTTATAATAGCCATTCTCACAACTTTCAAGACTTTTGGATTATAATATTTAGTTTACACTATTCATTCTTTATACTCACTTTTTATATATATTTATTCTTTATTTCTCTTTTTAGATATTAGAATCATGTACATTACATATTTCTATGATTTGATGAGCGGTTAATTTGGTTCTTTTCGAATTAGCTTAGGGAACCCATTTATATCATTTTTTTTGGAAGTCATGCATGAATGATATAGGCATACACTTTCAATTTTACTCAAATCATTCAATTTAATCAATACAAATAAGAAGTACATGACACTTTATCATATGTTAAAAATCTTAAGATTTAATACAAAATCTAAAGAAATCATTTAACGATTTGAATTGAGAAGAAGAATGTTTAAAGGAGCAGAAAATATTATCACTCAAAATGGAACGATAAAGGCTCAAAATATTCTAACAAGATAATCTCTCTTATTTAATTCCTAAACATCAATTTTAGATTTGTCGCAATCTCAACATTTAAGCATGAAACACATATTACAAAAAAAACTAATTATCACATTACTTCGTGACATGTTTAAGATATTTATCGAGCAGTGTAAAGACTTAATAATATGCATTCCTAAACCAATAAATAAACTAAAAGCATAATAATTTTGCAAAAATTTTAAAATTAAGTCTAATTATCCCTAAACCAATAAATAATGTAAACAAATGCAAATAGATGTTTAAAAATTTAAAAATTGCTTAAATTTATTGTAGTTTTCCTTCCAAGGTGAACCTATAATATACATTACTGTCAATGAAACAAATACAAATTAAAGAGAAAGAGAAGAATTATTCATTTATTTTTGCTCAATGTGATTACTCAAGTCATGTGATGTGTCCCTCATCTTACACAATTTTAACCACATAGATAGATTGTTTTGTGTTTCTTAAACATTATATTTCAACAAACAGTTATAAATATAACAATTCTAAATATTATAAACATGATCACAAAAAACCAAAGAAAATAAACTAAAATAAATTACATAAAATGCGAATTAACACAAAACAAAATAAAATATATTAAATTTAAAATAACAAAAAACATAAAAATAAAAACCAAATAAAGTAAAAGTACATAAAAATAAAACTTGAACAAAAGTCAGAACTTACTTTCTATATCATCCAGTTCTTTTTCAAACCTAGATAGTAATATGTGAGGCGAGAGAAAACTGGAGTTGAGGAAAAAAAATAGATAATTTGTATGGGTCTAATTTGAAATGCGTTTTTTAGGGTTTTATTTTAAAAATTCATCGCGATAAAAATAGAACATAACATATTCAAACATATACATATGTGCTTTCCTTCAAACCTATTGTATCCCAAGAGCCTCTTGTTGTGGCTAACAGAAAAACCATGCCTCAGCTCTAATTTTTTTATACTAAATAAAAATAAATAACAAAAAGAAATAAAAATAAATAGTAAAAGAATTAAAAAAAACAATAAAAATAAAATAAAAAGGAATAAGCATACTATAAATAATACAAATACAATTTATATGATATAATCAGCTTATTAAATAATAATACAAGTTAAATAAACAATTATAACAAGTTAATTTAAATATAATAAACAATATATATTATACAAATAATTCATTATATAATAATACAAGTTAAATAAATAATTACAAGATATAACATATGATACATATAATAATATAAGTTAAATACAAGTTAGTAAAGTATATTATATAAATTAGTATCCAAATTTTTTATTTGGTAAATAGCTTGCAAGTTCACTTTGTAAAAAATAATAAGTATACTTTCAAGGTTAGTCTAAAAATAATTATGTGATTTTTAAATAATTCTACAAAATTCATAAGAATGAAAAAAATAAACCTAAAGATCATGTTATAATTGTTTGGGTTTTTAAAATCCTAATATATTAATATAAAATTAAAAAGATAAAATTGATTCGCCAAAAAGATAATATATTCTAAAAGGACAGATGTTCAGTCAAATTTATAATAAGCTCAAGAAAATTGATAATTCTTCTAAAGTTAAAGTAAAATTACTTGATTATTAAAGTTATAATCACTTCCAATTGTAATATGGCTCTCACTGAAGAAAAAGATGAGAAAATAAGTAAGTTTTAAACAAATTTTAACGGTAATAATTTGAAAATTTTTCAAGAACCAAGAAATGTATTTTGTCTTACTACATTAGATATTGAGAAAATGAAGATGCATCATCGTCTGTGTCATCATAAAAACTTTTAATAGAAAATGACAAAGAGGAATAAAGATGTAGAACCCATATCTTCAGTTAGAAAATCATGCTAAGGAAATGAAAGACTTAAATTCAAAAACCAAAAATAAAAAGTTAAGTGAATTATTAAAGTAAGCTAAGAGTAATTTCTCACTATTGTAAATAGGGATTTTTTGTCTTATAAAATGAATTCTTATTTTCATTAGTTAGACACAGTCTCAACAATAGCAAAATCTTTGCTCTAAAAATTATTCATCTAGCAACTATATATCTAGAAACTATAAGCGATTAAAAATCTTTTCAAGGTTCTTAGTTGACTTTTATAATTGTAATAATTATTAATATTATAAATAAAATAAAGTATAATCAATTTTTTTCTATTTTCTAGTAAGTCTAATTTGGACACTATATTATATACTAATGCGAAGACTTCACTACTTCCAGGAGGATATTAAGGTTTGAATAAGTTGAGGTATATCAGGTGTAACAAAAGAAAACAAACAGTGGGAGGGAAGACCATGGTGGACTTATTAAATTTAAGTATGATAATTTTAATTTTAAGTCAATTAAAAATCTTTAATGATTAGATATTTATTTATAACATTTATAAAACTCATAAATAAGAAAATAAATACAAAAAAAACTAGCCACAAATCTATAAGAACATAAACATAAAGAAATTATAAAAATAAAATAGTGTTTTGATAAAAAAAACTTAAAGGTTTTCTTTTAAATAATAATTTGCATAAAATAACAATTAGTGTTATAAAATAGCTAGTTACAATTTAATATCAAAGTTATAGGAAAAACAAAAAATCATTCGATAAAAAGTTAATGTCATAAACTATTCAAGAGCATTAGTTATATTAGCTCAAAACTCAAAAAATATAGTTTCTTGCACTTTTTATTTCAAATAAAAATTATTTCTCTCTTATTTAACTCTTTCTTAATTTTTCTTCTATAATTCTCTCTATTTCTCTTTATTAAAAAATAAAAAATATCTCTCTCATAATTGGTAAATTCAAACAACCTTACAATTAAAAATAAAATTTGTATTGAGAGATTTGTAATGCTTATATAAATAAATTAAAGGTACATACATAGAATGAGATAAGAGAAACTAAGAGGACAAACAGAATAAGAGAATTATGATTGAGATAGATGGAGATAAGAGAAAATATAAATGTATTTTTTCATGGAGAGAATTGTTTTTTTATTTTTATTTTAAAAAGAAATCAAATTTTAGGCTTGAAAACATATCAAAATTAGACTAAATTAATTATATCTAAAAATTACTAGACTAAACCTACAAAACTTTAAAAAAGGGACTAAAGTGTCTTTATCCAATAATTACATAACTAAAATTAGCCGGTCTTAACTTTTGCAAAAAAAAAAAATCAAATATTATCCACAATATATTATCAAAGTTTTTTGAAATTTATGTAAACAATTTTTTAAAAATTTCTTATTTTTAATGAAATGTTATAGGTAAATAAAGTTATTTTAAATATTTGTTAGTTTAAATAATATTTTAGTGTGATTTGAACCTGTAATTTGAAACAAAAAAGTGGTCCAACTATCAAACGACTAGGTGAACCACAAACACACTATAAGATTTTTTTCCTATGAAAGTAATTTTTCTTGATCATTAAGTGACAAAGGGGAAGAAAATGATAGTAATGAACACAATAATATAAGGAGTTGTGATGATGATGGAGAACATAACATAGAGTTTTAGACATGATCGACATTTAAATTTATTCACTTGTAAAGTTAATTATACATATGATGCATGAAACTATATTTGTAGAGTTCTCGATCTGGAAATAAGTGTTATTGGAATGAAATACACAAGCACATAGGAGGTATGATAATATGTCAAAATCAGATAAAGAGATAAAGAAACTATGACCACAGGTTTATGATAATTAATATGAATAAAAGTGTTATCTCAAATAGCATGAATGTACATAATGTTTATGAAATATTTAGAAACCCTCGCTAACACTTTACAAATTATTAAGTTAATTTACAATTTCTTATTCATGGAGAAATAATAGGAAGAAATTAAGAACATACCTATGTTATCTTAATCATTATATTTAAATAGTCTCCAATTACATGTCATGACATTAACGTTACTTGAAATAAGATTGCATATGTTTTGAACTCCCTGACAAATCTTTTAGATGTAATTATAATATAATTTATTAACAATGAAGTACTTTATTGATACTATTAATATATTAGATGCAATATTGTTTGATTTTATCTATTTTAAATTATGATCTACAATTTTAATATTTTTAAATAATTTTTCATACTTTTTTACTTTTACATGAATTTATATTAATATCGATAACATCCTTGACGTTTTCATAAAATTGAACTATCGATATATTCTCGTGAACATTTAGTATGAACCAACTTAACTCGTATTCTATTTGACATAAATCAATTTAGTTCTTATTATTTAAATTGAAGCTATTTAGATTTTTTTTAATTTGCAATAATTTAGTCTCTATTATTTTAAATTTATAACAATCAATAACAAGGGCTTGATACCTTAAAAGTATTTTAATTTTATTTTTTGTATTTTTTTTTCTTATTTTTCGGATGTCATCTTAGTGATACCTACATTTAAAAACGATATCAATTTAATATAATTTTTTATATTACTCGAGATTTTCACATGTGACTAGCACATGTTTTTAATAAAAATATATTTGTCATATTTTATTCTCCTTTTACCCTTAAAATTTTACATATTTTTTCCTATCATTATGAATCCTTAAATACATATTTTTCCTTATCATTATGAATCCTTAAATACATATTTTTAATATTTTTAACTTATTTTACTTTATCTTTAACATCTATTCTTCGTACACATTTTACGATCTTTTGAACCTCATTTTCTCACTTTTATTTATTTTGAACATGAGTAACCCATAAGTCTTGTTTCAAAATAAAACAAGTCATTTTCAACTATCACTATTGTCTTCTTCGATGTTAACATATACTATTAAATATAAATCATAATTGACTTTTGTACCAATAACACTAACAATTTGTGAAAATATTATGGATGAGATTTCTTTTCAAGTGAAAGTGAGATTGAACCTAGTGTAAATTAAATAGGAATTAGTGAGGTAAAAGAGAAGATAAAATGAGTAAAAAAAAATATTAACATATGTATTTTGCCCCAAATATATTCATTTATTGCTTTATTTGCATTTTGTCTTTTTCTGCATAAATAGAAGCAACTAATATTGCTGTAAAAAGATTCTCTAAATAAGGTCAAGTTTTATGTCTTAATTAACTTGTAGCTCTCTCTATTTCTATTCGTCGTTCAACAGTTTAATTTTTTTTAAAGAACTATATAAATATCATTAATGCATTTAGATAATATATATTATATTTTATTGTTGCAAATTCAAAACAATAGAGATTAAATTATTGTATTGTAAAACAAAATGGACTAATTTTCTTTTATAAGAGTAGATACTAATTTTTTTATTTAGATTAAATTATTCTATGGTTAATAATATAGAGATTAAAATATACTTGATCCTATTATTTATAAATAAATCCAGCCTGCTTACAAATAGAAATAAATAAAATTTTATTATATAAGCTTATTTTTATTTTATGCTTCTTTGTTTTGATAATTATAAATTGGCACATACTCTTCTTTATTTATTTATTAATAAAAAGTTAATATATAAAAAAAAAGTAAGCACACATACGTAATATTTATAAATTTTTTAAATCCACGTTACTCGTATCTTTTAAAAAAACACATTGCTAAACAAATTTTATTTTAATATGTGTAGCTTTATATTAACAAAAAAAAAATCTTATAGTATTTTATTTATTGTAAAAATGATACTTAAGTATTGTATTTATTTTTATAATAATTTAATCTTATTATTATGAAAAGATGACCACACAAAGATAAATATAATTTTTATTTTATTTTTTAAGTTTTTCAATTACATTAAATAAATATTATTATAACTTCAATAAATTATAACTGAAAGAATTAAAAACAAATATTATTAAATAGTAATTTGTTATTGTGTAATTATTTTTTCATAATAATATGACTAAATTACTATAAAAATTAAATATAAAATTTAAATATTATTTCTTCGTTCGTTAAATCTCATCTTTCATATTCATAAGTTTAACTTAATACTTGGTTTAAAATCTTATGATTTAGTATGTTGTGAATTTTAATTTCTAATCTCCTAGGTTTCTATGAATCATTCATAATAAAGCATATTTTCTATTTATTATTCTATTATCTATTAGTAATAATTTTATTGGTATATCAATTCCTTATCTCAAATGTGTTTTATTAATATTTGGATTCTCCCTAAATGGATGTATTCAATTTTTCTTTTATCCTTTTGAATGATTTTTGATAACTTATCTATAATGATTTCTTTATCAATTAATAAAATATTATATCTTCATTTTGTATCTATAATATTAATATTTATTTCTCTATTATTTATTATATAATAAATTATATATTTTATTGTAAATATTTTCTATATTCTTATAGGAAGAAAAAGTAATGTGCGTAGCAAGAAAATGTATTATATCAAGGTTTACGTTTATAAATCTTAAAGGAAAAATCTTTAAGAAAGAAAGAGAAGTGACAAACCTAAAACAAGAATTAAAAATAATAAAAGTAATAGTTTATGATAAAATATTAGGAAAAAAATGATATCAATAACAAACTATAGGATATAAAATTAGATTTTAATGAAAGCTTAACAAGCATATCAGAAAAACAAATAATAATGAAAGCTTTAATTCTTTTAAGAGAAGAAATTGATATAGCACAAGAATCAAATATTAAGTCCTTAAACACATAAATGAAACACAAAAAGAACTCCTAAAATAAATGAGAGAATGTGGTTATAATAAATTATAAGAAGACATATATAAAGAATTTATAAAATTAAAAAGGGATGTAGATAATATACTTAGAGACAATGAAATTATAGGTATAAGTTTCATCTCTTTTTAGGATAAAAAGAATAACCATATAAGATATCAGATGTATTGATACCTAGGAATGAGAAAAAAATGAGGAAAAACCAAACACTATTATAAAATGTGGCATTTAAGTCGATATGTAAAGTCGATTTTTAGAGAAAATTGACTTATAATCAATTTAAAGTTAGTTCGGTAAAAAAACCAGTGCTACATGTATTGGTTAACACGTAGAACCGATGCTATGTCCTACGTGTAGCGAGGACGTAGCGTCGATTCTACATGTCAACTGACGCTAGGTAAAATTACTCATTAATTTTTTTATTTTAACAATTTTTAAAATTGAAATTACACAATACAATTTTTTTTTATCAATTATTATTTTATTTGAAATGTTTAAAATTGAATTTGGATATATAGTATATTTTTTTCTTCTTTTTTTTAGTCAATTGGTTTTTAAAATTATATAATTTATACAATTTTGTGTATTTTGTGTATTTGTTTGGATATTTAATTTTATGTACATGTTTTTCATACGTAGTTATCGAATTTGGATAGCATGAAAAACATAATATAGAAAAGGTTTTCAAAAAAATATAAAAGGTCTATAGTTAAAATCTTCATATGTATTGTTTAATTTCAATTTTAAAAACTGTTAAAATAAAAAAATTAACGATTACGTAGCATCGGTTGACACGTAGAACCGACGATATCCACGTGTGAAGAGTTGATTCAACACATCAAACGACACTATCTACGTGTATTTTTCCATTTCTCTTCTCTCTTCCCCATCAGAAACATTATTTTTAATTTGCAACACCCAAAAAACTCAAAACTAACCTTCACCTCCTCCACTCTTTCGCATTTTTCGACCACCTCAGACCACCATTTCTAAAGCCATTTAGTGGGGTTTTTTCTCTCCAAATTATCTTCCAGATCCCCTATTTTTTGAAGCAAAATACTCAAAAAATTTATACGCATTTTCTCACTTACAAAACACATTTTTTTCTTCATTTCCTTCATTTTGTCACTTCATTTACTCTTGTAAGTATTTCTATTATCTACACACTTATTATTCACTATGTGTTATTTTTTGTATAAATTTTTGATTTATGTATGTTTTGTATTATGCATGTTATTATTTGTTTGACTCATTTTCTATGAAAATAATATCTAGATGTTATGGGTTTGAGAGACTAGAATATTTATCGTTTGTGGATAAACTTATTTACATATAAATAATTATATTTTATTTAGTAAAAGTAATACAATTTAAAAATGATAATTTTTTGTATTATGTATGTTTTGGTATATATTTTAATAATTAGGGAATTCATATATAATAATACTTTAAATATATTGATTGGGTATATATTTAATATACTTCAAGTCATTAATAGAAAATGGACAAATCTTGGATGTCTGATAACTGTATTTTATATAGTTATTTTCATCTATTTTATTAATTATAATTGTTATGTTCTTGACATTTTTAGTTAATTTTAATGAAATAAATTAATATTTACTGTTTATTTTTTTAGGAATATAATTTTAAGAAAATTAAAGAATATGAATCAAAAAAGTACTTAATTGCAAATATTGAAGCCTGAAAATATAATTTAAATTAAAAGAGTACTTAATTGCAATTAATAAAAGTCTAAAATATAATTTAAATTAAAATAGTGTTTAAATTCAATTAACAAAAGTGTAAAAGTTAATTTAAATTAAAAAAAGGCATAATTGCAATTGACAAACTTTTAAAAGTTAATTTGAATTAAATTGGAGGTGTAAAATGCAATTAAGAAAAGTTTATTTTTTTGCGCAGGAAAGTCCACACGCAGTTATTGTTTGTGCACGACGTGCACCGTCAGATCAAAATATCAACGGTGAGGATCAGCGCGTGTAATACAAACGTGACAAAAGCGATTGGATGCGAGTTTTTTGGTTGCACGCTACTCGGTGCTCCGTGTAGGGCCTACCTACCGCGTAAACCGGCGTGTAGGGTCAGACCCACTTGTCGCTGCGCGAAGTGTCCCATGCGACGCGGTCCAAATGGATATCGTGCGCCCTGACATTCCAACTAATTATTCATTGCCACGTGTCTCGATATTCTTTCAACAAATCACATGCTGACATGTGGCACGTGTTGGTTAACACAAAAACGTAGAATCAGTGCACGCATTTCCAACTATTTATGTGGGACCCACGTGTCTCGCGTGCTGTGATCCCGTGTGGCGCAACCACGTGCAACCTTTCCCCACCACCAATGAAACGTTGTCACATGTCTATATTATTCTTGCAGGCAATCATATACTGACACATGTCATGCGGGTTGAATTAAAAATAAATCAGAAACGCGCACGCTTATCTCCCACACTTAAATAATTTTTTCAATTTACCGTTTTGTCTACCACGCGGATTTTTTGAGGTAAAATGTCTCCCGTGTGTCTAAAAATGTATTTTTTGATGTATTTTTTTTAGAGTATTGGAGCTATAAATAGGAGATTATTGCGAAATATTGGGGGGTTAGCCAGGTAGATTTTGGAACATGTAGAAGCCATTTTGGCTTCTGTTGTGTTTCTGCATAGATGAAGTTCTAATTTTTTTTGTGTTGTTCATCTAAATATTCCTTAAATGTTTTAATATTTTTCATTTTGTAATTTTAATTTTTATTATGAAGTAATTTAATATTTCTAGGGTTACGTTTTATCTAAATTTATGAAGTTTGAATTTAATTATTTTTGAACGATTTATTAGATTTTTAATTTGTTTATTCTATTTGTGCTTAATGCTTTTGATTATTGGAAAATTTATCAATTGATCCGTGACACTTAAATAAACTTGAAAGAGGTATTTTTGTGTGGTTACTCGTGGATAGAATAACATGTATATATGAAGGATAGGAGTATACCTTTATTGTATGTGTGGCCATTTGAGAACTTAGAACTTAATGAATCTTGGGAAATTTCATTCTCATAGGAATAGAGTGAATTAAACTAGTGAGATGTGTCTATACGGAGCTCGGGAGAGATGTAAGGATAAAATTAGAAGTTCTTGGTTGATAAATTAAATTTACAATAAATATAAATCAAAAGAAAATTATATGATTTGAGTAGATTAATTTGGTGAAAAATACAATCCTAGAATTTTCTTATTTATTTGTTGTTTAAAAAATATTAGTTATTAAACTTATCAATTTTTGCTTGTTTTGGATAAAATCAAAGTGAAATAATTTTAGTATTGAACAAACTATAGTAACAAATCTCCGTGGGAACGATACTTTACTTATCAAATTTTATTACTTGTGACCGTGTACATGATGAGTGCTCAAAAAGCACTAAAATTACCATGATTTTATACACATTAATTGATTAAAAATATATATATTTATATGTTTTATCATATATTTATATAAATTTGTCTTTTTCGAAATCAAGGGTATTTTTATTGTTTTTCAGGTATTTTCGCTTAAAAACGTAACTTAAAGACTCAAAGAGGAATACTAGAAGCAATACATCACAAATATATTAATAAATAAATGAGCAAAGGTCAACAAATATCGAAAAATTGGACAAAATGGGTCAAAAAGGTCAAAAATGTCAAAAAGGAGGAAATCGCGCCGCCACGCCGCCCAGCGCCCAGCCGCGCGCGCCATGCTGTCGTCTCACGCCCACGCCCGCGCCCGCCCGCGCACGCCATGCTGTAGTTCCGTGCGCGCCCCTACGCGCTGCTGCTTGTCCGCGCGCGCGCCTGCGCGTCCCAGCTCCATTCTGCGCGCGCCGACGCCCATTTCGCCCCATTTTTCATGTGCAGCCGCCCATGACGTCATGTTGACGTCATCAATGACCTCAGCATTTGCACTCTGCATTTTCACATTTTTTTAACATTTTTTCACTCATTTTTTCTCTCCATCCTCACCTATAAATACCCCTCTTCCCTTCACTTCTAAACACACCTCAAAACACCTTCTCTTCTCTCTTTCTTTCTCTCTTTTCTTAGATTTTTTAGTTTTTCTTAGTTTTTAGCTTTTCTTAGTTTTTAGCTTTTCTTAGTTAATTTCTCTTAGTTTTAGAGTTCTTCCCTTTTTGGGAAGAACTAGTTATGTTTTTGTAATTTATTAGCTTTTTGATTCAATAAATGGGAGTGCAAATTCCGCTTGGAGGTTTTCCAGCAACGGGAATAGCATCGAAGTTCTGTAAGGATTTTATTTTCTTTACAGTTATTTTTTATGCTTTATTCTTACATGTTATATTTAATTTGTCTGTGATTAAATTTAACTTTGCTGGTTGTTTATAAACATGATGTAATAATAACGTTGTTATGCTTACGAAATATTAAATAGGTAAAAATCTCTAAAATGAATTGATTTTATTTTTATTCAAGATTTTATATTAAGAATGTTAGAGAGAAATATATTATTTTTCATTACAAACTTAAATCTGAAAATTAGATTTTAAGGTTTAGTTATCCGGTCTAATTTAGAGTAGTGCTCTTTTATTTGTTGTTACAATCGCCCGGTAGTTAGAGTGAAGCTCTATTTCAAAAGTTTTTATAAGAATTATTATCTGAAAATGTATTGACAACATGTTTTCAATAGTGGTTTTAAAATTTGAAAGTTAGTACTCGGATAACTAAATTCTTAGGTTTAATTTGGACACCTTGAATAAAGTTTAAACTGTCTAACCCCACCAAAGGTGGCATTTAAATGGTTCATTTTCAATCTCTTAGAAAAAGAAATTAATTTAATTAACCAAATTACTTATCAACTCCACCCATAGGTGTTAATTGATTTGTTTAGTTAACAAAGAATATCTAACCCCACCAAAGGTGGTATTCATATAAAAAAGAGAGAATCAATAAATATTAATTCATATCTTTAATAACCTAAATAATATGAGCAAGCATAATTAACTTAATTATTATAACCATAAATACTCCACTGTTTTAACAGATAAAATTTGCATAAATGTTTATTGAATCTATGTTTATTTTTATGTAATTAGATTAAAAACACAAAACCCAAAATATCGTGACAGGATGTTTAGGATTTAATTTCATTTTTAAAAGTTTGAATAATATATTAAAAACCACATACATTCCTTCCTTAGATCGACCTTGGGAGTATACTTATCATTTTTTACGAAATGATTCGTGCACTTGCGAGAGTTTTATAAATAGATAAAACCAAAGTAACGGTAGGATCGACGATATCGGTTCTGCCCTATCAAGTTTTTGGCGCCGTTGCCGGGGAAGGAATAGCGTTTTTAAATTTAATTATCAAAATTTTAAAAACTTTTTGTGTTTAAAATAATTGTGATTTTTTTTATTAAAAAAAATTAAAAAAAATAAAAAATTTTGTTGTTTGTGAAAAGTAAAAAAATAAATTTCAATTTCAATTTCATAATAAATAAAAAAATTATAGCATGAATAATAAAATAATTTTGAATTTGAAATTTGAAGTAAAAAAAAAGTAAATAAATTTTAAATGAAATTAATAAAAAAATAAGAATAAAAAATAAAATAAAATAATAAAATAAAATAATAAAATAAATAATAAAATAAAAATAAAAAAAATAAAAAAAATAAAAAAAAAAATAAAAAAAATAAAAAAATAAAATTTTTTTATTTAAAAAATAAATTTTTTCTTTTCAAAAAAAATCAAAAACTTTATTTTCAATTTTTTTTGTTCTTTTCTCTTTTTTTCTTTTATCTTTTTCAATTATTATTATTATTTTTTTCAATTTTTTTATTTTATTTTTTTGGCTTAATTTTTAATTAAAATTTTTTTTCTCTTTTTATTTTTATTTTTCTTTTACTTTTTCAATTTATTTTATTTTTGGTTTCATTTTTTTTTAATTTTGTTTTTTTTAACTATTTTTTTATCTTAATTTTCATTTAAGTTAATTAATTTAGGTTTTTAGTAACTTAATTTACTAACTTAATTAACTTAGATTTTCATTAACTTAATTAACCTACTTTTTTATTAACTTAATTAACTTAAATTTTAACCTAACTTAACTTAATTAACTTAATTTTAATAGCATGAAAAGTAAAGATCTAAGGGAGTTCTGTCTAGGAAACTAGTTCCTGGAAGCCTTTGTGCCACTAGTCTTTCCTGGGAACGTTGCTCTGTCTAGGAGGATGGTTTTTAAGGAGCCTTTGCCCCACCATTCTTTCCTGGGAGCACTCTTGATTAATACTAATTATGTTATTTTAACTTAGATATTATACTTAAAACAAAAAAAAAATCTGAAACTATCTCCAAAATTTTAAAGTTTTAATTACAATCTCAAGAGTTAGTTTCTTTGTTTGATCTAGGTACAATTGTGTTTTGATGCCTTAATTATTTGATTTGCACCTAGATGTGGGTTATCTAAAACCCTCAAGCATGCCCCTAGTTTTTAATACAGAAAAAAATTTAAAAATCAATAGGGCATGTTTGAAACAGTATAGGTAGACAATCTTGTCTTACTTGTAGGTTTGATTGACTCAATGATGAGGGGACATTGAGTTTACTTAAAAGGCAATCCCCAAGTTACGTCTTGCTAAGACGTTAAACTAAGCGCTGGATGGGAGGCAATCCATCATTTTAGGTAATTTTTTGTTATTTGTTTTATATACTTATTTTAGTTTAATTACATTTGAATAATTTTAAAAATTGTTAAAACTAATGTTTTTTTTGTTGAAATTTTAGAAGTTCACAGCAATCTGTCTGTGTGCACTTTAATAAACATGATGGATGCACCTGCATTTCTCCATCACTACTTGCAACATTCTCAAGAAATAGGTAATATTTCCTCTCTTTTCTCTTTATCTTTAATTTACAGTTGTTACATTGAGGACAATGTAAGTTTTAGGTTGGGGGTAATGAAAAGTTACCATGCTTAATTAAAAAAAAGATTTAACAATTTAAAAAAAAATAAAAAAAAATAAATTTTTTTTTCACATTTTCATTTTTATTGTGTTTGGCTTTATTTTTTTTTTATTGTGTGATTTAGTAATTTTTGGAATTAAAAAAAAATTCTCACAAAAATTTATCATTTCTTTAAATCAAATTTAAGTAAATAGTTAAGTCTTTTGTACTGTTAGATTAATTTTTGAAAACATATCATGAAATATTATGTAATTATTTTTGATAATTAGTTAATTTTTGTCATAACTAGTATTTCTTGATAAGATGTAGAAATTATATTAAACCCAAAATCGGTGTTTATGAATTTGTTTTAGTGGAGACTACCTTTGTGAGATATAATTTGAGCTTAATTTCCCTTATTCAGAGTGAAACATATATTTTTTCTACTCCAAACACATTTCTTATTTCTTCAAATTCTTAGATGATCTCAATAGGTATTAATATTTAATGTATGAATTTTTTCTCATCTTAATAGAGTATCGTATATTTTTTTATTATTTTTGCTTAGATTAAATGATTTGAGTAGAAATTGATAGTATATGCCTTTATCTCATTCGTGCATGACTGTTACAAAAAAAGGAGAGACATATCTGGGGTTACCTAAACCAAGATCAAACAAAAAAGCCACAAAATTAACCACTCACCAAAATCCTAAAAAACAATGTACAATTTGTACATGGGTTGACTCTCTAAAAAAATGATATATATTGAAAAGTATCTTCAGAAAAATATAGAGAGATAAAGAATATATAGTATAATCTACATACTATGACCCATATTACCCAAAATTCAAAAAAAAATGTACAATCTGTACATGGGTTGACTCTCTAAACAAATGATATATATTGAAAAATATCTTCAGAAAAATATAGAGAGAAAGAATATAAAGTATAATATACATACTATGACCCACATTACCTACAAAGTTGTGAGTAAAGGCTAATTACAAAAGAAAGATATAGGAAGTAATTCCATAAAAATTCATTGCACTTTCTTCATTTGTAAAAGGCATATATCTTGAAATTTTTTCTTAATGAGTTTGATTTATGCATGAAAATAATTTTTATATATGATATCTTTATAATTTATACATTTGATTCCTTCCATGAGATCAACGTCAAAATAACACTTTGAGTCTTTCTTCTTTATACATATGCGAACATATTAGTTCATTTCTATACATCAACTCTTTCGCATATAAATTAGTATGAGTGTTTGAACCCATAGGATTCAGTGTTTTGAGAGTATTGACTTGTGAGGAATAGAGTCGAAGCGAATTCGGATTCATGACACTGAAATTGGGTGAAATTAAATTGATACATTTTTTATATGAAATATGAAAATAATTTTCAACTAATTATTATAATAAATCATGATTGTTTAAGAAGATTAAAATAACTTATGCTTGAGATTTTAATTATGATATTAAAGGAGATTAAAAAGTATGAGACATTTTTGTGTTATGTTGTTTTCTTTTATTCTTAAAAGTTAATTTTTGATTTTGTTGTAATTTTAGTTTTTAAGTTGATTGTTGTTATTATTTCTTTTAATTTTTTTACATTTAGTTTAATGTTTGTGGGTATCATTACTAACAACCCTCACGAGACTCAAACTTGTCCACTAGGGCAACCTAGGGGTTTAAAGGCTTGTTGCATAGGCTAAATGCAACCGTGTCAATCTACGGAAGTGATTTAGGATAGTTTAATTTTTAGTTTTTATCGCTTCTCTTGCTAAGGGACTTGCAAGAAGCTGGTTGGGGGTTGTGATGAGTGCTCAAAAAGTACTAAAATTACCATGATTTTATGCACATTAATTGATTAAAATATATATATATATTTATATGTTTTATCATATATTTATATAAATTTGTCTTTTTCAGAATCACGGGTGTTTTTATTGTTTTTCAGGTATTTTCACTTAAAAACGTAACTTAAAGACTCAAAGAGGAATACTGGAAGCAATACATCACAAATATATTAATAAATAAATGGGGAAAGGTCAACAAATATGAAAAAATTGGACAAAATGGGTCAAAAAGGAGAAAATCGTGCCGCCGTGCCGCCCAGCCACGCACAGCACGCCCAGACCGCACGCGCCCTTGCCTCTTTCCGCGCGTGCCACTGCTGCCTTCCGCGCGCGCGTGTGCGCACCCCAGCTCCATTCTGCGCGCGCCGCTGCCCATCTACGCCCCATTTTTGTGCGTTTCCACCATTTTTTAACATTTTTTCAATAGTGGTTTTAAAACTTGAAAGTTAGTACTCGGCGGAATTGAAAACATGTTGTCAATACATTTTCAGATAATAATTCCTATAAAAACTTTTGAAATAGAGCTTCACTCTAACTACCGGGCGATTGTACCAACAAATAAAAGAGCACTACTCTAAATTAGACCGGATAACTAAACCTTAAAATCTAATTTTCGGATTTAAGTTTGTAATGAAAAATAATATATTTCTCTCTAACATTCTTAATATAAAATCTTGAATAAAAATAAAATCAATTCATTTTAGAGATTTTTACCTATTTAATATTTCGCAAGCATAACAACGTTATTATTACATCATGTTTATAAACAACAAGTAGTGTTAAATTTAATCACAGACAAATTAAATATAACATGTAAGAATAAAGCATAAAAAATAACTGTAAAGAAAATAAAATCCTTACAGAACTTCGATGCTATTCCCGTTGCTGGAAAACCTCCAAGCGGAATTCGCACTCCCATTTATTGAATCAAAAAGCTAATAAACTACAAAAACATAACTAGTTCTTCCCAAAAAGGGAAGAACTCTAAAACTAAGAGAAATTAACTAAGAAAAACTAAAAACTAAGAAAAACTAAAAAATCTAAGAAAAGAGAGAAAGAAAGAGAGAAGAGAATGTGTTTTGAGGTGTGGTATGAAGTGAAGAGAAGGGGTGTATTTATAGGTGAGGATGGAGAGAAAAAGTGGGGGAAAAATGTTAAAAAATGGTAGAAACGCGGAGTAGTGATTGCTGATGTCATTTGATGACGTCAGCATGACGTGGGGGGCGGCTGCGCGCAAAAATGGGGCGCAGATGGGCAGCGGCGCGCGCAGAATGGAGCTGGGGTGCGCACACGCGCGCACGGCGGGTGCGACCGAGAGTCGGCGCGGCGCGCGTCTGCCGCGCGCGCTGGCCGGGCGCGGTGCATGGCGCGATTTTCGACTTTTTGATATTTTTGACCCATTTTGTCCAATTTTTCCATATTTGTTGACATTTCCCCATTTATTTATTAATATATTTGTGATGTATTGCTTCCAGTATTCCTCTTTGAGTCTTTAAGTTACGTTTTTAAGTGAAAATACCTGAAAAACAATAAAAACACCCGTGATTCCGAAAAAGACAAATTTATATAAATATATGATAAAACATATAAATATATATATTTTTAATCAATTAATGTGCATAAAATCATGGTAATTTTAGTACTTTTTGAGCACTCATCATGGATCCTAAGGTAACAGAGCTTGTAGATCCAAATGATCAATTGTGGCATTTGAAAAGAAGGGGTTGGACGAATATACTTGATGCTCCATTTAACCCATATGATAGAGTACCCGTTCTATTTGATTCTACTAGTAATCCAATAGGAGAAAATAGCAAACAATTGAAATCCTCTATTGGTAGACTTGTGAAGTCAAGTATACCAATCAATATAAATGATTGGACTTAGGTTGACAAAGCTAAAAAGTACAAGATATGGAAAACCATTTGTGTAAGTCTCTTATATTTTATAACTAATTACATATATTATATCTTTTTTGTATTATATCTAACATTTTATAGCGTGTTTTTACAGAATCGTTATAAAGTCGATGACACTTAGAAGAGCAAGTGTTATAAGATTGCAAATAAGGCGTGGAAGGAATACAAAATCTCCACATTGGCAAGAAATTTTGTGTTTTCATAATTGGAACCACTTGATGAACTAGAGCTCTACAAAATCCTTGAAGGACACCCATGGAAAGACTTCATGGATTATAGACGTACGAATGAATTCCAAATTATTAGGGAAGAATATCAGAATATACAAATGCATAATATTCTTCCTAACTGTATTGAGAGGTCTTTAAATCCTGAAGTTAGATATAAAATGGTATTATTAATTTGTGTTAATTTATAAATATTTTTATATTTATTTTTCTCAAATTTAAGTTAATGTTATGATTAATAAATTTATTTAATTTATATAGGAAGCTGAATTGGTTAGATCGGTTAGCAAATCTAAATTGTACATAGAAACAAAGACTCTCAAAACAAAGAAGTCAAGACCAATGACTAAGAAAGGAAAATAACAACTAAATAAGTTGGTTAGTAATTTAACTTGACACAAAGTCCTTATGATTTTTAATAATTGATGTAATAATGTATGATATGTTTGTTTGCTTTATTATTTGTAGAGAGTTGTTCAAGAATAAATATCCAGATGTGAAATAATTGAACAACCAGGGAGAGATGCTATATATCATGCATTCAAACACGAGCATCCTGGTCGTGTTAGGGGAGGTAGCCAATGTGATGGTTATATATATTATTTTAATATTTCAAAACAAAAGTCTTAGATGGTCAGTAAGGAGAGGTATAGTAAAATTGAAGAAGAACTCAACTCCTTTAAAGCCTCAATGTTAAGTGAGATTGCCACTTTAAAAGAATATCAATCACAACACATGTCATACATAACATCATACTACGATCAGGGCATGCCATATTCGCCAGGCATGCACCATCTATGCTAGGCATGCCATTCATACAATCTTATGACACCCGACCTATATCCAGTATGGGATATAGTCATCCTATTGGTCCTTCCTTTATGCCAGGAATGCAGATGCAATCAGACAGTAGTTCATTTTCTCCAATGTAATCTATGCATTCTTACCATCAATCACATCATGATAAACGTTTTTGATGAGAATGTACTTCTAATAGCTACCCCATATGAGAGTCCTCCTCTATTTGATAAATCATATGTGTCAAGATTTTAAGTTTATGTAGATAATATATTATTTTTATTTTTTATTATAGGTTTTATTTATTATATATAACACTTAATATTTTTCAGAATATGAAATGTTTGTTGAAACATCCTTCATCAATAGACTTTGTTGTTATTGGAATGGTACAACAATTGAGCGATGATCGGATGATTCATAATCAATATTTGCCAAATCATTGGCGAATAGTACTTGATCAATCATTTCTCCATGATTGTCCACTACATGTGCCTTCTGATGCTACCACAGTCCAAGAGGCAGTTGGACAGTATGTGGCTTGGCCATCGATTCAAGTTGTGATAAATTTTGACGTGGTACTATTTTTTTACTTAAAAAATAACACTTTTTTACTACTATTATTTTATTATTCTTTTATTGTTACTAACATACATAATACTTCTTATTTAGTCTATTATACTAGAACTAGTAAATGTGGTACATTTAAGATATACGAAGCAAGTATCTATGGGTAAATCTATGTCTAGCGGCCAATCATCGCACACTAAGTCATTCAAGAAGAAGCCTCAAAAAATTTATAGTTATGATTATGCTTTAAACTTCAGTAGAAATCTTGGCGCTTTGATGACTATTGTTATGAGGGCATTTAGCATAAATGATGGATGGATTGTGCCACTTCCTATAGAAATTTCTAGTGTAGACATCAGAGAAACATATATATCGATCGAGTGCATATTATAACTATTTGAATATCAAATGATCGATTTAAGTATAATTCAAGTATGGACATGTAGAACATATATAATTATATTTATATATATTTATTTTATATAGAGCATGTTATTATCGACTTTAACATAATCACTCATCACATTTAGCAATGTTCTATGATTCTTCATATGTCAATCAATATCAAGAGAAGGATGTTAGCATCAGAGCTAAACAATTATGTGATTGGGCCTTAATGCTTAACAAAAATCAAAATTTGATAATCCCTTGGCTACTAAGGTTTGAACAAGGCCAAGATCATTGGATGTTGGTAATCCTTGATCTGTTCAATAATCATGTTTTGTAGTTCCATAAAAAAATGATGGAGTCATGTGTGGTTATTATATCATGAAGTTTATGAGCGAAATCATCACAAATATCAAAATTCTAATTGAAGATGTGGTAATATCTTTTACCAATATACATTTTTAACATATATGAGTTATTTTTTTTTCAATTCATGAAATTACATTCTTATTTTGAATTTAAATACATGTAATTCTTTGGTTGGAACAAGACGGACTATGACCCGTAAATTTTTGATGATTTACGAGAGGAATGGGCAGAACACATGGTTCAAATTATATCATCACAAGAAGAATTAAGAGATGATTCTGATGATCTTGAATATCATATGACAACATAATGGTAATTTTTATAATGCTTTACTTTCTCTATTCCTGTGTCTGAAGTCCCTTGTTTAATGGATGTTTATGTGTTCATGTATTTAGGGGAATGCATTATTTTATGGATCTATTTTTTGCCCAAACCTCACCTCATTTCTCTTGCCTACTTTCTTTATGTCAACATCATGGTAGTCACTAGCCAGACAAGTATAGGAAAACCACCAAGAATCATCATTCCAATGTAATACCATGAATTCATAAAAAATAACTTATATATGTTAAAAGATTATTTGAAGATATTACCACATCAACACCCGAGTGATATAATAATAACCTTATCCCTTCGAAATCATATTAGCAGTTTATTAATCTTTTGTTTATAAATATGAAGCTATCTGGAATCAAGTTGGTATTTTTAAAGTTATAATGAGCTATAAATATGAAGTCAAGTGTAACTCCAATTTGTTACTTGGGTTGGTTGAGCAAAAAACAGTTGTTCTATAAGTTTATAGGCATCAAAACTCAACCAACTCAAGTAACAAATCAAAATTACACTTGACCTCATATTTTGAGTTCATTATAGCATTAAAAATACATGCTTGGTTCTAGATAGCTTCATATTTATAGACAAAAGATTAATAAAGTGCTAATATGATTTCGTAGGGATAAGGTTATTATTATATCACTCTGGTGTCGATGTGGTAATCTCTTTTACTAATCTTTTAACATATATAAGTTATTTTTTGTGAATTCATGATATTACATTCTTATTTTGAATTTAATTATGTATATCTCTTTGGTTGGAACAAGTGGGGCTATGATATGCAAATTTTTGATGATTTACAAGAAGAATGGACAGAACACTTTGTTCAAATTATAACATCAAGAAAAGAATATGATGATCTTGAATAACATAGGAAAACACCATGATAATATTTATAATGCTTTAATTTCTCTATTCATATGTCTCTGAAGTTTAGATTGCTTGTTTGATGGATGTTTACGTGCTCATGTATGTAGGGGAATGAATTGTTATATGGACCAACTGTTTTTTGTTCAGTTTTCTTGTCACTATATTGGTGATTCTAAGCCAACCAAGCTTGCTCTCCTTGAAATAATAAAGTGGGAATATCACAAAATCCATGACACTTTGACGACAACATTTTATTTGTAATTTAAGTTATATATATATATATATATATATATATATATATATATATGTATTGTATACAAATTATTATTTTTATAATAAATTTAATTATCAACTAATTAATTATATTTAATTTTTCAATCATTTGTATTATTATTTAAACTTGGTTAAACAGATTTTGGTTTTTTTATGCTATATGTGATCGAATACAGATTATTACTAGAGTAAAAAATGAGTAAAATATGTAAAAAAAAATCAATATATATTTTAAAGTCAGTTCAACGCGTGAACCGACTTTAATGGCCTATTTTATAGTAGTGCAAAGATAAAGAATAAGTTATAATCCTAGTTTATTAGAATATAGGAAAAAAATTAGAAAAACAATTTATGGATCCTAAGGATAGGAACATAGAAAAATTAGTTAGTCTCTTAACCCTAATAGATGAAGCACTAGGAAAGCATTATGATGAAATTTTTTGTGTAAATAAAAAAGAAAGATAATATGACAATAGTTAGTGAAATTGATTATGAACTAGAAAATATGATCCAAAAATTGATATGAAATCAATATCATTACCAGTTTCTTATCAAGATTAAACATCTGACCTCATAGAGAAGAAAGAAATAAGCAAAGGTCAGAAGAACCTCACATTCTTTATAGAAGAAAATAACCCAAAATG
The DNA here is from genome assembly GCA_030763125.1 of Hippophae gyantsensis. NCBI lineage: Eukaryota > Viridiplantae > Streptophyta > Magnoliopsida > Rosales > Elaeagnaceae > Hippophae > Hippophae gyantsensis. Next base: position 31,637,706 of record CM061030.1, read on the forward strand.
AAGGAAGGATTACATTAAGAAACTCGATGTAATATCCTACCACAATTTAAACTTCATCAAAATTATAAATATGATATTTTAGATTTAGATTGTATAAGAGATAGAAATAAACTTTAGATAAATGGTCTAGTGATATAAGTGTAATAATACAAACTTCTTCCACAACCAAACCCTTTAACCTATAGAGTATTATTAGGTCATAAAATGACAAGAAATGTTAAAATTTGGTTTACAAATTTAACAGAATAAAAAAATTTACAAATAGATGGGAATGCTCTCGGGAGTAAGGAGTACTTAGATAGTGTAATAAATAAAATATAAAATAAATTTATTAGAAAATACAATGGAACACATATAACTAAATCTTGTGAAAATGAAATCGAGTAAGTCAAGTGACATTTAACAAATATAAAAATATGTAACATGTGTTATATAAATTTCTTTATTTGTGAATATAAAATGTATTATTACAAGTTACCACTATCTATGCAAGAAGCTTATAAGGAAATATTTTTTCAAAAATTACTTAAAACATTACATAAAACTATAACAGAAGGATGTAATAAAAGAAATATGAAAACTATACCAAACACCTTAAGAGGAAGAATAAGAATGCTAAAAAATTGAATAATCATTAAAGGTCTAGAAGACAGGAATATAAAGAAAAAAGAGAAAATGATAAAATCTGTTATGATACAAGAAATTTTAGTATGTTAGAAAAATATAGATGTAACATAAAATTTTACAAACAAAAGTATAAAAAAAACAAAACATTCAAAAGATATAAATTTAAAAAAAAAACTTTCAAAAATAAAAAGAAGATATAATAAAGAACCTTATAGAAAAAGATATTTTAAGAGAAAAAAATATAAGCCATCATAAAACAAAAAATATTTTTCATCAAGAAAAAAGAAATGCAAATGTTGGATCAACGACGCCAAAAACTTGTTGTCTCTAAAAGAGAACATAAAAACGTGCAAGTATACACGGTCACAAGTAATAATATTTGTAAGTAAAGATCGTTCCCACGGAGATTTGTTACTATAGTTTGTTGAGTACTAAAATTATTTCTTTCTAATTTTATTCAAAACAATCGTTGATTAAGAAAAAAGTAACATAAGAAAATAAAAGAAATCTAGGATTGTAATTTTTCACCAAACTAATCCACTCAAATAATGTTATTTTCTTTTGATTTATATTTTTTAGTACATTTAATTTGTCAACCGAAAACTTCTATTTTTATTCATACATCTCTTCCGAGCTCCGTATAAACACACCTCGTTAAATTAATTCACTATATCTCTATGAGAATTAAATTTAATAAGATTCATTAAGTTCTAAGTTTTCAAATGGCCACACATACAATTAGGGTATATTCCTATCCTTCATCATACATGTCATTCTATTTACGAGCAATATATACACAAATGCCTCTTCCAAGTTTATTTATGTGCCACGGATCGTTTTGATAAGATTCGTAAATAATCAAAAAGCATTAAGCACAAAATAGAACGAACAAATCGAACGTCTTATAAATCTATCAAAAATAATTAAAATCAAAGCTTCATAAATTTAGATCAAATGCAACCCTAGAAAAATTAAATTATTTCATAAATTAAAAATAAAAATTACAATACATACAGAAAAATAAGATGAAGAAGAAAGAAAATTAAAACATCTCAATACGAAAATATTTGGCACACACAGAATACAACAAAAGCCAAAAATGACTTCTGCGTGTTCCACAACCAACACACAAACAACACAAAAATTACAAACTCTAAACTCTCTAAAAACTCCTCTAAAAACTTTCGAAAACTAAAACTAAAAAAACTTTTTAACTATATCATCTTATCACCTATTTATAGCTAAAAAATACATCAAAAAAATATTAAAATTTAATACACGCGGGGGACAAAGAAATGTGGGGAAAATAATAAATTAAAACGCGTGGGGGACAAAATTGTATCGAAAACGGGAAGGAAAACGCGTGAGTGGTGAGCCGTGCGTTTCTGTTTTTATTTTCAATAAACTCTGCCACGTGTCACGATCTGATTTGTTGAAACAAATAGTGGGACACGTGGCAGCACCTCATTTGTTGCACGGAATGGGCGTACGCAGAAACTGTCGCACGGGATTGGAACGGGCGAAAAAGTGTGGCAACGGCTAGAACGCGGGCTTGATCCTGCGCTTTAGCGCTCATTGTAACATGCCACGTGTTGGAACATGATTTGCTGTAATATTAAGTGGGACACGTGGCATATTCTGGTTCGTGGCATAACCGTGCGCACGGATCGGCCGCACGGGAAAAGGGGCACGCGAAGGTAGGGGACAGGGTCTGCACGGCGTCAGACGGGTGGGTCCCACGCTACACGCCGGCCTGCGCGGCAGGTGGGCCCCACTCTGGCACCGAGCCACACGATGGAGGAAATCCCTGCACCCATTCTCCTTGGTCGGGTTTGATCTACACGCGCCAATCCTGACCGTTTATGCTTTGATCGGACGGACCACGTTGTACGCGTGGATGATGACGCGTAGATTCTTCTCTCCTGCACGAATATTAAACTTTATTTAATTGTATTTTCACCCACAAATATATTTCAAATTACATTTTAAACTTTATTTAATTGCAATACAACCCTTTTTGTAATTTAAATTAAATTTTAAACTTTTAATAATTGAAATTAAGCCTGATTTTAATTTAAATTATATTTTCAACTTTTATAAATTGCAATTAATCACTCTTTTATTTGAAATTATATTTTTGGACACAAATTTGTCATTAAGAACGTTTTCGATACAATTTATTTAATTTTCTTAAAATATATAAAAAACAGAAAATACTAATTTATTAAACTAAAATTAACTAAAAATAGAGAGAACATAGCAATTATAATTAATAAAATAGGTGAAAATAACTATATAAAATACAGTTATCAACACATATAACTGAATCTTGTGAAAATGAAATCGAGTAAGCCAAGTGACATTTAACAAATATAAAAATATGTAACATGTGTTATATAAATTTCTTTATTTGTGAATATAAAATGTATTACTACAAGTTACCACTATCTATGCAAGAAGCTTATAAGGAAATATTTTTTCAAAAATTACTTAAAACATTACATAAAACTATAACAGAAGGATGTAATAAAAGAAATATGAAAACTATACCAAACACCTTAAGAGGAAGAATAAGAACGCTAAAAAATTGAATAATCATTAAAGGTCTAGAAGACAGGAATATAAAGAAAAAAGAGAAAATGATAAAATCTGTTATGATACAAGAAATTTTAGTATGTTAGAAAAATATAGATGTAACATAAAATTTTACAAACAAAAGTATAAAAAAAACAAAACATTCAAAAGATATAAATTTAAAAAAAAAACTTTCAAAAATAAAAAGAAGATATAATAAAGAACCTTATAGAAAAAGATATTTTAAGAGAAAAAAATATAAGCCATCATAAAACAAAAAATATTTTTCATCAAGAAAAAAGAAATGCAAATGTTGGATCAACAATGAGGAAGCACATTATGCTAATGAATGCTCTAACAAGTTTCAACATAAAAAGAATTTAAAAAGGAATTTCCACATAAAGAAGTTTTTAAGATGGAATTAGAACCAATAGAGGAATTAGATATAGATGATATATACTTGTATTATTTATCTATTAGAAGAAATTGAGTAAGAAATAACTGACTCAGAATATGAATACTCATTATTAGAAAATCAATGATTTATATAGTATTACAAATCCAAATAGTACTTATATTAAAGTAAGATTGGAATTTAAAGGTTACGTAAATTACCATTTACATGCATATGCAGATACAAAAGCCAAAAGATTTAATTGTAAGAAGTGCTAACAACACTATAATAAATCTTAATAAAATATTAAATATATAGATATAATGATAGGATGCGAGAAATTTCATATTGATCGACACAAATGGGTACACAAGTATACGCATCGCAAACAAATAATATAATGATAAGAAAATATCATTCCTAAGAAAATTATGTTATTAGAAACTAATTTTAAAACTAAAAAGTAAAAATCATTTTTTTTTTATGTTTTGAGATAGTAAAATTAAAAGAAATAAAAATAAATAGCAATAATTAATTATCTCAAAATTGGTAGTTAAGAAAATATATGAGATAATATCTTGGAATATTTAATCTACCAATTTTCTAAACATGTAAATCACTAAAATTCCCTCAATATAACTATCAATCAATTAAATCTAACTTAACATGTATTCTCTCAAGTAAACTACACACTATATAGTAATTAACCTAATCACATTCTCATATCAATTAAATTACGTACTACTTATTAAGTTTATCAATTATAGATCATGTACATAAGAATCATGCATCTTTGTCTAGAAAACTATGCATGCTATTTAATCAAGATAAAAAATTAAATAATTCTCTCAAATCTATTTAATTACCTCTAAAGGTCAATTGTTTGTCAAAACAATAATAGCATAAAGATTAGATTAAATAATATAATTAAATTGAAATCATAATTGGAGTAAAATATTAGATTATCATATGTAGAAAATTTGATTTATAAGACCCCCATAAAATAAATTAGTTAGACATGATTTTTTTCATAATTTCATATTTTTCATAAAGACAAACATAAAAATCGATAAAAAAAGGAGAAGAATAATAAATATAATCAATCTCTTGAATTGTAGCACCAACCTCTTCTTAAATCTCCACCAAAACTATATCTTTTTTGAATTTTCTATATTAGTCTCTTCTTGACACCAAAAATTGATAAAAAATGATAATTTTCGACTAATAAAGGTTTTTTTGGGCATTAGGTGGTTAAATTAGGCTCATATGGAATCTGGATCATCAAATCATCTTCAGTTCAAGGACTGAGATGAAAAAAAAATTAAATAGCACTAGCTAATGGGATCGTAACACGTAGCACATAAGAATCACTAGAAAAATTAGCAAGCGACTATGGCAGGGCGAACTAGTCATGGTCAATGCATGTTGAATCAGTGCCACATTGCATACTGTGATTCATAGATATAGAATGCATGGTACCCCGGTGGAATGAATAGACAAATCCTGTGATGACGCGTGGCAAGATCGTTGATCGCTTGGTAAAACTCAAAACAAATATTATGTTGACACGTGGTAGAGCCTACATCACCTCGTACATGCGTTGCACTATGATTATCCTTTTTTTCTTGCCTAGAATTCATGTGGCATCTCCTGATTGGTCCTGCATCAAACAATTCATAAAAATTCATAAATATTTTAGAAAATTCTCAAAAAATATATTTTCATCACTTTTCACTAAAAAGTTCATATTTTAATAATTTTAACTCTAAAAGTACTACTTATTGAATAAAAGAAACAAATATTGAGTAGAAAAGTGCATTGATGACTCTACTTTTATAGAGTCATCACACCCCAAACTTAACCCTTTACTTGTCCTTAAGTAAAACCAAGTCTAACTAGATAAAATGACATGGGTAGTATATTTATAAATATATATATATATATATATATTAATATACATATTTAACAAAAACTATCCCCTTAATGGTTGTACAATTCTAATACAATGAGGTTCATATATCCATCAATTAACGTTCCATCAATACAAGGATATGTAAGGTTGTTGAAAAATTGATTCATGTGTGTATGTTGTACATGATATCATCCAATGCATTAATAAAATAAACCTATATGAGCATGCTAATCAATTCAATCTTAGAACAAGCCTCGTAAGTCTATTTTTCATTATTGAATATAAATATGCACTTAGTTAAAGATTAATAAAGGCTTTTCATGCTTGTATTGTAAGGCTTAGGTGGGGGTCGATACATGATAAAATTTAGGCTCTTTTCACACCTTAGTTTTCTTTTTTGTTCATAATGTATTTTTTAATTACAATTGCGTTTTTACTTGATATTTTAGTGCATCCTATCTTATCATTCTTTTCATATTCTTTTATTTCACTTTTTTTTGTAACTACACAACACCCCCAAACTTATTTTCAATTTTATTTTCTTTTTCTTTAGAGGGATAATTGTGTTGTGAGTTTTTCTTTCTTTCTTTCTTTTTATAGGCTGCATTATATTTCACCTTACTCTATAGCATAACAGATGATTGCATTTTTTTTCATGCAAGGGTCAAGATAATGTTTATTGGTTAGACATATAATATGGTTTAAAGATATGAAAAATTATTTGTTATGCTCAAATAGGTGACTAATGATATTAACAATGGTTAGTTTGAAAAGTTCAATTGATCCAAATAAGGTCTAAATCATTTATATTGTAAATACTATTTAGACTTTCGCCTCAAGGGATGATCAAATAGATTCTAAAATATTGTAGATCTCATCGACTCGCATAACTTACTATAAATTATCTCCCAATAAAAACACTAAAATCAATCATGAATATGTATATAAAAATTTAAATCAATTAATCAAAACTGGCAAGTATATCATATAATTAATGTAAGCATTTTAACGAGTGTGTTACATTTTGTTGTCCTAGTCATGACAACTAATTATATCATTGGGTTCATATGTTTCATATCAAGCATGCATGTATTTAGTTTCTATATATTTATCAATTTCTACCCAAATCAAAATTAAAAAATCCTAAAAATAAAATAAAAAATCCTAAAAATTGAAAATGTGTACTAAATACTAAAGTAAAGAATGAAGCTCTCTTCCCTAAATTTAAATTTCACATTGTTCCCAATATGCACATATAAATATGAAAAAGTAGAAGAAAATAAAACTCCCTTAACCTTGGCACACCACATCTATCGTTGAAATGCTTAATCTTGTTACGCCATTGTTCTCCACATTTATTCACCTACAAAACAAAAACAATAAAAATATAAGTAAAATAACAATGGGTTGCCTCCCAACCGGTGTCATATTTAACGTCTTTGACTAGACGGTCATATTAACTTTGAAGGTACATTCCTATGTGTCTATTTACTATTGAGTTTGCCCAAAAATAGTTTGAATCTTGAATTGTTCAATCATAATTTATGTTCTGATCTAACAACACCATGCTCAATTCTCTTATTATGCCATATTCTTGTTTTCTTTTTGTACTATTTGACATTCTTAGAAGCACTCTACTGTAGCTCATCTAATTTATTTATTTGCAATATCCTTTTCACCTCTCTATTTGACTCTTTCGCTTGCCCATTAGATTGGGGATGGTAGGGTAAAAGTGTGAGGTAGTGGCTCTTCAATAGATGGTTTGAGCTTAGATCCCATCTCAAAACTCTCCACAAAAACATTAGGTATCCACATCGAGAATGAATCTATCTTGGGATTTATTTTTAATACCTTCAATCGATTGAGGATTGGTTAGATTGATCAACTTTTTTGGCTTGATCGATCGAGCTCGACTTAGATCGATTGACCAAGGTCTCAACTTTAACCTAATCCAAACATTTTAGTTATCATTTTGTCCCTATTATTTACTACTCTATGAATTTTTTTATAGACATAATTGTAATTAGACTTTAACATAGCATTAGGGCTTCATTCTTTCCTATATAAAGAATCTAATGCTCCATATTTTAATTAACCATAAGGGCATTAGTCTTTACATCTTAAGATCTCTTTCAAATTTCTTTATAAAAAACAAGATTATATTTCTATAGGCTTCTTTCTTTAATTAATCTTTCAAATATTGGTGGTTACATTCAATTGATTAATAAGCCTAACTAGTTTGTGATATTTTGATTAAATGTTCATATATATTCTTCTTTATTTTGTTCTTGAATTCTTAGATCAAATAATTGTATGTATAATATCATAATTATTTGGTTTGATTATTTATCTTTAAAGAAGTTATCTTTATTGAACTTGTAATTAATATACTTCTTCTAGGATTTGCTAGTGATTTTGTTTTTATCTATAAATTTATTAAATCATCTAGTTAGGATTGTTCATTGTTTAATCAGCTCTACGTTACATCTTGTACTTGTGTTATTGTTCTAACATTTCAGATACTAACTAAATGGGTTCTATAACTCGTGTGACTTGAGTGTATCGGAATGTTAGTCCATATCCAAACACCTTGCTTGTAGAGATTGTGAAAAAAGCAAGAGGATTGATAATTAGGTGATCCAATGGATCGATGTTTTTCTCTTAAGTTATTGTTGTCGCTTAGGTTATTTCTATCTAAAAATCTAAGGTTTCATTTATCTTTCTAATTTATTTTATTTTACACGTGATTACATGTTTGGTCATTCTGTAAAAAAAATTAATTTAACATATTTTTGCTAATTATCTATTCACCCATTTAGTTAATTAGATCCATAACTAAAAACTTTAATTGAGGAATAGTTTTAAAAGCCAAAATAGATGACAAAGATAAATTTTGATATATATATAAGGATATTTCATGGTATATAATCAAATTATCAAAGTAATAAAAAAGAATACTTAGATGTTAAAAAAAGCTATTAAGAAATTTACAATATATGTAATAAGTTATAGATTTATTGTTAGAAATGATAACAAGAATTTTAATTATTTTTTAACGACTAATATCGTAGGTGATTATAAACAAGAAAGATTAGTCAAATGGTGACAAGGTTTTAACCACTAGAATTTTGATGTCAGACATTTTCCATGAAACAAGAATAGTTTAGCAGATATTCTTATAATAGAATTAGCACCATTAACTATTTTTGTTTTTGTAGGAATAGAACATATTTATATCAATATCAATATAAAGAAAAAAGAGATAAAAATCCTTCAAAAACAATTCAAGGTTTTATACCTAGAGAATTCTCTCTTAGATATAGGAATTAAACAAAAAGAACTTAATAGTTCAAAATCAACATTATAGTCCAAAAACTCTAAAGAGCAATCCATCCCACATATTCATTCTAAAGAAGGAATTCAAAATGAAAAGAAAGAACCTAACAGTTCAAAAGAGAGTAAGACCTTTGAAAAAAAAAGTTCAATTAAGTTGAAGAAGCAATAAAAGACTTATATGGTCTATATTAATCCAAAACCAAAAATTTACAACAATTAGCCTGAAGTAAGCAATACTATTATTAGATTTAGTGGAATAACTCACAAAAGATATATTAAAAATTATTCTACAGTATTACAATAATAACCATCGCCACCAAGCAAGTTCAAGAAAATGCCTCTCATAGAGACAGTAAAGATAGTATAACCACCAATACTATTAAGAAAAAATATTTCACATGAATACATTGGTCATTAAAGATGAAAAATACCAATATAGGAATTTAAGTAAACAACAATGGTTGAGTCTCTATAATGTAGCTAGAAAATCTACTTAATAACATATTTAAGATATGTAATTTTACACCATATAAAAAGAATTTTCTACAGGCAGCAAATTTAATATTTTGAAGAATTGATCTATTTTTCCTTTATAAAGCTTTCTATGTAGGTTTAATTGAGAACCTATATCAGAAATTAATTTAAATGAATTAAATTATTTTTCTAAAAATTTCAAAAAGGTTGTCAAAAATTTCAAGAAGAATATCAAAGTAGATGACAAGTTTGTCTATCTCAGATTTTTCAGTTTACTTATAGATTGGAATGAATAAGGTTGTGTTAGTCCCTACCATTTTATCAAATTAGGAATTTTCAATATTAATAGAGAAGTTTCAAAACCAATGACACTTTTTAAAAAGAAATTCATTACAAATAAACTCTATATTTTAAGAGAACATACATTAAGTCAAATTTATCACGAACTTATAAATATTGATAATTCTTTTGAAGTAAAAGTAAATTACTCGACTAGTAAATTTATAATCACTTCCTATAGCAATAAGTCATCACTGAAGAATATGGTGAGAAAATCAATAAGTTTGAAAGAAATTTTAGTTGTAATAGTCTAAAAATTAATTAAGAAACAAGAAAGAGATTTTGTTTTAACGCCAAGAAAACCACTAAAGATCACAAATACATTTATTACATTAGAGATCGAGAAAATAAAGATGTATCATCGTCTACATCAATAAAAGGACTATCAGTAGAAAATAACAAAGATGAATAAAGATGTAGAACACACATCTTTAGTCGGTAAATCATGCTAAGGAAATGAAATATTCAAAAGCTAAAAGTAGAAAGTTAATTAAATTATTAAAGTAGTGGTAAAACATTGATTTTTTACTATTATAAATGAGGATTCTTTATCCTAAAAAATGAAAAATGAACCATTATTTTCATTAGTTGGACCCAGGTTCAGTAATAGCAAACTTTTTTTTTAGAAATTATTTATCTATTAACTATGTATCTAGAAAGTAAGAGCAATTATGAATAAAATGAAGTGGAGCAATTTTTTTCTATTCTCTAGTAAGTCTAATTTGATACCATATTATGTACGAATGTAAAAATTTTGTCATTATTAGAAGAATATTAAGGTTTAGACAAACTGAGGCATGTCAAGTTTAAAAAAAGAAGACGAACAAAAGAATAGAAGATGTGGTACACTCAATAAATTCAAATATAATAGTTATCATTCTAAGTTAATTAAAAATCTAAATGATTAAATATTTATTTATCATATTTTTAAAATTAATAAATAATAAAATAAATACAAAAAAATTAACTACAAGTCTATATGAAAATAAATATAAGGAAATTATAAAGGTAGAATAATATTTTAATAAAATTAAAAACTTATCTTTAAATAATAATTTACAAGAAATAATAACGTCGTAAAACAGTTAACCACAATTTATTATCAAAATCATAGAAAAAATATATTATTAAATTAAAAACTAACATCATTAACCATTCGAAAATATTAATAATATTAACAACAAATTTAAAATAAATTCAAGAATATTAATAATATTGACAATAAATTCAAAACAAATTCAAAAACATTAATAATATTAACAACAAATTCGAGAATATTAGTAATATTAACCGTTCGAGGTTATTAAAGTTCTTTTATAAACCTTAGGGAACGGTGATAATTTTCTCCATCATCTGACATTGTAACTTATAAAACTATTAGAAGATTTATAAAGAGGTGGCTTTGGAAGAAAGGACATTTACTTAAGTATTGTGAGCTTATTTCATTAAAACTGAAGGATTGCATATTTATGTATGAGTTTGAACTCTTCATGTTTTTAATGCATTTTCTTGATGTTTTGTTAGGCTTAGAAATCTGGACATTCAAATATTAATTATTATTATCTTTAAATTGTTTAAATTATTTGTAACTATTATTTTTAATATATAACAAGTATTCTATGATAAAAAAAATGAAGTAATTCTTGTTATTAAAATTTAAAATTTTAAAAAAATGATATCAAATAGGGATGGATAGAATATGAATCGAATATTCTAAGTCAATTTTTGGTAATATAATAGGTTCGATTTAGTCCTTTTTAAAACCAATTAAATCGTTGGGTTTAGGATTTTTATAGAAAAAACTTTCATAAATTAAACTAAATCAAGTTAAAAAAATAATATATTAATATTAATTATATATAATTTAAGAATTAAACTTTGTGATAATATTGAATTTTATATTTTGGATTGTAAGTGAACTAATTTTATTTTTAGACATGTTTAATTTTAAATAAAATATTTAAATTTAATGATTTTATTTAAATGAGATTGTTTATATTTTATTCAAATAATTATATGATAATTAATATAGATTCAAATTAAGTTAATCTATAATCAACCAAGTAAGCTGGTTGTAAATTCAATTTTATTTCATGCATATATCAATTTTGATTTGTCAAATTCTTTAATCGATTAGATTAAATTTATTATTTTTTGAATAAATTTTTTTACCTATATTCATCTTTAATATTTTCTTAGTTCTTCAATTTTTCAAATTTCTACCTATACTTTTCAAAATTGAAATTCACACAAATTTCATTACATGTATCCCAAATAAATTAAAATTACAAATTTAAATGAAAAATTGAGGAAATAAATTAAAAATTAATGATTTTGGTAATTAAATTTCCCGCCATTAGAATTTAGCTTTCATACTTGTCTACTCGGCAGTAGATTGGCGCCACCAATATTTACATGTCTGTCGGTGAAGCATTATCAGGCATCATTCTTCAGTATCTTCTCTTTCCATTTTTCCATATACGAAGTTTGAACTTGATCTAACCCTATTTTGATCACTAATCACATCCAATTATTCCCAAATTATCGAACTCACTAGGGTTTTCATTCATTCCCAAAAGAATTCACTCAGATGGCCGGTCAATCTGATTCCCATCTCTCTTTCTTTTCTGCCGAAGAGGTATCTCTCCCTCTCTCCTTCATCTTTGTCCCGTATCATCTTTGGATTTGTAGTTTAAAATTTCAATTTCAAATGCCCAGGTTGAATTCATGGCTGAGGATGAACTGGTTCAGATCGTTCCCAACGTGACAATGGACTCTCTCAATCTAATTAGCGTATGTCTACAATTTGTGATCACCTATCTAATATCTTCCCCGTTTCTGATTTTCTATGAGATTTCTTTTCATTTCATTTACTAGGGTAGTTTTAGATTTGCAACGTTAGCTCATTTTATTCGTTTCTTGAAGGGAGACTACGGTCCTTTTATTGCGGCAATGGTTACTCAGGTACCACTCTGGCTTGCGATTGCTTTGAAGAAGAGAGGGAAATGTAGGATTCTACCTCCCCAGTGGATGTCAGTTGGTGAGTTTTAAAAGTACCAGTTTGTTCTTGTAAACAATAGGAACAAGGATTTCTTAGTTCGATCAGTAATAGTGTTTTAAGGATGTTCATTAATCTTTTCCTGATTGTATATATGTTTTTCGTGCTGAAAATCGAATGTTAGTGTTTTGTCTTATAATTTCCATGTCGCTTAATGCCTATTGTTTTGCATTTGAGATGTTTGATAGCAAGTGTTCTTAGGGAATTGGAAAGTAAAAGAAGGGGGAAGGGAAAATGCTCTGGTTCCTCAACAACACAGATGTTTAGTTGTTGATTCCACACCTAACTGATTGCACTATGTGCTTATATTAATGTTTTTGTTCAGACATCAAGAGACTTGATTGAGTTTCAGAGTATGGGCTGCTTTGTGGTATGTATTAGGGCTAACTACTTTGATATTCACCATCTATGTTTGACAAGATCACTAGATTTCATCCAGCCTTCAGAATAGAATATTAGATTTAAATCCATTTCCATTTTTCTTGTAGATTTGAGCATTTTAATTAATTTCCTGAGTCTTCTTGATGTTCGCGTTGCTATTTGCTAATGCACTTTTACAATTTTACTATGGTTTTGCCTCTTTCCTGTATCACTTTTGATGCGTCAAGCATTTGTCATATTTCTACCCTAATTGCTATATAATGAACATATTCCTTCCCTAATGACCGACTGGACGTGTTTTTGTTAAATTGGTCTATTCGATAATAAAACACTTGGCTCATATAGGTGCTTGTATTTTTTTTTTCTTCTCGTATTTCCTTAATCTCCATGATAAAGCTTCTTACAATTTTTTGCAACCTCAATTGATTTCTGTCTTAGTTCCAACTTTTTTAAAAAAAATAAAATAGAAGAAATGTGATGCCTTTGTGTTGAAAGAGGCTTGATTATAAGTTCTATAAACATACAGGTTCTACCTCTAGATCTAAAACTGACACAATAAAATAAGCAACTTAAGAAGAAGATTAGTTGTTTGTTTATTGTTTCCTTGAACATTTACTGCATGGATGTCCTTTTGATTGATGATGTTTGATTCCTTGAGCAACTCTTTGATTGGCAGTGGTTGGTTTTGTTGACTATTACTTTTCTTAACTATTTTTCCCGTTTAATTTTTGTTTCTCTCCTGTTTTTATATGACCCACTTATTCATATGGTCTCACTTTTAAATATGTAAAAAATATATGTTTTTTATGTTATACGAAAAGCAACATTTGTTCAGTGTGAAAAGGGTTAAAATAAAACTCCTTTCTTAACACATCCTTTTCTTTCATACTGGTTTGAGGGCAGCAACCCTTATTGTTTGCTGGAAGTTATTTTTGGTTCATGACTTTTTACGAACTAAAGAAAACTCAATAAATAAAAATTGAGATCTAATTATTTGTTTTATGGACTAGAGAGCTTGACTCAGATATTGGAATCAGAGCGTGATTCGCCAAAAGCATTTCAAGAATTACCTTTCCATTATGTAGAAATCTCAAGACTTCTTTTCGATCAGTAAGTACTATTATTGTGCGTAATGTCCTCTATTTGTTTTTATGTTGGCTCTAATAATGTGAATGACAGTGCACGTGATGACATTCCTGACATATATATGGTGAGTTAGAAGTTTTTGACCCTACTCATCTATCACTTTAAGTTATTGTTATTCTTCTTAATGATTATATATTTGAAACTTTTTAACAGGTGAGGTCTCTTGTTGAGGACATAAGAGATGTAAGATTTCATAAAATTGAGAGTAGTTTGGAATCTCTTGATAGTGATCGATCCTCTGCAGTGATGGTATACTTTTCTTCATGAAGTGAAAGCTAAAAACTACTCCATACATTGATGATTAATTTTTTAAATGCATTTAATATAAATTGATGGCAAGAAAAAGAGAGTTGTTCTCTTTTTTTTTCTTTCTCTACTACTTTTTAGCTCAACAAAATTAAAAGTGAAACTCAAATAGTGAATTTACCAGTGAGAATAATTATTTTATCAACTATTTCCGCTTAATAAATTCTATATTGGACAAAAATATAACAAAGGTAGGAAAGTTTAATAAAGCAAACAATCCCTAGCAAGGTTTATGAGTTTTGATATTTTGACTGTGAATGAAGAACGACAAACCATTATTAATGAACATCTTCTCTAGCCTTAGAACATGACTGATTGGATCAAAACATGGATATTTGCATAGAATGTTTGGACATCATTGTGACATGCTGTTCTGCCATGTGACGTGTAAAAACACAACTGACAGCTGAAGCCCTGCTATTATATCGATCTGAAACATAGTATTTTTCGACCTGCAACATCAATATCAGAAGACTATCTTGTTGGTTTTGGATGTTCTTGTATTGTATTGAGCAATTTATGGCTCAAAACAATTATGTTAATGCAGGTTGAATAATAATGATTAATACAAGTTTAGAGTAAAACTTGTGATTAAAATGTGTCATGGCGGTCAAATTTGTCACGGTTCATTAAACATGGCTCTAGAGATAGATTCAGTTATAGGTCTTTATTCTATTATGGCACTTACATGTGATTATCTTTGCATTTTGCTTGTAGTGATTTTATGTAAGCACACCTGTGGGTTCATTTCTAAACAGTTGCATGTTTTTTATGGTCATCTTGCTTGCTTCCCCAATTTTTGTGTTGTTGCTCCGATCCATCTGTGTATCTCACAGCTTTTATTTTGCGATTGCAGATTAAAAATTTATCAGCTATGGAAGTAAATATCATTCGTCCTTTTGTTGGTAGAGCCCTTCAGGCTTTCTATAAGCATGGTAGTACAGATCTAGTTCCCGACCCGGAGAAAATGCCCAACAGATGGCAACAGACATCTGATCCTGGCCAAAAGGTATGCTAATAGATAGGTCGAGGAAGATTTTTGGTGGTCTCTTTTGCATTAATATATATTTTTTTCTTATATGAGGAAATAGAAATTTCATTAAAAGAAAGATAGTATAATCTAATAATCCCAACATCAACTCTACGCAGTTCATAGTCTAAGAAATAAAGCTAATCAAATGACTAGCAATACATCTAGCATGAATCAGATACCATAAGTAGTAACAATTTTCCTTCCAAACAATTCAGCTAAGTAGTTTTCAAAAAACAGTGTCAAGACATCTTCCTAGCTGTCCACCTAGAAGGAAATGAACAAACTGAGCAAGCTAAAGGAGATAAAGAAAAAGCTAGACCAGACCATAACAAAAGAAAAACAATTAATGGAGTACCAACACTCCAACAATTCCCAAAACCACATACATTAGAGCAATACCAAAGAAACAAAGTAAAAAGAACACTGTTATCTAAGAAGATACTATAGCTTTAAAATTAAGGAAACTGTTATCAAAGTCCAAACCTCTATCCATGAAAGCTTGCCTTGATCCCACACTTTTCTACCAGTGAGTGCCTTTGGGTTTGAAACATCAGTCCATGCTGAGCTAAAAGACAACCATACTTAATTCAACTCTTCACACAATCAACATATTATTGTTGAAATTTCTTAGCACTCATCCAAACTTGTCAGAACTGAATCATTTAGAGCATCAACACTAACAAGTCGAATGGTAACACTACTAATAACAAATCCAAGCTTGCAGAATCAACAATAGATTCACATATTTATGGAGTCGAATGAGTTTGAATTCATTCAATAATTGAAGCTTTCGTTTTTGAAGCAAGCTTGTATAATAGAAAGCCTCGAACAAGAAGCGTCAGAAATTCGAAAAGGCAAACTAGAGATATTTGATGGTAAAATTTCTATAGAATGAGGACAAAGAGCTTGATTGATGAGGACCTTAGATCCTTGGGTTAGTTAGTATGGTGAACGGGGGCAACAATGAAGACGATGTAGAGTAGCTACGGCATTTTTTTATAACGGTTATTGCTGTGTAGAAAAAAAGGGTTGTGGGTTGTTGGATAAACAATAACCATCTCTTTTGCATTATTGATGAGTGTACTGTATATGAAAAATGGTTTCATTTCAACTCTTCTTTTGTAGCGCCCTCTTCGGAAAAGGTGAAGTGTTGGTAGCAACAATAGGCATCATGATTTCAACCAGTGAAGATTAAAGTGAACATGCCAGTCAGCAAGGTAGTTATGCTTTCCTTAAAAAACTTCACCTGTATCACATTTAATTGTGGTGGTTAAGAGAGTGTTATAGAACCCAATTCTAAGTGGGTAATTGTCTATTAGCATAAATAAGATGGTTATTTGCTCTGATAAAATGCTCAACAAAATTCAGTTTTTCTATTTAGAAAATTCTGCAGTATAACATAATTATTTTTAGTTAAAGGGTGTATGTCTAAGTGCTTCATTCTTGAGTTTAAAGGCTGATAGTGGAATATGCAGATGTTTCATGTTTCTCAATAGTTGATCCGTAACGACTCCAAAAAAAGAAAAATCGTTTTACTTGTGAAATAATCATATTTCTCGTATGCAAACCTTAAGAGCAGAAGGAAAGCGGTCCTGATATTACTGTTAACAAAAAATAACTGATTCTTAATCAAATTATAAATTGAGGTGAAGAATTTGAAATACATCACTTATTTACTTAACAAATTGTGATATAATTATTACTTATATGATAGATAATTATTTATTAAAATAGTAAGATTTATTAGTTTTTTAGATCTATAATTGACTTTCAGATAAATAATTTT
The DNA here is from genome assembly GCA_030763125.1 of Hippophae gyantsensis. NCBI lineage: Eukaryota > Viridiplantae > Streptophyta > Magnoliopsida > Rosales > Elaeagnaceae > Hippophae > Hippophae gyantsensis. The sequence goes on from CM061030.1 coordinate 31,655,072, forward strand.
TTTTTGAAATAAAGTATTTCTACGGATTATTTACTATTTTAATAGTACATCATAGAATCTAATAATGATAACGCATATTAGGGGTTATTTTGGTTGTAATTATGAATTTTAGTAATTTATTTTTTTATAGGTAATATTACTTTTATGTATTTTTTTTACGTTAACATTCTCTCTATTTTGAACTGTATGTCTTCTAAATTTGATAATATGTATTTCTTATTTAGAGAAAAGCATGATATTAGAATAAGACACATGTCATTCAAATAAATTAGTGTGTATAATGAAGTATATAAGAAAATATTCTTAAGATTTTTCTTCTACGATTAAATGAAAATGGTTATATAATTTTATTTAATAAATAAATCTAATATCAAGATAACATAGATGAAATTAATATAATAGACACAATTTTATCAAATTTAATATTATTTTTTAAAAGCATATTTTATTTAAAAATAATATATATTAATTGATTATTTTTTAATTAATTTGTTATATGATATAGTCTTTATTACCTATGAAAATCAAAACAATTATACAATTGTAATAATTTAAAGTCAATACATAATAAAATTATCAAAATAATTACTTTATTTTAAGAATATTTTATATTTAACAATGTAAAAGAAAAATCTATAAAATATAATAAAAAGTAATAAGAATGACCAAATTCCAAACATTTGCTATTTTTATATATAAACATAAGCAATTTTTTTTTGGTTTTAAAGGCTAAAAATTTACTATTAATTTTAAAACTTTAATTAAATTTATATATATGAATCAAAAAATTTAAAATTTTATATATATATATATATATATATTTATAAATTTTTAAATCATAATATTTGGTTTCATATTTTAAAATTTTACATTAAATTATAAATTTTTGATTTATAAATATATATTTTAGTAATTAATTAAATATTATAAGATTTCAAAAGTTTGAAATTATATGTTAGAATTTAAGATTTTATAAATAAATACGTAAAATTTTAAAAATTTAAAATCAAATTATATATTTTAAAGTTTTGGGAATTAAATAAAATATTTTAAAAATTTAGATACTTAAATTTAATTAAGAACAACACTCTTTATCCTATTATTTTTTAAGTTCACGTGCAGTCTCGTACTACAATGTCAAAATAAAAACTCACCATCGTTTTCAGAGCTAGTAGTACCCAACAAAACCTATTAAGGACTCGAGTCATATTCCATCTATGAGTGCTTGAATACTATTGTCTCACTTCCTATCTTATCGCTGTCGGTGCCAAACTTTTTCGAAAAATTATTAGTTTTTGTTATTATAATTAATATAACAATTAATTATAAAATTTAAAAAAATTATCTTATTATTTTAATTAATAAAAAAATATATAATTAGCATAATTAGTTGTTTAAAAAATATAAATATTTAATATTTAATAAAATGTAAAAAATATAATTAGTTTAAAATATACTTTATAAATATCAATAATAAGTCTCATCTCTTGTTTCTCTTACCAATTTTATTACATAAAAAAATGATATTTAGATAAAAAAAAATTGTTATAATTATAATAAAAATACGTAACATATTTATTTATTTTAAATTAATTATATTTAAATATTATTATTATTAATAAATATTTTTTCAATAATAAATTTATATTATAATAAAGAGGTCGTATACAGAGTCAATTCTAAATTGTAAAATACTTGAACCCAACGTTAATGTTTAGGGGGGATTAAATGTTCCTTCCGGGTCCAAGTTGGCTAACAATCCATTCAACGGTCAGTTACCTACATTCTGTACAATCCATTCAACGGTCAGTTGCCTACATTCTGTACAATCCCTTAAAAGTATATTTAAGAAAATAATTGAGAGATAAATTTATAGTTATATTTATTATATTATTAATGTTATAAATATGAATTATTCTTTTAACCTTTAAAGTAATTAAAATTTTTGTGTTACTAACTATTTTTATAAGAAAATGTTTTTTAATATTATTATAATATAATTTCATACCATTACTTTATTGTTTTTTTATACTTAACAGATTATTAATTTAAATTAATATGTTATGTTAATGTGATTTTAAGTGGTAAATTAAATAAGAAAATAATAAATAATATTATTTATATTTATTTTATATATTTTTATTATTAAATAAAAATTAAGTGTATTATTTTATTTTAAATATTGTATAATTATAATTATTTAAATTTATTTAATATTAAATTTTATTTTTATTATTATAAATTTTAATAATATTATCGAGTATATTTTTTATTAATTAGATTATTTTTTAAATATTTATTATATTAATTTAAATTTTATGATTCCATAGACTTACGTCATCATCCATTCAATCCGAAACACTTACCGTTTGTCAATTTCATTACTTTACTGGCTCTTTCAACAGACTTGGTCCCCAAGCCAATATTAAAAAACAAATAATGAATAACGATGCGATACAACTTACAATTATGAATGGGCGTGGGAGATGCTTAAATAGTTACGTGAATAAATAATTATTTTATATTAATTTTGAGTATATAGAATTATTAATTTTAAGTTGGTAGTAAGTTTTCACAATTTTATTATTTTATTATTTTTAATTTAAAAAATTAAATATTAATTTAATTCTTATTTTATTTTATTATTTAAAATATTAATTAATTTTTATTTTTAATTATTTAATATATATTTTTAAGTAAAATAAAAATAAATAAAATTTAATTTAATTATATAAGTATTATATGTTTTATTATAAACATTATATATTTTTTTATAATTATATGTATATAAAGTAATAATATTAATATATATTCGATTTTGATATATGAATAACTACCTTCGTTTTACATTTTATCGTTACTGTTATTTTAAAAAAAATTATTAATTTTTTATAAATAATCACGATTTTAATTATTTAGAGTTAAAATGTCGATTACAATTAATCATTACCTTCATGAGATTACTGTTTGGCCTCTTTATTGTCTATTGACCACTTTGGTTTTTTGTAGGAGTGTCCATAAACCGGTTCGGATCGGACCAAATTGAAAAATCACATTGAATCGAACAGTTTTACAAATCAAACGATTCGATTCGGTTTGTATTTATTAAAAAAAATTCAAACGATCTAATCCGGTTTGTATTAATTTTTAAACTGGTTGAATCAGACTGAACCGATTTAATAATATATTAAAATTTTCATATTATTTCTTATTAAAGGTGTCCAAAAATCGAACTAAATCGGAAACCGGATCAGACTGGACCGGAACGAATAGTTTTATAAATCAAATGATCTAATCCAGTTTGTATTAATTAAAACCATTTCAAACGATCTTATCTGATTAATTTTTTTTTTCCAAAACTGAACCGGACCGATAGACATCCCAAATTTTCGTTTATCGTGAGTTTTAACTCTTTAATATTAGTTTATAAGATGAGTTAGTGCGAGGTAAGATCCATATTTAATAAAATAATAAGATATAATAAATAAATAATATGTGAAATTATAAATTAATTTATATTATTTGTTTTAAATAATTAATTAATAAAATTTTATATAATTGATGAATATAAATTAACTAATAAAAAAATATCATAATTTTTTATAGTATAATTTATCTTTTAATTATATGTATAAAATAAGTGAGTATGTATATAAATATTTATTTGTTCAAAAAATATTAAAAAAAATTAAATCACTAATATATAAAAATAAAATATTGAACTAAATAATAATATTATAAAAATAACTTTAAATGTAATTCATACATAAAAAATATATATAATCATAATTTCATAATGACAGGATAAATGTATAATAACTTATATAAAATATAAGTATAAATTTTCATATTATCATTATTTATATTACATTTAAAATTTTAATTTTTTAATTCATATTATAAATTTAAAAATCTTAATATTATTAGTGTGGATAAATGATACTTTAAAAATTAAATTTTTTGAATAAGTTTTTCAAAACAAGAAACCAAAAAATCATCATACTCAAAATTCTAATTTTTTAATTCATGATATAAATATAAGAGTTTTTATATTATCATTATGTATAAATGGTATTTTAAAAATTATAAATTTAATTTAAAAAAAAGGATCTCGTTGATGATAAAAAAATAATTTAAGAGTAAATTAATTTATACATAAATTAGATAAAGAATATACATAATTTGATTTGATTGATACATGAGGAAATAAATTATATAACCATAATTACATAATATAATAATAACAGTAAAATATTACATAGAAAAGAAAAAATTAAATATTATTATGCTCTTTTTTAATTAAAAAATGATACTTTAAAATTCATTTTTTCACATCATAATATAAATATGATTATAATTTTTTAAAAATATATTTATGAGTAAATAAATGACATGCTCACAACCCCATAATCTAATCATAAATATAAAATATTATATTAAAAAAAACAAAAAAGTTTAAACATTTATATTATCATACTACATAAATTTTGTTATTATTTTTCATATATAAATAGATAAATGATATAATCATAATCATATAATCTAATTATAAGCGTAACATGTAATGTATTAAATAGTATCAAAATATATTTTTGTAAGAAAATATATTTTTTGATTTTGATTTTTAAGAAAAAATTAATTTTATTTAAAAATTATTAAATTAAACATACATAACTTAAAAAAAATACAAAAATATCTTTATTAAAGAAGTACACAAATAAAATAACCTTGTTTTCAGTAAAGGAATGAATTTGATTAAATTTACAATTTAAAAACTAAATATGAGGGGAAAAGTTTATCCATTAGTATCCTGTTGAATTTTGTAGCTGTTATTTACATTTTTTTTAATCCATTAGTTACTCTTCTTTTTTTTTCATGCTTTATTAATTTTTATTGTATAGTTGTTATTCGAGAAAGAAATCCTTGATTCAGTCTATATTAGACTGAATTACTTAAATAAATCAACGCTCGCCAATTCCGACACATTTTAATTAAATTGGTAATTTCTTAACATCATCATAATTTACTTCTCATTATTAAATAATGAAAAAAATCAAAATAAATTCATTAAAAAACATAAACTTATATATAAATCGTTAGCATAGTAAGTAACAAAAATATTAAATAATAATAATGATATATTCTATAATCATATCCATCCATATGCAAGTTAGAAAGAACCAATATGATGATGGTTAACAAGCTTAATAACGGATAACGTAATAAGGTATATTCGTATTTTCCGTTTTGTAAACTACGAATATGCAGCGATAAAAACGTTGAATGAATTTTCTCTTGTTTCATGTCCACATTCAATTTCATATTTATTTATTTTTATTTTCATATATATATCATGCATTAAAATTTATATATATATATACTCAAAAATAAAAATAAAATGTTTTTTTTAAGATATGCATCCCTTTTATCAAGAAAAGAGCGTGTAGGAATAAAAAATTGTTATATTAATAATAAACTTCTTTTTTAATATCTATTTAGAAATATATTTAATTTTTTAAAAATAAATATTAAAATATTAGATATTAATTTTTATTTTTTAATTATTTAATATATATTTATAAGTAAAATAAAAATATATAAAAATAAGAATAAATAAAATTTAATTTATTTATTTTAAATATTATGTATTTTATTATTATAAATATATTTTTATATAATTATAAGTACGTAAAAATATAATATTCATTGTAACTTTTATGGATTATGATTATTTAAAAAAAAATTATTTTAACTTTTACAAATAACTATACAGGCCACCTTTCCTTTCTATTTATGAAAGGCTCCTTGCTCTCTCTTGTAAACTCTTCCTTCTCACGAGTCACGACCAACCTCCACAACCCCCTCGTGCTTCTCCATTGGAATCCAAAATAAAAAGTATTATTTAAACGAAATCAAAAACACGTTTTCCAGAAATTCCCTAAATCTCCACAATATTTGAAATACCGATTTTTTCCTAAGATTTTTGTTTATTGTTATCATAGCTTGTTGGAATTGTAATTCTTGTCTTGTTCCTATTTCAATTTCCAATTCGGTTAGGGTTTTGAGAACGGATTTCGGGTTTACGTCTTCTGGGAAACGTATGAGGTTCGGTATGAATAAAATTGAATGATTCCTGACAGAGGAAGGAGAAGAAATAAAGTTTTGCCGGTGATTGGAGGGAGGTAGTAGTTGTGGATTGACGACGTCGCTTTTTCTATTGAAACATGGATTGCAAGTTTTGTTTGGCGGGTAGTGACCCGTGGGTTCAGATTGGAGGAGGTTTTAGCCATGAGAGCGAGCACGACCTTGCATTGATGGTTAGCGATTTCATGGAAAATGGTAGCTCTTGCGCCGATTCTTGGTGTAGCATTGATAGCGATTCTTGTCTATCTGATTTCGTTCACCTTGCCGAGAAAATTCCTGTAAGTTCTTCCCATAGTCTTTTTTTTTTTTTGTTATTGACACATTGTTTTTACAATCTATTTATTACTAAATTTAAAAATTATTAATAACATTCTTTATCTTTAATATACTTATCATATATTAATTAAAATTTATTATTACATATTTTTAATAATTTTTAGAATTGAAAATAAATATATTATAGAAATAATAAAATAGAGTGTATCAATAATTTAATTTTTAATTTTTTTATATGAACAGTTATCCATTTATTTTACTTTTAATTTATTAAAAAAATATTTTTACATATGTATATATATATTACATTTTTACCCCTAAAAACATATTTTTATGTTGTATAAAAATATATATTAACGAAAAGATTTTAGATTTTTTGTTTTAAAATTACAAAAATAATATAATTACTTAAATAATATTTAATAGAGCTTAGATGTTATTTAAAATTAAATGAATTTAATTCATCTAGTTTTTTATAAGTAAAAGAAGTGATGTGAGACTTATGCTGTTCTTTTTTTTCCGTCTTTCTCTTTACTTTTTTTTTTTAAGTTCTAATAATTTTCTGATATTTGAAAGACTTCCAATTCCTAATTATTGTTTTTTTTAATGACAGCTCAAGAAGAACCCAATAGCGCAATTTGAGGATGAATTGTTGTCAGTGGTTCATTCTCGTATATCAACGATCAACGAGACAGACCTTTATTTTGTGAAATGGTCGGGTCAGTGTAACGCTAATTGCATAAGATTCTGTCTGGTAAAGCTTCTCAGGCTATCTGGGTATGATGCTGCTGTATGTTCAACCAGAAGGCATAATTCTGGCAAAGTTCCTGGAGGTATTACACTAGTTACCAATATTTTAAACTTTTTGGTAAAATTGGTTGTTCTGGATTAGAAAGATCAGATTTTTTTTTTTGCATGTTTTACAGGGGATCATGAATACATTGACGTGATTAATCACAACCAGAATGGTAACTCTGAGCGTATGATTATAGACATTGATTTCAGGAGTCACTTTGAAATAGCTAGAGCTGTTGATTCATATGGTAGAATAATGAATTTGCTGCCTGTTGTTTATGTGGGTTCATTGGGTAGGTTGAAGCAATTACTTCATGTTATGGTTGAAGCTGCTAGATCTTCTCTGAAACAGAACTCTATGCCTCTTCCTCCATGGAGATCACTTGCTTATTTGCAAGCAAAGTGGGATTCACCATATCAGAGGATGTTTCACCCGGATGATGAAAATGTTAGCAAAGGCAACAAACATGTTGACCATAAGCGATGTTGTGGGAATTTGAAGAGGTTACAGTCTCTACTGCAATCAGAATTGGAGGCAGAGAGAGTGTTGAAGCCCATAAATCATGATGGTAATTGGAGACTGAAGCCTGAGAGGAGGAGACATTCTTTATTCAGACCTCTTTGAGTATACAGCCTTCAATTTTTATATTTTTTTGCTTGAGAGACGTATACATATTGCGGCTTAGTATTTAGAAAGATTAAAAAAAATTGTTTTTTTTTATAGAATTCAAGAAAGAAAATAAGCATGGCGTGTTCATATGGCCATTGTCGAAGCAATAAGTCATTCATTGAATGTCAATGTCTTCAATTTCAATTTTGGGGGATTTTGATTGATTTTTTTTGTAGGGTTTTGTTTTAGAAACATCTTTCCTACAATTATTTATTTTTTGGGGCGCAGGTAATTGTCACTGTTATCTCAATTTATTATTATATATTTGATATTTTCTTTGTTTTTGAGTAAGAAATTGTCTTCACTAGTTATAAATTATTTGATAACCTATTTGGTAACTAGTTGTTATTTGGTAACAAATTTATGTATGTAATGATAGGTTAATAAAAAATAGATATAAATATTTGAAGTAATAAATAATTATCATAGATATGTTCTCTTGATGTAACGATATTACAAGTCAGTTTATAAGGTAAGAAAACATTTGTGATTTGTTTATATAATGATTTGATGATTGAAACCAAAACCAAACAAATAGTAAAGAGTAGTATAAAAAATCTCAATCAATAAGACTAATAAAAAATCCCAAATTGAATCGCATATTGTATTGGCATGGCCACATGGCCATTTTCTTTTGAGTTTAAATATATATCTAAATACAAACATCATCGTCAAATGATTAATTATAATCAATCATTATGCCAAGGTACAAGAAGAGCAAAAGTAAATATCACAAATAAAAATGTTAAAATCACGTAATTTTGTATTTATTTTGTAAGAAGTAGTTTAAATATAATTTAAATTATGTAAATATAAAAATAAATAAAATTCATGTCTTTAGCATTCATCTTACTACTAAAATAAATGAATTATACAATTTCAACTCCTACACAAATCAATGAATTGAGAATAAATAGAGTGGCAGTATTACCTACTTGGGTTAAATGAAATGAGAATTGCAGCTTTGGGAGAAATCACAATATTGCATATGCTAATAAGAGTTGATGGCACGGGATAGAAAGCATGATACCTCATTTAATTGGGCTGAAAGCAAGGCCCAATTGGCTGAATAGCCTTGCAGTCCCCTTTACCAGAGTTGCAGGCATAGTCATCGTTAGATTAAATTTTAAAAAAAGTTCTTAATTTGATACATATATTAATTTATATAATATAATTTAATTAATTAAATATTAGTAAATGATCTTATAATTTCATTAACATGTATCTCTAATTTTACTTTTAATTAATAGGTGATATTATTCTATTCATAAAACAACTTAATATATATAATATTACTTTTTAAATTATATTGCCTAATAGAGAAAAAAAAATTGTTTTATTTTCATTTTCATTTGCATTGTTATGTCTAGAGAGAATGACCTTGAATTGCATGGAGTTCTTATATTCATGTAGTTTTATAACCGAATCAATTATTTATGATCATTATAAATAAAATGTAAAAATTTTATTGATCGAAATTAAACCTATGTGAATTAGGGTGTCTACCATTCAATGTTGTCAGATTTTGAGTAAAAAAAATTAACTAGACTTGATTGGACCGTTTGGTTAAAAATATTATAATCGAACGGTTTAATTCTGTTGATAATACATAAATATGATATATCTGATGATATACTTTTAATTAAAATATGATATATTTAATCAATGGTTTATAAGAAGTGATATAAAAAATTTAATATATTATTAAAACTGGTCTAGTTCAGTTCGATTTATTTAAAAATTAATACAAATCAGATCGGATCGTTTGATTTATAAAATTGTTCAGATCAGTCTAATCCGAACCAATTTTCTAATTTAATTCAATTCGATTCAATTTTTGGACACCCCTAATTAAAAATCATATGTTAAAATAAAAATAAATATAAAACATTTTACTTCAAAAATGACATGATATTAATTAATTGAACTCCAAGTGTAAAGTGTGCATCAATTTTATAAGTAAGATTTTCATTAAATGTATTAAGATATCTTAATTAAATTAATATTTTTATAATATTTTTTTACGAAGTTTATTAATTATGAATATTATTAAATATAAAAAAATAGATATATGAATAAACTATATAATTAAGTTTGTTGGTAGGATCTGAATAAAAAAAAGTAACAAATTATGGGAGATCCTATCATTAAATTGCAATATAAATACTAAGAGTTATGAAAAATATACTATCAATTTTATAATCACCTTATTTATAAATATAAGAATAATAAAACTTTATGCAATTAATATTCTCTAAATAAGTAATCCAATCAAAATAATATCCAATGCACCGGGAGCAATCAACTTAGAAAAAGAGTGAGGTACCATACATAACCGTATAAATAATCAACGTAAATTTTTCTCTTAAATGCATATGATATCTGAAGAGAAACGTAAAAACATCTCTTAACAAAAAGATCTTAAAGTTCAAAAAATACACGTACAATCAGATAAATTTAACGATCTAAAAATAACACTATCTAAAATGACTTTTACATATTGTAAAGATGATATTATTTAAATAATCTCTAGTCTTGTCATAGGATGTCTTGTATCCATAAAATCAGAACACTTAAAGATAATTAATTATATTTCACGTGAATAAATGATCTGTCTCATAATTAAATCATCAAATTATGATAAAAGTATAAGTCATTGATTTTTGTATGTTCTCGAATTGATAATTAATTTTATATGACTATGAGATATATAAATAAAATATTTTATTTTAATAAATGTTAGCAAAAATCAATCATAATTGTGGCTATTTTATAAGCCCATAACGAAAGAATATGAACGAGAACGCCTGAAAAAAAGGAGAATAATAAGTCCTATAGTGTATCTTTAAAATGATGGCTGAGAAATAATTTCATTTGCTAAGCCACGCAAGTAGTACGGATAAAGAAAGAAATACCCCTTCTTCTTTAACTTACAATCAGTGAAAAACTGAATGGAAGTTGTCTAAGTTAATTAGAGGAAAATAGGTAACAAAAGAGAAAAAAAAAATACTTTTAATTATGTTATTAATGAAATCTCTAAAGCAAACTATTCCTGCTCCGTCAAAAGAAATTATCAACAGAGCAATATTATTAACATACCAAACAACATATAGAATTATACACTCTTTGGATATATATTGTGAGTTAATAAATATACATTTTGTTAAATAATAAAAATATATAAAAAACAAGTTTAATTACATAGAGTGACTCACTTTATGAATTAATTTTTTATTTTTAATTATATTTTTATAATATAAAAAACATATTTTTATGTTAAAAAATATGATATATATATTTTTTAATTTAAAATAAAAAATGTTTTTAAAATAAAATTAAAAATAAATTATGTTATATTAAAAAAAGACAACAAATATTCTGGTGGGTAAAAAAAATGCAGGTTCAATTTTTATCGATAAATTTTAAAGATTGATACAATTTCGAGTAAAAATCGAATATGAAACAACATGTATGATTTGTGTACGATCATACTGATAACGGTATCTAAAATTAATTATATTTATTTAATTAATTTATATATTTATTAAATTAAATGATATATTAATTAATAATTAGAGTTTATTAAGAATATTTTTAAAAGTTTAGAAAACAATTTTTTATTTTTATTTTTTAATAACCGTTTTGAATCGTTACCTACCGGTAAAAAAATTATTTTTAAATCGTAACAGTTTTTGAACAATTTCGATTACAAACTTTATAATTTAATTTAAAAGTAATTATATTAAAAATAGTGCCGTCACATTCTGTTCACTATTTATTAGTGGGTTCACTTAAACCTCTGTGGGGTCTATATCTACTGAAATGATTGAAGGCAATAGTGGTGGTGTCTTTAGAAAGAAACAACTTTAAGAAGACGACTTTTGGGTTGTCGAACTAGGTAATGCCAGCCCAGCCTTGTGACCTTGTCTCGCTTATCATATTTATTAATTTATAACACCAAAAGCTACTAACTTTTTTTCCTTTTTCATTCTTCTTTTATTCATTCATTTAAAATGTTTCATAATTTTTACTAAATTTCATTGGATAAATTCCAACCGATGGCTAACATCTATTTTAAATAGTAAATTATAACTCAATATTATGTAATTTAATATTAAAAAATATAAAGTTTAATTCTTTAAAAAAATATTTTCTAAATTATTTCTTTAATATAGCTTTCAACATTAAAAATAAGTTTTTTTTTCACGTTTAATAACACTATATATATGTATATATAGTGTTATTTTTACTATTAAATAAAAAAATAAAATATTATTTTAATAAAAATCAATAATTAGATCTTTATCAGCATTAGTGATGGTGTTGCTCTTGAACTTGTATAGAAGGTACTTTGTAGTTTTTATTCTTCAATACTATATTGTAAATCTAACAAGTTTAGACATTTAAAATAACATTGATTACTTCAAATTGTTAAGTGTTAATTCAAGTTGATTTAACACAAGTTCTTAGTGGAAGTCGATCTTGGGATTTAAGTCACACATAAATGTACAAATATCATCAACTTACTTCTTTCATACTTCACGTCAAGCAAATGGGTGTAATTATATTGTGGTCCATCCTTCTATGAGAGTGAGAATGACCAAATTTGTATTAGTTTTGTTGTTATTATATATATTAACGTGACCAATTAATGAAAAATCTAATAATAATAATAATAATAGATTTTTTTTCTATTGAATTATAGTAATTATAAAGTATTATTAAACTTTAAATTATACAAAAACTCTCGCGTTGTTACATGTAATCATATAAGTGTCTTTATCATTAAAATATTTTATTTTAATTTTTTTGAACAAGCTAAATGTTATTTATATAACAACACTTGATCATTAGATTATATATTTTTAAAATTTAGTAATATTTTGATCACTGCAATCATATTTAAGTGATAAAAAATATATTTACTCTTAAAATTTGTTGAGATTTTATTTTATTTTATAAATTTTAAAGATAATTTTAAATTTTTTAAAAGACAATTATGTCCTGGTTAATAGGTAATACTAAGTATCCATATTTTCTTTTTAATGGCATGAGTTCAGTAATTTTTTAGGGAATAAATATTTTAATTTTATAATTTTTAAAAATATAATTAAATTACAACTTTTATTCTAAAAATATAGAATTAAAATACATATTTGTAAAAATAACTTATTTATCCAAAACTATACTTAGATAGGGATTTATTTTCTTTATAAATTAAGTATCCGTCTTTATAATAAATATTTAAGAATATAATTGATGTAAAATATGTTACAAATAACACATATTATATAAATAACATCAAAAATAAATAAAATCCTTTATAATATACTGAAATAGAATAAAGCTACTCAAAGTTATGATTAATGAACAAGGATCAGTTCACTCCCTCTTTTTAAATGTTTAATAGATGAAATTAAATAAAAACATTTTTTTTAAAAAAAAAAACGTCAAAAGCTCTATATTGGTTTTGTTAAGCCACACCCATCGCCATAACCATATTCAGCATCATCATCATGATGATGGAAGAAAAAGAGACGAAGAAGAAAAACAAAAACAAGAAACCAAAACACCAACACCCAAATGATCATACCCTACTAAAAGCTTCAGATTTCTCCTTCAAAGCAAACTCACAAGTAAAGGGTCTTCGTTTCGGCGGTCAATTCATCATTAAATCCTTCACTCTAAGACGAGCAAGACCTTTAGAGCTTCTTCAACTTCTTTCTTTTCCCTCAAATTCAATTACAAACACAAACACAAACCCAAATAAGCTTCCTTTTCCTTCAACCACTACTTTTTTGCCCACAAATTTCACAATCTTAGCTCACCATGCTTGGCACACTCTCACGCTTGGCCTTGGCACTAAGAAATCAAAAGTTATTATGTTTGTTTTTGAAAATGAAGCTATGAAATCTTCAATAGACCGTGTTTGGCCGCCTGAAATTCCACTTGGGGATGTGAACAAAAGGCTTATTAGAGGTCTAAATGGGTTTGAGATGTCTCGATTCAAATTCCGAAAAGGGGCTTTAACTTTCTATGTTTATGCTGTGAGACAAATGGGTATTTTTGGATTTTCATGTTCTGATGATCTCAGGACGATTTTGCAATCAGTTGTTGCTCTTAAGGATTTTCTGGATCATACTGCTATGCTTGCTATGCCTAACCAGAGAAGTCTTAACTTTTCGCCTCTTGTAGCCATGGCTCATTAATTTGAATTATTTTTTTTTTCTTTCTTTCTTTCTTTTACTTGAAAATTTATTATCACCTAAACGTCATATTTTTTATTAAAAAAAAAAATTACTATTGTGATCATCAATCATCATATTCTTTGTTTCTTGACTCTTTTATTTGATTTTGGTTTTGAAGATTATTAATGAGGGGATGGGGATTGGTTGATTTGTTGGTTGGTTTATTTTATTTTATTGGAATATTTGTATCTTAGTTTGAATAAATTTTTGGATTTTTATTGCATTGAAATTTAAAGCCTGTATAATGTTTCATGTTTACTTAAAAAAAAACTTCAGTTTCCATTGTATCTTACACGATGAAAGACTGAGAGAAATCAAGTCCTGAAAAACAGGAGCTAACAATCAAATATTGAATAAATTAAATTGAAAATAATTTTTTTAAAATGTCAAAAATATATAAACTAAATTAAATAAATTGTTATGATGAAATTATTTTGATAATAATATATAAAAAAATTAAATATTATTAAAAATAAAAATTTTTTTATTATAATATTAATAATGAATTTTATCCTATTATATTATACATGTTATCATTAAATATTTTACAAATTAATTTTAATATAATTATACTTAATTGCATCAAACATGTCATAATAGTTTAAAATTATGCCTAAATATTAAAGGTTTAATTGTATGAAATAATCTCTTCATATATAGAATTTTATTTTTAATTCTATTTATTAAAAAATATATACATATATTTTTCTTAAAACGAAAAAATATATATATTTTTTAACATCGTAAGAAAATAAATATTTATTTTTTAAAAATGATTAAAAATAAAATCAATTAAATAATTGATTTATTTATGCACTAGAGGTTAAATTAAAAACCTATAAATATATACACACGTTAGAATTATTATTTAAGTGCTATAAATATGATTCTATGTAAAAAAAATATTTCTTATTCATAAAATAAATAATTATGTGATATTTTAACTAAATAAAATATAAAATTAGTATAATTATTTTAAAAATATATATATATAATTATTCAATACTTTATAAGAAGAGTATACAATAATAAAGAATATATTTTAAAATTAATAAATAATGCATTAATCTTATATATTCTTGGAATTTTGTATACTCTTAAAATAAGTGATTATGTGATATTTTAACTCAATAAAATATAAAAATATTGTCATTATTTTTTTAAAAAATATAAGTATTCAATACTTGATAAGAAGAGTAAACAATACAATTGATGAAGGATATATTTTAAAAATAATAAATAATACATCAATCTTATATATTCTTGGAGTTTTCTCCTTTGTATGCTCTTAAAATAAGTGATTATGTGATATTTGAACTCAATAAAATATAAAATTAATGTTATTATTTTTTTAAAAAATATAAGTACTCAAGTACATAAGAAGAGTAAACAATACAATTGATGAAAAATATATTTTAAAAATAATAAATAATACATCAACCTTATATATTCTTGAAGTTTTGATGATTTGTATTCTATAATGTGATATATAAGAGAAATTATTCATTGTTTTAGACTAAATGATAATATGATTGGTTCTTTTGAAAGAAGATGATAAGGATTTTACAATGTGGGATAGTAGAAATTATTTATTGATTTGTAATAAATGATAATGTGATACTACATGTTAATAAAATATAAAATTAATATAATTATTTAAAAGAAAACATAAATACCCCATACTTGGTAAGAAAAGTAAGCAATGTGATTCTAAAAATGTTAGAAGCTATTCCTCATAGTTTCTCAAGGATCTCTCTTCGATTAATGCCTCGGTAAAATAATGTGTTAGGTCATAATATTGTTCAAGGGATTTCCTTGCATCATACAAATAGTAGATTAGGTTATACGGCCTTTCTTCTTAGCAAAAAAATAAAAAATATGGTAATAATCTATTAATTATTGTAATTAAAACACTTAAAAATAATAATGTATTTTGTGTAAGTTTAATTTATAAGGTTTTAAAAGTAATATAAATGATTAAATTTTATATTTTTAATTTTTAAATTGTGATGGAGAAAAAAAAATAATATAAATAATTGATAAAGTAGTTTTTTAAAATAAAAATTTAAAAATTAAAGAAAAACTTAAAAAGTTATTATTTATTATTATAGTGCATAGTAAATTAAACTATCACAAACAAAACTTATAAACTTAAATGCTTCGTTATTATACCTCTATAATCGCCCATTCCTTATTATTTGGGGGGTGGGGTGAAGAGGGAGGAAAAAAAAAAGGATAAGCTTACTAGTTAGTTAGTACTAAAAAAATTGGATGCATGGTGACGATAACAAGTGAAGAATTCCAATTCACAAGCAATCATATTATTGACACGAATATAAGTTATATTAAGAATGATATTTTAATTTTTTTTTTGTTATTTTTTACATCAGTATAGTAATTTTATTTTAAAAAAAAGTGATATTATAAAAATAATTAATTAATTTTTAATTATAATTGAGATATCGATTTTAAAAAATAAATAAAACTAATTATAAAATTAATAAAAATAAAATAATTTAATACTTGATAATATGGCTTTTTGTTATCACGATAACAAAAGAACTAAAATATTATAAAAATAACAAAAAAAAAATTAAAATACTCTTACTTTCATAACTAAAAAATTTTTATTGTATTTGTCTCTACTTACAAATGAGATATAAACTAATTACTTTAAACTTGAGAAAATCAACCCCAACAATAATAAAAGGTAACAAAAATTAATTATTTTTAATAAAAATATACTTTAATTCTTAGTTATTTGGTGTGATAATATAATCTCTTTTGAAATTGTCATAAAAATTTATTTTAAAAGATTTAGTTAAAATTTCCGAGGATAAAATTGATATTTTTAAAAATATTTATCTTTTTATAAAAAATAAAATTTGAAAATATATTCAAAACTAAACCGTAATGTATGAATAGTATATTTAATTATTATTTAAAATTATAAAAAGTTTATTTTTAAAAAATAATTATTTAAATATTTATATTTTTGGTAAAATAAATAAATATTTGTTAAAATTTTTAAAACTTTGTGATTACGAATCTATTGTATTTTAATAAATAATTAACGATTTTTTTATGAAGGCATTGATACCTTATCCTTAAAACAGAAAACCTGTGGACTGAATAAAAAAGAGTTGTTTTGAATAGGCTGGCTTTAATCATTTCATGCCTTGAGATTTCAGAAGGCCCAACCACGAGCTTACCTTTTCAAATGAATCATTCGGGTCTCTGTCTCCCTACTCGATTAATAGTTTAATACTCGTTCATTCTGAAATTTCTGTTAACTACTCTATTTTTTATTTAACATATATAAAGATTTAAGACTCAACTTGTAATAAGTAAATTGTATTTTTATTTTGAATGTGTTGAGTAAATAATTGGATTAATTTATTTTAATTAAAAAAATTGATTTAATATGTTATATTTGAATCATATTGGATTAATAAATTTTATAATTATATCGAATTTAGATGATAAATTTTATAATTCGTTCATATTCGGATCGAATTTGAATTAATTGATTTTATAATCTACTGTATCCGATCCAGACCGAGTTACTATTAAATTAAAAATAAATATAAATATTTATAATAATTTAATAATTGTATAGATATATTGTTTATTCTTTTAATTTTTTTAGTTATAACTATAAATAATAATATTTGTTATAAAAATATTAATTTAAAATTTAAATTTGTGTATATCATATTTTATATTTGACAATAATTTATAAATAAATTTTAATATCAATATGATCTTATTCGATCCAAAAAAATCCAATCCATTCAAATTCTGATTGGTCGAATTGATTATATCATCAGATTAGATTCGGATTAATAATTGTCAAATTTATTCGGATCCTATCAAATTCTAATAGATCAAAAACTAGTAGTTTCTATCTACTACTCACCCCGATCTTTGCTATATGAAGGATTCCACCACAATACAATATTGGTTTTACACGCCATATGAGAAACCTAATATTTATCTGTATTAATTATATATATATATATTTGTATTAATAAATATTAAAATATTTTATAATAAATATACACATATAAATAGTTATTTTATTATAAATAGACTTTACATTGTTTTAATCACATTAATATAACAATTCATATATGCTTATCATTTAATGAGTGTTCAAGGTTAGGTTAACTCCTTTATAAATAAATTGTATTTGTGTTAAATTAATAATTTTTATATTTAGACCATACTATATCTCATATTAACTAAAAAATAGCCGATTAATCTAAATTATATTTAAACAAAATTTAAATGCTTATTAAGTATAATTGAATCGTACTAATCATGTTTATAATTAACTCTTTAGATATTAATAAAAATATTAATTAAAAATGTTAATATATATTTTCATATTATATTTAACTTATTTATTAAATAAAATTATGTAGTCTTGTTAATATCATATCAAGTCACTTATATTTGTATTATTTTTTTATTCTATTATTCATAAAATAGTTATTATTAATGTATATTTATTTTTCATTAAAATAATAAACTAATAAGTTATTTATTTTAAGGATATTTGTGCAAATCATTTTGCATCAATTTTTACCTTGTTATAATAAAGATAGCCTAAAAATTTAGATCTAAATACTTACTTTTTTTATTTTATAAAATAAATAAATTTTAAATAATAACAATTATTAGAGGCAATCTCATTAGATAAATTTACTTAGCTAGAATTTTTTAGATTCATATAAAGAAAAATTCAACTATTATCATGTAGGATTCGCTTAATAACAGTAAACCCTCTTACTAAAGAAGAATTAAACAATTAAGCTCTTTTATATGCAAGAGATAAAAGACATAAAAGATTTTCAGACTCGTTATTAGGGTGTGTTGAAACTGTTGAAATAAGTTATCTTTTCCAACAGAAATCTCTTTAAGTGTTCGGTCAATCTATTTTAACTATTTTCAAATTTTTTATTCATATTAAAGACAATAATATTCTAAGAGCATTAAAGATTGATATTAAAACTCATAGAAAATAACTTTTATTTGAAGGAGTAAGGAGGCTTTTAGTAGGATTTTCAGTGAATCGACTTACTAATCAAAAAAATAAGACGAGCTGCCAAATAGTCCAACCTTATCAAAAATGGGCTATGGAAATTCTAATCCTAGATTTTTAAATGTTATGATGATGATGATGGTGGTATCTAAAAAAGTACATTAAAGGAACATCTTAAAAGAATGTTGCAAGATTCAAAGAATTCACAAAAGAAACAAATATTCTTTGCTTTTAAAAAAGAACATTAGAAAATATTCTTTGATAAATATAAAGAATTCTTAAAATATACTAGAAAAAATAATGTAGATTTCTTTGATTTTATCCAAAAGTACTTAACTCAGACGATGATTATTCTTCTATCCATAAAACATTATCCTTAGCATCAAGAGAAAAGATTGTTGTAATTCATTTCCCATAAACAACCATTAATCTTACAGATAAAACCAAGGTGGTATTATATAAGCATGCATCTTCAAAATTGATGACATAGTAAATCAAGTAGTAAAACAAGCAAACTACACCAACTTATTCGTACAAAAAATTGATAGTCAGTTATTACGTATAGAAATCTATACATAATCAAGATTTTATACCATCAACATCTACTATAGCTCCCAGAAAATGAAATGTACAGCCAACATTCTTTGAATCACTCATTGATCTATCAAGATTAAGTTAAAAAGAGACAGTGAAAATCCAAAATTTTTAAAAAAACTTCTTAAAAGATTGTCAAAGTTAAAATCTTCAGATATAAGTAAATCCATTAAAATGATGGAAGAATAAGATTTAGATCAACTCTCTGACCAAGAGATTAATAATATATATAAAGTATTCAAAGAATCTGATAATATAGATATCCTAAGGTAAACAAACTAGTTAAATTAATCTCAGTTTACCAATCTAAAGCACATTATCCTTGGTAGTCTCCAGTTAATTTACAACATGAGGAAGGAGTTTTTCTTAAAACAAAATACAAGTGAAATTTCATTTATGAATAAAGTATTGATGGTTTATCAGAATATCAGATTATTTAAGTCATCAAAAATATGCTTATGTTTGCATCTGCAACAAAGATTTATGACACCTCACTTTGGCCATTATTGTAGGATTTGTTGGTCAATTACAAGGTTAGTGAGATAATTATTTAGGTTTCTCAAAAAGGAATACAATTTTAAATGCCATTAAACAAGAAGTAAACGATAATGGTGATGTCTTATAGATAGAATACTCAATTAATACATTGGTCTATAATATTTTATTACATTTTGTGGGGAATAATGAGATTTAGTTGGATCATAGTGAGGAGCAACTTATTAATTTTAGATGTTAAACTTTATCACATTTTAAGTGGTATAAAGATTTTTTTTTGCCAAAGTCTTAAGTAGAGAATACTACAATGGTGATTTATGGAAAAGAAAAGTTTATCTCGAGACTTCCTACATTATTTAGGGATAAAATTCATGGTAATCTTAGTTCAAAACATGGTCGAATTATCCTGCATAATATGTATACATATGAAGAGTTAGTAGCTAAAGTAGTTGTAGAAGGATTAGCTTTATGTAATGACTTAAACCTAAAACTCTAACTAAAAAAAGAAAAAACCCAAAGTAAAAGAACTCTTGGTGATTTTTATGAATGGTTTGGTTATAACGATATTTTGAAATACTCTTCTCAAAAGAAGATAAAATCAAACAATAAAGTGTGGTTTAAACGACCATCACTTAAAAGATGGTCTCTATCAAAAAAGAAGTATAAAAGACCCTTGTATAAAGCTAAAGATGTTTATGCAACAAAAAAACAAACAAAAGACTCCCACTTGTTATAAATGTGCCAAGAAATAACATTATAGCAATAATTGCAAGATCCAAAAAAATAAATAATTGAGCTTTTGATAAAGGATAATCTTAAGAGACAATTGTCTCAAATTCTTCTAATAGATGAATCACATGAATATAAAGATTATCTCTATAAGTCATCTTCTAACACTTCAGAGGAGTAAGAAGGAAAGAGTTGTGAAGATAATTGCAAATACGATTACTACAAAGGCATTATCAAATTGAATGACTTAGATTTAAATATCCTTATCAAGGAAGAAAATTTTATTTTAGATCTCAAGATAAAATTGTTGTTTCAAAAGAAAAGAAAACATACCTTATCTAGGTATATTGAGGTAGCAAAAGAAGAAACACCTATCACTTCTTACAGAAAGAAGAAAAAATATTTAAAACAAAATCTAAAAAATTATGAACATCAATACTCATTCAATTAAATCCTCAAAAGAATAAAAAATACAACAAAAAAGAAAGAACCTACTATTAATGATCTCAAGGAAGAAAATAATCAAACGGAAAAGATCTTAAAGATCTTAAAAATAGAGTTCAAATACTTGAGACTCTAAAAATGAGATTGATAATAACAAATAAGATTTTGAAAATCTCCTAGAAGAGTTGCTTCCACCTCAAAGAATAGAGTTAGGTAACAAGGCTATTGAAGAACTAGAAAAAGATAATCTTAAACAAATTACTAATATGCAATTTGTTAATATTCTTGATAGAGTAATTAATCATAAATGATACTAAAAAGTTACCATTGTGATAAACAAATAATATTTCTTTACAGTAGAAGCATTAGCTAATTCTGGAGCCAATTTAAATTATATTAGTGAAGAAATAGTGCCTATAAAATATTTTTCAAAAACAACATAAGTATTACATACTGCTAATGGAGGAAGAATGCCCATTAATTACAAGCTTTCTAATACGAAAGTTTGTAATAATGGTATTTCTCTAGAAACTATTTTCTTACTTAATAAAGAGTTATCTAGAATGATCATTTTGGGAACTCAATTTTTAAGTATGTTATATCCATTTAAAATTAGAAATAAAGTATAACATCTGATCTTAAAGGTTACATAATAACATTCAAGTTTTCAAAAGAATCGTAATGGCATGAGATTAATAATCTTAAATGTAAGAAATTGATCATAAAACAATAATAGATAAAATTCTATAAGAAGATATGCAAAGAAGGTTTAAATCTCTAAAAGAGAAATTAAAAAAAAGAAATATGTGCTGAGTTACCAAATGCCTTATGGCAAAGAAAGAGACATGGGGTGGAATTCTATGAACTAGACTTTAAATACTTTGGAATTCCCATAAAATTTAAGCCTATTGAAATAAATAAATGAAACTTGAAAATTTGTAAAAAAGAAATTAAAGATATTTTTAAAAAGAAATTAATTAGTAAAAATAATTCTTCAGGTCTTGCCCAACATTTTATGTAAAGAACGCTGTTAAACTAGAACAAGGTGTCCCAAGATTAATAATAAATTATAAACCTTTAAAGAATGTGCTAAGATAGATTAGATATACAATTCTAATATAAGAAAGACTTATTAAATCATTTTTACAAAGTGAGTTTTTTCTAAATTTGACTTAAAAAATGGTTATTGGTAAATACAAACCGTTGAAAATGATAGATATAAAATAACTTTTACAATACCATTTGGGTACTATAAGTGGAATATTATGCTTTTTGTGCTTGAGGAGAGTCAAAAAGATAAAACTAAAAGTAAAAGAATTTATATGCTTATCTTTACCAAATCTTGATGCATTAAAAATCGTAGAGACAAATGCCTCTGATATTGGGTATGAGGGAATTCTAAAGCAAAAATTGGGTATAAAAGAGACCCTAGTGCGCTTTACTCCTAGAATATGGAAGCCATCATAAAAGAACTATTCTACCATTAAAAATGAAATTTTAACAATAGTTCTTTACATCTCCAAATTTCAAGATGACCTTTTTAACCAAAAGTTCTTATTAAGAATTGATTATAAGTCAGTCAAAGAAGTCTTGAAAAGGACGTTAAAAACTTGACATCTAAGAAAACCTTTGTTAAGTTCCAAGCAATACTTTGGGTGTTTGATTTTGACATCAAATTTACTTGAGAAGAGTCTAACTCATTTTCTGATTTCCTAACAAGAGAATATTTATAAACATGTAGAAGGGAAACCAAGGAACACTTTGCACTCCCTTTCAAGCATTAATATCAAAATATCTCCTTCAAAACTTCCTAGAAAGGATGAGTTCAAAGAGAAAAACCATTTTTCTTATAGAAAATGAAGATGTAAAGAAATCATTATCATCCATTTATCTTAAAGATAAGATATCATCATATACTTTCCCTAAAACAAAAGAATATTATGAAATGATTATAAAAGAATCCAACTCTGTTGATATTACTCATAATATTAGGAATGAAAAAAGAAATTGTATTTTTGACTCTTAAAATTAAAAGAGTTATTACAAAACCGGATTGTAGGATTTAACCTACAACCTATGATTATTTTAATTATATCTAAGCATAGGATCAAGTATTTTTCTACCGAAATGCCAAAAAGGCCTATACTTGGTACATTGAGTTTAAAACTGAGGATTATAATGCTTTTCATGGTTTCTCGAATTGGTTTAGAAATTGGTTTTCATTTTTTGGACCAGATTGAAATATTTTTTCTAAAATTGTCTTAAAGGCATACGATAAATTTAAAGAGTTTAGTAGAAACAAAAAAGCGAACGAAAATCATGCATTAATGTTATTTTTCTCATTATATAAAATCCCGTGGATAATTAAATGAGATTATATGATAATGTTTAATGAAACACTCCTTATCTTATATGTCGTTCCTTTTGTCCAATGGTGAGAAAAGACACTAATATAAACATTTAAAGATTTTAAAATAATTGAACTATTTTAATCTTTAAAGACAATACCTACTAAAGAAAACAGAGAGAAAGCTAAATTGGATTCATTAATTAAACAATTAAAAGGAAGAGGTAAATAAGAAGACTATATTTCTAAAAAAACTAGAAAAGCTCTTTACTTCAGTTTCAAGCAACTCTATTGATTCATATGAAAAGATAGGCCTAAAATATTCTCATAGTGATATCCAAATGGATAGATCAAATTAAATCAACTTCAAATTGAAAAAAAAGGCCACTATTGCTTATAGTAAATAACGACCCATTTTGGACCATTCGACTTCATTTTTTTAAAGGGAATCTCATTCAGAACACATCTCTAAACACATAGGGCATCTATCACATGTTTAAAATATTTTTTTCTTTTTTAAAGTAACTTTAATAAAGATGTAAATTATTTTAGTTTGTCTTATAATAAGTTTATTTTGCATATATAAGGTCAAGACTTCTCCATGTATAAGCATCTAAAAATTTAGAAGAGTGTTTTTAATTTTTTTTGTAAAATAAACTTGTGTGTGCTCTATCTTGTAATATATCTTTATGATAATAATAAAATTAACCTTCAATTCTTTCTATCTTCTTATCATTGTAATCTTTTAGTAGATCCTAGGGGTTTGAAACAAAGTAGTTTCACTCGTTTATAAAAAACTTTAGATTTATGTATGAATAAATTGTATTCATAACTTTAAAATATACTCTATAAAGTATAACAATATTACTAATTACTTCTTTCTTATCAAAGTTATGAGTTTTAATATTAACCTTTAAGGTTTTTAGAGCATTATTATCTATAATATGGATTGAAAAATTTATAAAACAATTAAAATAGATTGGTTCAACACTTAAAGAGGTTTCAACACATTCTAATAACGAGTTTGAAAAAAAAATTATCTTATCAAATTTTTTTTACCTCTATGTATAACTATTGGTTTTATTTGATAATATCATAAAACTTTAAACATTTTTCACTATTATTTCATCTTTATTCTATTTTCATTTAAAATTAAAATAAATTTTAACTTTTTTTTATGATGATTAATTATATCTGACTAGCTTTCGAATCCAATATATGTTTTGAAATTATGAAATATTCCATCCATTTTCTAGGACAATTTATTAATGTTCCAAAATGGGACGATCCGAATAAAGTGGCTGAAAAGCACTTCATCTAAAAGAGGGGTTATTTTTCGAAAAAATACAATTAAGTCACTTTTGCAATTTTTTTTCTATATTCTACTTGAGATTAACGAGTCACTACAATAAAGAGTTTTTTTTGCTTTCACAACTTAGTCGTTAAGACAATGGTACAACTTACGTTAATAATCATAATTGTTATACATCAATTTAAGATAATTTTAGTTAATAACTATGTATTTTGAGCTAATAATAGATTTCTCATTATTTACATTATTTTTATTTTTTAATATTTATTCAAAAATATAATTATTTTAAAAAAATTATATAACTTAATATTAACACTGTTTTTAATTTATTAACTACTCAGCAAATATTTTTAAATAAAATAATAAATACATATATAAAAAAAATCAATCTAATTATTCAAATTATTTTACATTCAACATAAAAACTATATTTTATTACGTGATCACATGTATATAAAAAAATATACTATTAATATATGTTAAGATTCAATTAAATACAATTTTATAATTATAATAACTATCTTCAAATCCCATACTTAATACAGTTAGTTTAAAAAAAAATCATCAAAATTTTACAAATGACTACAATTTTAGTTTCTGCAGATAAAATTTCCATCACTAATCACATCACTTGTCCTATTAATTCAATTTTACCACTTCCACGTCGGTGAAAAAGCATCTCAACTCTATATAAAAAGACTTAACCAGTTTACCTAAAGCAGAATACTTGGTTTTGAGATTGAATACAAAACGTAAAATGTCCATAAATTACAGAAAGGTTACAAAAGATTAACAAGTAACTTAACCAGCACATCTTACTTACAGTTAAGTTCCAACTCTCAAGCAAAATGGTCGTATCATGTCTGTTTAACCATATACATAAGAAGAAGCAAACACAAAACCATCACAAAATGTATGTCTGTTTAGCTAGACACGGATAAATACCATGATGTAATCAATCAGCAATCCTACCACCCCAGGCAACAAAACTGTCCTGTGATCCAAACTCCTATAAACACCATTTGAGAAATACATTAAAATCAATTCAGTCGAATGAAAATTAAATTTGACAAATTCAGTGTGAAATAAAAACGAGGAAGACCATTACCAACTGGCTCAGTCGGAAGTCTGGAGGTGTATCAAGCTCAATGTTTGCTGGATCAAGGACAATATTTTGGCACTCTTCCAAATCCTTCTTCAAATCCTCCGGTCCTAACTGGGCATAGTCAGCAAGCCTGGGTTTGTTTCCCTTTGGAGGAGCTTCATTTGAATGTGTATCCTGATTTGGAGACTGGCTCTGGAGGAGATCATCACATAGAGAAATCCCTTCCACAAGTTGCTGAGAATCCAACAAAGTCTGTGACTCACCGTCCCACCATTTGTTATCTTCTGTTGCATAATTTTCGTCATAATTTAACAACTCATCAGCTTGATTTTCTGTCTTGAGTTCATCTTCCTGACCAGGCCTTACACGATCAGGTTGAATGTCATCTTCTATACATTCAATCTCAGGATCCTTCAGTAAAATGTACAAGACGGCAAAATCAAATTTATTATCTTTACTGCCTAAGCAATTACAGTAAACAGTTAAAAGTCTCAACAAGTATCAAAATGAAGTTACTTATGAATAGTTAACTTTCAAATCAGTGAGAAAATTAATCCTAACCATGGGTGTGCCTGTGGCAAAGACAAAGATATCGAAGCTTATTAGACAAGATTACATAAATAGAAAAACATAAGGAGGAAAGGAGATCAACCTGCAGAAAGGGCTCCTTGCAAGTAAGAGAAGTATCTGGTACCAAGTCAAAATCAGTGTATCGCCGTTCACTGCGAGGAGGGTCAGGAGTTACTGACATGGGAGTAACAGGGTCTACTTTTGCATTAGTCAAATCATTTCTTTCAGAAATATCTTGATCAGTTTTATCACCTAGCTTGATTTGGTTCTGTTGGTAGAATATTTTAGAAATAACATACTCCCCATCCTTCTCATCCTCTTCGGTCCCTAGGTGATACTGATGCATAACCCAATTAGTTTTCTCAGATTTTCCTCCTCCCTTCACACTTGTGTAAAGAACCATAATCTTTTTGCATCCCTTCCGAACCCCATCTAAAATCACAGGCTTGGTTTGACCAGTCTTATGCCAACGAACTGCACAATCAGCATCATGTATTTTTCGACGCTTTCGAGTTCCAGTATTGTATGCCTTGATTGCTCTATGAAAAAAGTGAGATACATATCCATCTTGCTTCACCCCTGAAGAAATTTATTTGCATAACCAATTAACTAAAAGTAATGGACCCTACACAGGAAGTAGGAACAAATTCTTACAACTGACCTGGGAGGTTACGTGGATGAACATAACAGATTCCATTATTATCATCAACAGTTGGGATAAACTCATCTATGAAAGGATGGGATTTTAAATTGCCTTCACTCACTTTGGCAAGCAAGTGCAATATAATCTCTTGATCAGATGGATCAAATTTCACACCCCTGGGTAATCCCGGCCACTCTTGAGCAACAACCTGAAAGTGGATATTTCAACTACATTAAACATTTATGAGTGCTCGAATTCGGTTGGTACTAAAAAAATTTACCAAGCACCAAAATAAAAAAGCCAGATTTCCTTCATTCACAGACTTGAGATCTTCAAAAGCGATACAAATCTACTAAAGAATAAACATACCACGTTGACTATTTGAACTAAGTGAAGAATATCATGGACATCTCATGAATTCTAAGATCCTAAAAGAATGAAAGCAGGTTTATATTGCATTAAAGAGAAGAGGTTTCCCTTCCCAAATCACTTACGAAAGCATCCCTAAACCAAGGATTATGCAACTTGTGTATAAATTTTGTTTAGGATATTGCATATTGTTTACACGCAGAACAATACTGCTCAGTTATATTCCAAACACATGCACAGAAATGAGCAACGAACCTACACAGTTGATTCTAATTAAATAAAGGATCGTTCAGATATTGTAAACAGCCATATTTTAACTAAACAACATATGCATTAGGCTAGATAGGGCAGCTTTCAATAAAGAACAGACGTATACATCCTCAAACTCAATGCACTCTTGCAAATTGAAGATAATTGTAATAGGTTTATGTAATTGCATTTGATCTCATAATATTTCAATTAACTTTGCCTTTTATTAAACATTAAATGCAAATCAATCTTTAAGAAATAGCTAAATCAAATTTACTATGTAATATCGTCACTCTAGTGCAAACTTTATCCAGTGCGTGTCACTTCAACAAAATCAAGAAACATAAGAAAAAGGTGAAAGGGTAGAGAATAGAGACACTAGCAAAAAAAACCAAACCCAAGCTTGTGAGTGAATTAGAAAGTTGATGCATAGCAGCAAATGTGTCCAATTTAAAGGAAATAAAAAGGAAAATGTTAACATGCCATGTGATAGATAGTAGTAAAGTATTCAAACAAGACACTTGTCAACAAAGAACATTGTTCACAATTCAATCAGAATTGCATCAATTATAGATATTATATATTTATCCAACACTAAGTTCCTGATCTATAACATTCATAAAGATGTTAAAAACTGAACAGCTAAAAATTACAACGTAATGACTATAATAAAGTGAAATATGAAATCTTACATCATTGTTGTCAATGACATATTGGCAGTTTGGGCAAGCTCTAGTTGGATTGCTTTTCCATTTAGTTTTTTCAGACTCAGATGTACATGACGCGCTCTTGATTTTTGTTGCAATTCTGTTACTATCCACTAACCATGATGGTCTGTATATATTAGATGAAATACAAGCAATGAGCACCTTATAAAAAATCCAAGAAATAATTTTGAATAACAAGCAGTCAAGCACCAAAAATGAAATGACCTCTATTAAATCTGACTTTTGGTCTATGTCCATAATTGAATTTAAAGGTAGTGATAAAATTCCACTAAATGATAAAGAAAAGGACTGCTAAGCTGCAATTTCACACACAACCTTGGTCCCTAAATTACATCGTTACACCTCTCTTGGTGAAACATACTGATGTAGCATGAAAAATGGAGATCAGAAAAGGAAAGGGAAAAGGGATATATTCTCAAACTTGTAGACCCGAATCATTGAATATTAAGACTTCCTAAAACAGTTAATTCACTCACAAATACCTGGAAGTTAGAGCATACGTCAATATTGTTGATTCCTCAGGAATACCAAACAAATGGAAAATTGAGTTAACAACTCAACCTCATTGATTCAAAATATTTATTCTTGAAACAAGTCTGGAAAGACATACATATAGTCTATAAGCTTATGCCTTAAAAAGAAAATAATTTAAATTACAAAATACCTCATAATTTCTCCGGGAAGTTTCATACACAATGTGGCAAGTGGCCTATGAATGAAATAGCCATATCTAACATATTTTAGAACTTGAAAAGAAGTCTAGACTTTGAGATCAGGTTTGTTTAATCCGCTAGTACACAGAGCAACTTTCCAAATTAAGTTATTACAACTTCTTCTTTTTCATTATTTTCACCTTGCGTCCCATACCCTCGGTGAATGGTGAGGACCACTGTGATTTCCAGGACCTCCACATATGTGAGATTTATAAAATAAGCAGGGTGAAAAATACCCAAATATTACCAATTTTCATGGCACACATATAAGCCACCAACAGGAGGCAAATTTAAGACAACTCGAGAAAACCATTAGTTCCTCCTAATTGTTACACAAACAAATACTATAAAAGGTGCCTATTGTAAACCACACTTCAATGACTTGGAATTCCCAAGTTCTAATTACAAACAGTGAGAATAGTAATGATAAAACCAATAATCAAAATGTGAAGAATTTATGAAAACAAGGCCTTAAAAATGCAATTGATGCTTGAAATTACCTAGAGCACCAAAACATTACCACCAAAAATGCAAAGTTGCTTTTGCAGACAACCATAGTTATTATAACATGCCACTATGCCAGTTAATTTAAATTAAATATCCGTACAAATAAATGGAGTGAGCCATCAGATTTTGAATCTGATTAGAATTTTCATGTTCAAAAACTAAGAGATCTTCTGAACATAATCATTCTTGAATGAACAAGCAAGTAACACTCAGAGATAACAACATTCTACTACCGATAGGAAATTCAAAAATCCAAGGGATGGTTTGTGTTGTTTTCCCCTCTAACTGAACAGAATTTTCCTTCTCAAACAAAACGTTAGGGATGGCAAGATCTGAACCGTTACAGGCGAATGAAACAACCTTCAACCCCGTATTACTTCGAAACAACTAAAATTAAAATGACGAAATAAATAAGAATAAGAACACAGCAATACCCTATATCATTTGACAGTTGTATCTGTATAAGGGCAAAAGCCAAGCATTTCTCACAACCTTTCCATTGGATATAAATCGTGAAAAATAGAACTCTCTTAACTACTAAGTTCTATAAATCCTACACAATCACCATAACTCCTATGTCCAAAACATGAAAGGCAATGTATTGCTCTTCCACTTAAAGAGCAGAAAAATGACAAGCAATGAATCCTGCCTACTGAAGAAGAACCACACACAAAAGTAGTATCATAATAGATACACCAACTTGTTAATAGGAAAGGGTAAAAAGCTAAGTAATCCAAAAACTAATTCAGGGAAGGGGCCAAAAAAAAAAAACAGAGCTAAGAGTTAGCCAATATAAGAACAACCCGCATTAGGTATCATGGAAAGCTTGTAAAAGGAACAAGCAATACCCAAAAGTAATAAAATACAAGCAAAAAGGTTAAACTTTGGTCTTTTGGTAGTCATCACAAAATACCTAAACAAGAGAAGCCCAACGATACTTGTTCTTCTTTATTAGAAAGCAATCAAAGAAAGGGCCATTTCTTCATTAATGAACTAAGAAACATCAAAATCGACAACACGCATAAATCCCAATCCAAGCACTAAAAGAATACACTTTAGGTAGTGTAGAACATACCCAGCCATCGGAAAGTGTTGACGACCAGCAAGTCGAATTCAAAGATTCAAAAATCCATTTACCCTTCGTCCTTTGATCTTTTTCCCTTTTGCTACACTCGCCTCTCCTCCTTTGCTCGTACGATTAGAGTGTATATATACACATACAGCACTTTAATT
This sequence comes from Hippophae gyantsensis, assembly GCA_030763125.1. Taxonomy (NCBI): domain Eukaryota; kingdom Viridiplantae; phylum Streptophyta; class Magnoliopsida; order Rosales; family Elaeagnaceae; genus Hippophae; species Hippophae gyantsensis. The sequence continues at coordinate 31,686,290 of CM061030.1, forward strand.
CCTTTCCCTTATTTTCTGCCTTTGTTCAATAACAAAATCATTTTTACATAAAAAAACAATAAAATCATTTAATACTATATAATCTTGGTTTGAATTTGGAAACAGTTTACTGTTCAGTGTTCCATCATTCCTGTACGACAAAATGAAAAAAGAACTCCGAAAGTGTATATTTTTTGGTTTGTTTTTTTAATGGAATTAAAAATGAGCGCCACAGTTCCCGACCGTAGTGGCCTAATGGGCGGTGTTACACTGGGCACTGACTGGAAATTCTTGTTAATTTTGTGTTAGTCTTAATTGGCTACGTATTTTTAAAAAATAAATAAATAAATTTAAATCATAATTTATTTATTATTTAAATTAAATAAGATGGCACATATCAAAGATGTGCGACTGTTTTCTTTAAAATTCTTAGATGAATTTTACATATTTTAGTGATAAAGTAAGCTATAATATCTTTAAATTTTATAATTTTTGTTTTTTTTGTGTGAAGAATGATTTCAATTTTTTTTGTTACATGTAAATTTGTCTTTTTAATTATTATGAATTAAATATATATTTAATAAATATATTTTTAGTTATGTACATTTCCTTAATATTATATTAATATATAAATTAATTTTTTTAATTAAATTATGGACTACTCAACTCAATATAATAATTAGGTAATTATCTCAATTATTTTCCCAGCTTATTGGACTTTAGGATGGGGTACGACGCACTCTTCTTAAAGGGAAGATAAACTTCATTTTCATCTAATTCCTTATAATCATCAATTAAAAATTTTAGATAGTAAACAATATTAATATTAATAATTTGATATTGATATAATTAAGTTGTATCATTTTAATTAAATTATTAAATATTATAGATATATCAAGGATATTATTTACTGTATATCTATTTTATGTTGCGATTTTTTAACAAAAACAATTATATATTATTCATAATAATATTGATTTATTTTAATTTATTTAATATATTTTTTGAATTTTTTTTAATATTAATAAAAGATGTGATGAATAAAATTATTTTAAATATTTTTTATTAAATGATATTTTTTGTTGGTTTAAACTTGTAATTTAAAATAAAAAAATAATGAATCCTAGTACTAGGTTCATTAGGTAACCAAATAGAGAAAAAAATTAATAACCAGCATAATAATGCAAAGAGTAATAAGTTTATCTACATGAATAATAGATACATATTAGATTATTTCTACTCCTCATGTATATTTATTATTATAGGCATTCACAAAACTCATATCTCAAATCATACTTCAAATTCTCTCGTATAATAGAGAACGATATCTAAACATTGTCCTTTTCTATTCATTATAGAGCGAAAACCTAGATCTCCTCCAAGTTCATCAAAACTCATTAGTGATTTAAGTATCGGAAGGTAAATATCAACATTACCTACGATGGTTCAAGGTCTTAACGAGTTATTCTTCCTACAAATTAATAAAGAATAGTCTTAACGAGTTGTTCTTCTTACAGATCAACAAAGAATAAACTTAATTGATGTTGATAAAAATCGACATTAATACTATTATACATAAATTGATAAACTTTTTATACACATTATTATAGTATGACATTGATTAGAAACTTATTAATATGATGTAATTATTTATTCACCTTTTAAAATAGTTATATCATGTTACACACTATAATTATTATTTACATAACGTGTGCAAATTTATCCATAATATTTCCCAATTTGTTTATTAAAAAAGCATTTTTAATTAAAAGCAATTCATATATAACTACTTACTTACTTTTATTAATTCGTGAAACTTGTCCCCTTTTTATACTCTATTGCACATCTTATTACCTTATTACTAGCTAGATAAACAAACTCATGTTTTAGCTAGATAAACAAACTCATGTTTCTCAACAACAATGAATTACATCAACACCAAATAGGAGATATAAATATGAGTAAGAACCTCTAGTAAATATGGAGGATTCAAGGTGAAAATAATACTAGTAAATATCAAGATTGAGAGCATGATATATATCGAGATAAGGATTTGAGCAAGAAGTATATAGATGTATCGTTATTGGCTTCTGCATGAATTGATTCATGACTCGAACAAAATTTCTAAAAAAAAACAGTTTTAAACTCAAAACCTTCAATCGAGAAACTTTTTGTTGTTCCCGTTTCAATGATTGATGAGAGATTGAGTTGAATAAGAGTTTACTTTAGAAACGAATCTTAACTTTTTATTTATGTTTGAATTTTGTATTTATGTGATAGTAATTGAATTTTTTTAAAATATTTTAAAATTTATTTGTTATTATAACAATTAAATAAAGAAGAAAAATTTATTTATAAGCTCAACCTTATAGTATACTTGATCCTATCATACATATAATCAAATTAAAGTTCTAATAATTACCGATCCTTATAGGTCTTGTAAATCGCTATCTAAATTTTTTAACATTAAATTTATACCATATTATAATAAAAACAATCTGAAAAATTATATCTAAGTAGAATAATAATAATTATTCTAAAATTATTATTCCATAATTATTAATATTATATATTTATTAAATTTATATGTTGTATACAAATACTAATTATAAAATATTATGTAATATGCTCATGATTTTTCCTTAAGAGCTGTTGAATTTTTTTTTTGTTGGGTTACTTTTCATCGTGTGATTTTAATGATAGTCAACACAATTTGAATCTCTTAATAATATACTCTTAATTTGCTTTAACAGCCATCCTCTGTTAATTTTTTGTATTACTTTTCATCATGTGATTTTAACGATAGTCGTACACGCTACAACACAAATCGAATCTCTAAAGTAGAAAACGATGGTAATTATATTTTTGAAGAAATAAGTTGAGCTCACCTTATAATTTTTTTAAAAAATAAAAATGTTATTCTAAACATCTTCTTTTGAATATATGTTTATAATATAAAAATAATTATTTTAATTATGATATTTTATAATATTTAACCAAATATGCACTTTATGAACCATGAGATTTTGATTTTTTTTAACTTACCATCTAATTTGATTAATCTAAAATATACTAACTTTTTTATTTCACACCGATAATTGTAATAGATGGACTTAGTACCGAAGATCTTTACCCTGAATTATTACTTACAAGTAAACTAGTTTGTTTGAGGATGTATTGGATTAAAATTTGGGAAGATTTCGATAGATTTTAAATACTTCAAGATATAGTGTGAATCGATATTATTCATGTAATTAAATTTTTTTTATCAATTATTATTTTATTAGAATTGTTTAAAATTAAATTTAGATATATATTATAATTTTTTCTTCTTTTATTTTAATCAATTGATTTTTAAAATTATAGAATTTATAAAATTTTGTATATTTTTTTGAATACGTACTTAATTTTATGTACATATTTTTCATACATAGTTATCGAATTTAGATAGTATGAAAAACATTACAATACAAAAAAGTTTATATATGTGAAAATATAAAAGTTCTATATATAGTTAATTAAAATCTTAAAAAATAATTAAAAAAATAAAAAAATTATTATTTAATTTCAATTTTAAAAACTGTTAAAATAAAAAAATGCACTTCGATACGTACTTAATTTTATGTATATGTTTTTCATACGTAGTTATTAAATTTGGATAGCATGAAAAACACAATATACAAAAAAGTTTTCAAAGCAAATATAAAAAGTCTATAGGTAATTAAATTCTTAAAAAAAATAATTGACAAAAAAATAAAAAAAATTGTATTGTTTAATTTCAATTTTAAAAACTGTTAAAATAAAAAAATGCACTTCGATACGTACTTAATTTTATGTATATGCTTTTCATACGTAGTTATTAAATTTGGATAGCATGAAAAACACAATATACAAAAAAGTTTTCAAAGTAAATATAAAAAGTCTATAGGTAATTAAATTCTTAAAAAAAATAATTAACAAAAAAATAAAAAAAATTGTATTGTTTAATTTCAATTTTAAAAACTGTTAAAATAAAAAAAATGCTCTACATAGACACGTAATTAATTTTATGTACATGCATTCCTTACGTAGTTATCGAATTTGGATAGCATGAAAAACACAATACAACAATTTTTCAAAAAACTATAAAATGTATATAGTTAATTAAAATCTTAAAATTGACCAAAAAAATAAAAAAAAATTGTATTGTTTAATTAATTTCAATTTTAAAAACAGTTAATTAATTAAAATAAAAAATTAATTATGTGGATATCGTCGGTTGACAAGTAAAACCAACGTTATCCACTTGACAAGTAAAACCAACGTTATCCACTTGTCTAGCGTTAGTTCAACACGTCAACTGACACTATCCACGTGTATTTTTTCATTTATTTTCTCTCTCTACATCAGAACATTATTTTTACGCGTAACTACCACCTAAAAAAACTCAAAAACTGAGCTCACCTCTTCCAATCTTTCTTATTTTTTGGCCACCTACGACCACTATTTTCAACACCGTTTAGTGGGTTATCTTTCTTTCCATATTATCTTTCAGATCCCCTATTTTTTTTAGCAAAATACTTAAAAAATTTATACCCATTTTTTCACTTACAAAACACTCATTTTGTCTTCATTTCTTTCATTTAGTTACTTCATTTACTCTTGTAAATATTTCTATTAATCCTATGCATTTATTATTCAATTTGCTTTATTTTTTGTATAAATTTTTGATTTATGTATGTTTTGTATTATGCTTGTTATTATATATTTGGCTGATTTTCTGTGAAAATAATATTTGGATGTTGTGGGAATAATATAATTTTAAAATGATTAAAATGATAAATTTTTGTATTATGTATGTTTTGGTATAATAATACTTGAAATATATTGATTGGATACATAATTAATATGCTTAATTAATGTCATTAATAAAAAATGGACAAATCTTAGATGTCAAAGTGTATAATTGAGCATGACTATATTTCTAGAGTTGAAAGTTTCATGGAATTTACTTGTACAAATAGTAATAATGAAATTAATATGATTCGATGTCCATGTTTTAAATGTAAAAATGAGTGATTTCATGAATTTGATAAGGTTAAGTATCACCTTATCTGTAGTGGTATTCTTTTGAGCTATAAATGTTGGTATTATCATAGAAAAATATTGAAAATACTCATGGGGAAGAGATAAATAAGAATGTGAATGGATTACATAAATCTTATCATAATGTACAAACAGAAAATATGTTACATCGTGTTGAAGATGAACTAGATGAGGATGATCTTGAAACCTTTAAAAAACTTCTAGAAGATGCCAAAAAATCATTGTATCTAAAATGCAAGAAATACACAAAAATGTCAGGATTGATTCATTTGTACAACGTGAAGACAAAACATGGTTTTTCTGACAAGGGATTCACAGAGTTACTAAATCTACTAATAGATATGTTTCCTGAAGGTATTGAATTTCCATCTTCAATGTATGAAGTGAAGAAATCTCTTAGTCAATTTGGCATGGAATATCATAAGATTCATGCTTGTCCAAATGATTGCATTCTTTATAGAAAAGAATATGAGACACTAGATGATTGTCCGATGTGTAAAGAATCTAGATGAAAGCATGCTACAAATGAGACAACACTTAAGAAAGGCATGCCCACAAAGGTTCTTTGGTACTTTCCTCTGATTCCTTGCTTTCAAAGGTTGTTCAAAAGTAAAGAGACATCAAGATGTTAACTTAGCATTCAGATAACTGATCTGATGATGGGGTGTTATGTCATCCTTATGATTCCTCGCTTTCAAAGGTTGTTCAAAAGTAAAGAGACATCAAGATGTTAACTTAGCATTCAGATAACTGATCTGATGATGGGGTGTTATGTCATCCTTATGATTCTCTAAATTAGAAAGTAGTAGATAATTTATCCCCTCAATTTGCATCTGATCAGCACAATCTTCTTCTTGCCATTACTGCTGATGGAATTAATCCACATAGTTCCCTTAGTAGTAGATATATTTGTTGGCCAGTAATTATGGTAACATACAACCTTCCTCCTTGGTTGTGTATGAAAAGAAAATTCATAATATTAACATTATTGATCTCAGGACCGAAACAACCCGATGTTGACATTGATGTATATTTTCAACCTCTGATAGATGATTTAAAGACATTATGAAATGATGGTGTAAATGTTTATGATGCACATAAAGAAGAAAACTTTAACTTGATGGGGTCTTTTTATGGGCAATTAATGATTTTTCTGTCTATGGGAACTTATCATGACATGCAACAAAAGGTTACAAGGGATGTCCTATATGTAGTGATGGAACTTCTACAACTTATCTTATTCACGGATGAAAGATGTCTTATAGAAAACATAGAAGATTTTTTCCATCTGCACACAAGTTTAGATACCAAAAGAAACCGTTCGATGGTGAAGAAGATCATGATCATGCACCCTGAATTTTACGAGGTGTTGAGATATTAAGGCTATTGAATGGTATGACATTCAAATGATATGAAAAGATGAAAAAAGAATACTCACTAAGGTAGGGAAATGAAAAAGGTCAACTAATGAAATGGGTGAAAATGAAAAAGGAGGAGAATCAGTAAACCATGGTTGTTGGATTAAAAAATCAATATTTTGGAAATTACCTTATTGGAAATACCTACACATTCATCACATCTTAGATTTCATACATATTGAGAAAAAATTATGTGAGAGCTTGATTGTTACATTACTTAATATACCTAGAAAAACGAAGGATGAAATTAAAGCAAGATTGGATTTAAATTATTAATGATGATATCTACTTAATATATCTTTAATAACATTACATGATGCATTTAAACTTATTGAAGATCGATCCTCATTATAAAAAAAGGAGGAGAAAAATGGTTGTATGATGAACATAAACGAGAGCTTATTAATTGGTTTCGCAACCATGTAAGTGTCACATACAAGAATTCATTAGTACTTCTATGCAATGTTTTAAAACTTTGTTTTAAACACATTTCATATTTTTGTATACATTGATTTGAGATGAACTCAAGAAACCCAATCATAAAATAACATAAAGTTTAGAATGGCTTGCACATGATCCAAAATTCGATGTCAAATCATTTTCTAGTTTCACAATTAATGGATTGAGGTTTACGACTCAAGCTAGAGACAAATTCCGAGTAAATTAGAATAGTGGTATGAAGATGGTTGCACAAACTATGCAATTTTCTAGTTCAAAAGATGGTAATCCTGTACTTTCTGATAGAATATATTATGGTATAATTCAAGAGATTTGAGAATTGGATTATAAGGTCTTCCATGAAACAGTTTTCTTGTGTGATTGGTCGAAGATGTTATGAATGTTGGATATAAAATAGATGATTGCGGATTTACCCTTGTAAATTTATCCAAAATAAGTCACACTGATGATCCTTTCATGTTAGCACTTCATGCAAACACAAGTATTTTACGTGAGTGATCAAAATGACACAAGATGGTCTGTTGTGTTAATGCCTCCACAAAAAGAGTTTTACCATTGTAATGCTTTAGAAGATGACGACCCTATGCTTGATACATTAACCAATATTAGTAATTTCTCGAACAAATTGCCTAATGTTTGTGATGATCTAGTTGATGATGATGATTCCTTATCATGGACTCGAAGTAATTGTGAAGGAATATATGTATATGATCAACAACCTAATTAAACATAATGTATGTTCTATATTGTTGTAATAACTCTTGGTTGTTTATATGTATATATGTTCCTAAAATTTTCAATTAATTTATATTTCTTCATGGTTTGCAGATATTTCATGGATCCTCGGGCAATAGAGCTTGTAGATCCAAATGATTTATTGGGACATTTGAAAAAAAGGGATGGGGCGAATATACCTGATGCTCCACTTAACCCATATGATAAAGTATCCGTTCTATTTGATGCTACTGGTAATCCAATAGGGGAAAATGACCAAAAATTAAAATCCTATATTGGTAGACTTGTGAAGTCCAGTATACCAATCAATATAAATGATTGGACTCAGGTTGAAGCTAAAAAGTTAAAAATATGAAAAACCATTTGTGTATGTCTCTTATATTTTATAACTAATTATATATATTATATCTTTTTTGTATTAGATATATCTAATTTTTTGTAGTGTGTTTTTACTAAATCGTTACAAAGTCGATGACACTTGGAAGAGCAAGGGTTATAAGATTGCAAATAAGGCGTGGAAGGAATACAAAACTTCCAAATTGGCAAGAAATTATGTGTTTTCATATTGGAACCACTTGATGAAGTAGAATTCTACAAAATTCCTACAGGGCACCCCTGGATTACACCATAAGTTTGGAAATACTTCATGAATTATACAAGTACGGATGAATTTCAAATTATTAGGAAAGAACATCATAATATACAAATGCATAATATTATTCCTAACCATATTAGGAGGTCTTCAAATCTTGAAGTTAGATATAGAATGATATTATCAATTTGTGTTCATTTATAAATATTTTCCTCAAATTTAAGTTGATGTCATGGTTAATAAATTTTTCATAATTTATGTAGGAAGCTAAATTGGGTAAACCGATTACCCGATCTGAATTGTACATAGAAACAAAGACTCCTCAAATGAAGAGGTCAAGACCGATGACTAAGCGAGGAGAAGAACAACTAAATAAGTTGGTTAGTAATTCGGTTGACACAAAATCCATATGATTTTTAATAATTCATGTAATAATGTATGATATGTTTGTTTGTTTTATTATTTGTAGAGAGCTATTCAAAAACAAATATCTAGGGGTGAAATAATTGAAGAGCTTGGAAGAGATGCTATATATCATGCATTCTGGCACGAGCATCCTGGTCGTGTTGGGGGAGGTATCCAATATGATGGTTATATGGGGTATTTTAACATTCTAAAACAAAAGCCTCAAACGGTCAATAAGGAGAAGTACACTAAAATTAAAGAAAAATTCAACTCCTTTAAGACCTCATTTTTAAGTGAGATTGCCACTATAAAATAATATCAAGCACAAAACATTTTAGATATGGCATCATTCTACAATCAGGGCATGCCATATTGGCTAAGCATGCAACCATCCATGCCACCCATGCAATCTCATGGCGCTCAAACTATATACATTATGGGATATAGTCATCCTAATTGTCCTCCTTTTATGCTAGGAATGCAGATGTAATCAAGTAGTGGTTCATTTTCTCCAATGCAATTTGCACATTATTATCATTAATCACATCATGATGAACATTTTATTGAGAATGTACATCCAATAACTATCCCACATGGGAGTCATCCTATATTTGATGAATCATATGTGGTAAGATTTTAATTTCTAGTGTAGATAATCTATTATTTTTATTTTTTATTATATGTTTTATTTATTATATATAACACTTAATTTTTTTATAGAATATGAAATGTTTGTTGAAACATTCTTCATCAACGGACTTTGTTACTATTGGAACGATACAACAATTGAGTAATGATCGGATGATTCATAATAAATATTTGTCAAATCATTGATGAATAGTAATTAATCAATCATTGCTCCATGATTGTCCACTATCTGTGCCTTCTAATGCTACCACAGTCCAAGAGATGGTTGGATAGTATGTGGCTTGGCCTTCGATTCAAGTTGTTCTAAATTTTGATGTGGTAATATTTTTTTACTTAAAAGATAACACTTGTTTACTACTATTATTTTATTATATCTTTTATTGTTACTAACATACATAATACTTCTTCTTTAGTCTATTATACTAGAACTCTTAAATATGACAAATTTAAGAGATACGAAGTAAGTATCTCGTGCTAAATCTATGTCTAGTGGTCAATCATCGCGCACTAAGTCATTTAAGAAGATGCCTTGGAAAAAGTATAGTTATGATTATGCTTTAAACTTCACCAGAAATTTTGGCGCTTTGATAACTATTGTTACGAGGGCATCTAACATAAATGATGGATGGACTGTGCCACTTCCCATAGAAATTTCTGGTGTAGACCTTGGCCAAACTTATATATCGATCGAGTGTATATTGTAGCTATTTGAATATCAAATTATCGATTTAAGTATAATTCAAGTGTGGACAAGATGAGTCCTTAATCAATAAATTTCTTTCATTTATGTAGAACATATATAATTATATTTATATTATCTAATTACTTATATATATTTCTTTTATATAGGGCATGTTATTATTGATTTCAACATAATCACTCATCACATTTAGCAATGTTCTTTGATTCTTCATATGTCAATCAATATCAAGAGAAGGATGTTAGCATCAGAGCTAAACAATTATGTGATATGACATTAACACTTAATAGAAATCAAAAGTTGATAATCCCTTGGCCACTAAGGTTTGAACAAGGCTAAGATCATTGGATGTTGCCAATCCTTGATCTGTTCAATAATCATGCTTGGTACTGTGACTCAACTTCCATAAAATTGAGTAAAGATACAAAAGCAATTGTTGAAATGTAAGAGTTATAGCTAGATATTTTTCTTTGTAATATTTAATAAAAAACTAATCGTTTTAAACGTTGATAAGGCATGAAAGTTGTGAAACAAGTTTAGGGGCATTGCCCTTAAAAATTCTCATAAGCTTATATGACATAAAGTTATGGTATGTATAAACAAATATTAATAATTTTATTAATTTTACTATTTAATAATAAAGATGTTCGAATATGAAAAATCATGTATACTTGTTTTTTGTAGATTTCACAACAAAATAATCGAGTCATGTGTAGTTATTATGTCATGAAGTTTATGAGCGAAATCATTACAAATATCAAAATTTCAATTGACGATGTGGTAATATCTTTTATCAATATACCAAAATGTTTTTAACATACATGAGTTATGTTTTGTGAATTCATGAAATTATATTCTTATTTTGATTTTAAATACATGTAGTTCTTTGGTTGGAATAAGACGGACTATTGATGAGTGCTCAAAAAGCACTAAAATTACCATGATTTTATGCACATTAATTGATTAAAAATATATATATTTATATGATTTTATCATATATTTATATATATTTGTCTTTTTCGGAATCACGGGTATTTTTATTGTTTTTCAGATATTTTTCGCTTAAAAACGCAACTTAAAGACACAAAGAGGAATATTGCAAGCAATACATCACAAATATATTAATAAATAAATGAGGAAAGGTCAACAAATATGAAAAAATTGGACAAAATGAGTCAAAAAGGTAAAAAATGTCAAAAAGGAGGAAAACGCACACAGAGCCGCCCAGCCCACGCACGCCAGCGCCTAGACCGCACGCGCAGCTCCCCACTCACGCGCGCACCCACGCACGCAGCATGCCCAGTCCGCGCGCGCCAGCTCTCCAATTCGCGCGCGCCCTTGCCTCTTTCCGCGCGCGTCTCTGCGTGTCACTCCTGCCTTCCGCGGGCGCCTATGCGCGGCCCAGCTCCACTCTGCGCGCGCCGCTGCCCATCTATGCCCCATTTTTGCGCGCAACCGCCTCACGTCATGCTGACGTCATCAATATGACGTCAGCAATCATCACTCAGCGTTTTCATCATTTTTTTACCCACTTTTTCTCTCCATCCTCACCTATAAATACACTCATTCTCTTTACTTCTAACCACACCTCAAAACACATTCTCTTCTCTCTTTCTTTCTCTCTTTTCTTAGATTTTTTAGTTTTTCTTAGTTTTTAGCTTTTCTTAGTTAATTTCTCTTAGTTTTAGAGTTCTTCCCTTTTTGGGAATAACTAGTTATGTTTTTGTAATTTATTAGTTTTTTGATTCAATAAATGGGAATACAAATTCTGCTTGGAGGTTTTCCAGCAACGGGAATAGGATCGAAGTTCTGTAAGGATTTTATTTTCTTTATAGTTATTTTTTATGCTTTATTCTTACATGTTATATTTAATTTTTCTGTGATTAAATTTAACTCTACTGGTTGTTTATAAACATGATGTAATAATAACGTTGTTATGCTTGCGAAATATTAAATAGGTAAAAATCTCTAAAATGAATTGATTTTATTTTTATTCAAGATTTTATATTAAGAATGTTAGAGAGAAATATATTATTTTTCATTACAAACTTAAATCTGAAAATTAGATTTTAAGGTTTAGTTATTCGGTCTAATTTAGAGTAGTGCTCTTTTATTTTTTGGTACAATCGCCCGGTAGTTAGAGTGAAGCTCTATTTCAAAAGTTTTTATAAGAATTATTATCTGAAAATGTATTGACAACATGTTTTTAGTAGTGGTTTTAAAACTTGAAAGTTAGTACTCGGATAATTAAATTCTTAGATTTAATTTGGACACCTTGAATAAAGTTTAAATTGTCTAACCCCACCAAAGGTGGCATTTAAATGGTTCATTTTCAATCTCTTAGAAAAAGAAATTAATTTAATTAACTAAATTAATTATCAACCCCACCCATAGGTGTTAATTGATTTGTTTAGTTAACAAAAAATATCTAACCCTACCAAAGGTGGTATTCATATAAAAAAGAGAGAATCAATAAATATCAATTCATATCTTTAATAACCTAAATAATATGAGCAAACATAATTAACTTAATTATTATATCCATAAATACTCCACCATTATAAATGATAAAATTTGCATAAATGTTTATTGAATCTATGTTTATTTTTATGTAATTAGATTAAAAACACAAAACCCAAAATATCGTGACAGGATGTTTAGGATTTAATTTCATTTTTAAAAGTTTGAATAATAAATTAAAAACCACATATATTCCTTCCTTAGATCGACCTTGGGAGTATACTTATCATTTTCTACGAAATGATTTGTGCACTTGCGAGAGTTTTATAAATAGATAAAACCAAAGTAACGGCAGGATCGACGATGTCGGTTCTGCCCGATCAACTATGACCAACAAAGTTTTGATAATTTACGAGAGGAATGAACAGAACACATGGTTCAAATTATATCATCACAAGAAGAATTAGGAGAAGATTATGATGATCTTGAATAGAATATGACAACATAACAGTAATTTTTATAATGATTTAATTTTTATATTCCTGTGTCTGAAGTCCTTGTTTGATAGATGTTTATGTGCTCATGTATTTAGGGGAATGCATTGTTTTATGAACTTGTTTTTTGCCCAAACTTTGTCTCATCTATCTGGCCTACTTTCCTTGTGACAACATCATGATAACAATTTATTAATCATTTATCTATAAATATGAAGCTATCTGAAATCAAGCTGGTATTTTAATGCTATAATGAGCTCTAAATATGAAGTCAAGTGTAACTTAGATTTTTTACTTGGCTTGGTCGAGTTTTGGTGCCCATAAACGTATTACACAATTGTTCCATACGTTTAAGGGCACCAAAACCCAACCAAGCCAAGTAACAAATTGGAGTTACACTTGACTTCATATTTAGAGTTCATTATAGCATTAAAAATACCATCTTGATTCCTAATAGCTTCATATTTATAGACAAAAAATTAATAAAGTGCTAATATGAGTTCGAAGGAATAAGATTTTTAGTATATCACTCGAATGTCGATGTGGTAATCTTTTTTACTAATCTTTTAAAATATATAAGTTATTTTTTGTGAATTCATGATATTACATTCTTATTTTGAATTTAATTAATTACGTATATTTCTTTGGTTGGAACAAGTGGGGCTATGATATGCATATTTTTGATGATTTACAATAAGAATGAACATAATATTTTGTTCAAATTATAATATTAGGAGAAGAATATAATCTTGAATAACATAGGACAACACTATGGTAATATTTATAATGATTTAATTTATCCATTCATATGTCTCTGAAGTTTAGACCGCTTGTTTGATGGATATTTACGTGCTCATGTATGTAGGGGAATGAATTGTTATATGGACCATCTGCTTTTTGCCCAGTTTCCTTGTCACTATGTTGGTGATTCTAAGTCAATCAAGCTTGCTCGCAAATCCATTATACTTTGACGACATCATTTTATTTGTAATTTAAGTTAACTATATATATATGTATTGTATATACATTATTTTTTTTGTAATAAATTTAATAATCAAGTAATTAATTATATTTAAATTTTAAATTATTTGTATTATTATTTACACTTTGTTAAACATATTTTGGTTTTTTATACTATATGTGATTGAATACTGATTATTAGTAGAGTAGAAAATGAGTATAACTATGAAAAAAAATCAATATATATTTTAAAGTCGGTTCGACGTGTGAACCAACTTAAAATTTTAAGTCAATCAATTTAAAGTCAGTTTTTAACCGACTTTAATGACCCATTTTGTAGTAGTGACATTGGTAAGACAATAGTTATGTCTCGATATAATTCTAACTAGGTTCCACTTCAAGATGTTTATCATGTCCTAGGAATGAAGAAAAACTTGATATATGTGGCTTAGTTGACATCATCAAGCAACTATGTATTTTTTGGTCCTTAAGATGTGAAGGTGTATCATGATATCAAAATATAAAAAACATCGATAATAGAGGGGCGGTAATTGGAATCAGTCTACATGATATATGTACAATCTATATATTTATACGGGACAATACAAAATGAGATAGCAGATCTATGACACATACAGTTAGGTCACGTTAGTTATTCCAAGATAAGTGTAATGGAGAAGTGTTGGGATTTCATGTGTATGCCTATATGGTGAGAATTTTAAATTTTCCTATCACTACTTGGCTCAATACACAAAGGACCTCATTTGTATGACAATTGCAAGCAATTTTCTCTCTTAAGCATTTCAACAAACACCTAATGTGCACTAAATAAAATGAAAAAATATCATCTACCTTATTGCTAGAGATGAAAAAGATTACCTTTACCTAAAGAGATTGTCAAACTCTTGAGTAGAGGAAAGTCAATTTCCCTTCTAGATTTCTTGGAAATCACCTTTCTTTTAGGAGCACGTCTTGGTTCACCTTGAACCTAAACAACAAACTACCACACCTCTTAGATAGATGGTTGTAGAGTTTAATACTTAGATTTAACCACCTAGTAAGAAGAGATAAGAAAATATACTTTTAGCCTAGGGTTGAATCACCTAGGTTTCTGGGCTTAAGCAAGCCTTTGCAAGTTTTTGACCTAGGAGAAGGAAAAATGCGGCTGTTGAAAATGGAGGATTTTAGCTAGGATTAGAGCTAGTACACATTAGCTATCATTTTCCTTAATAACACCTTCTTAAATAGGCTAGGGTTAGGGCAACTCTTTGTGTAAGGTTTGAATAAATTACACAAATTCCACTAGCCTTATTTTTGTCATATTATGCTCTCTTTAATCTCAATTTGTGATTGATTTATAAATTAATTTATGATCTAAGCATGTTATATTATGATATTTTATTTTAGCATTTCATTTTATGTATTTTATCTTATATATCATTATGAAATGTAAAATACTCGTTGTTTCTCTTCAGTTGGTGTGACCGTATAGATGATCTATATCACCTTGGCAATAATATAAAACTTTATATTATTAACTATAAGAGGTTCTATCATTAAATTATAGTTTTCCAAATGACATAGTAATTATTTACTCGATCCACTAATTTTGTGTCTATCCTTTTCACATGATATTATGAATAATATGCAAAATAGAATCGTGTCACTTTTGCATTATATTCTCTTTCTTGGTCCCTCAAGTGAATTATAATTATAACTACATCAGTTATATTGCATGCGATATAATTTCACTTTACCAAGGGGCTCAGTAATATCATAACTCAAAATCGAGGGATAATGATAATATTGACATATAGATTTATCCCGCACAAGTTGTACACAATAAACTACTATTTCATTTCTATCATAAGATAGTTTTTAAATAGCAATCACATTATATACTTCTCATGTGAAAAATCTACACATCTCATATCTAAGATTCTAAAGACACAATGGAAGCATTAATGACACAAAACACAATCCATATAATGTTCCATCTAGTTAGGTCATGTTCAATATATAAAATACACATTTTATCTGTTCATGTCATTAAATGATAATCCCTTATCAACATTTATAGAACTACAATGTACTTTTAATCGACATGACAATCTTTCACGGTAATTAATGTTTCTTCTTAATTACCACAATTGTGAACATATTTAAGATTACATGTTTCTCATTTTAAGAGTTCTATGGTTCAAGACCAAGTGCATTTTCTTGAACACTTCCAAAATATAACATGTTAATCTCAAGGAACAAGAATATATAATATTCAAAAATCATGAACAATACATAAATCTTTATCAAAAAGAATAACTTTTAAAAACATATCCTTCTTGAAGAAGTCGATGCTTAAAGGGCTTCCTCAACTAGACGTATGAACAGACACTGTCTATGCAAGATGCCAATATGGTAAAGCTCACCAATTTCCATACGAGGAATGGAAGTTTAAAGAAAAAGAACCATCAGAGTTAGTTCACTCTGATGTATTCGGGCTTGTTAAGCAACAATCAATTAGTGGTATGAGATATATGGTGACATTTTTTGATGAATTCTCAAGGTATGTGTGGGTTTTCTTTATGAAAGAAAAATATATCACATTCTTGAAGGATAAGTAGGGAAAAAGATCTATTGCTTGCGTACGAACAATGATGAAGAATATAGCTCAAACGAGTTCTTTCAATACTTAAAGGAATGTTGAATACATCATCAATACACTTGTTCCTACATGCCATAAAAATGGTGTAGCAGAGAGAAAAAACCAACATCTTGTAGGAATTTGTAGGAGTATGCTACATGAAAAGAATGTACCTCGAAGGTTTTGGGTTGAGGCAATAAGGACTGTAGCCTTTGTGATCAATAGACTTCCTTAAACGAGGTTAGGATTTTTTTCACCCATTGAGAAACTGTGGAACATGAAACCTATAATTAGCTATTTTCGAGCATTTGACTGTGTATGTTATGTACATTTTCATGATTATTTACAGAGCAAGTTTGACAAGAAAGTTGTTAGATGTATCTTTATGGGATATGACAACCAAAGAAAGGGGTGGAAATGTTGTGATCCAATGAGTGAAAGATGATACACTTCACGAGATGTGGTATTCAATGAAGCATCTTGGTGGTTTTTAGAGAAGGAGGCGTTGCCAGACTCGAGAGAATTTGGAGACAAGCTACAACAAAAGATAGGAGGAACATATTGTTCAATTCTAACCAAGTTCAGATGAATCAAGATATCTAAACAGTGATGATGTTAAACAAAGAGTAACTCAGAATCCTTGGAAAACTGGTACATATCAACAGTCAAATGAAGAAGGTCGGTCTAGTAAAACGGAAGAATTAACTCCATAATCTCAACTCTGAAGGTCAATAAGAACACAAAGGTCAAATCCTAATTACGCCAATGCAACCATTGTTGAAGAAGAAACTATAAAAGAACCTGAGACATTCAAAGAAGCATCATAAAGTTCTGATTGGATGATAGCTAAGAAAGAAGAGATCGGTGCACTTTAGTAAAATCAAACTTAGGATATGGTGTGAAAGCCAGAAGATTTGAAACCCATATCATGTAAGTGGGTTTACAAGATAAAACGTCGTCTATATGGGTCAATTGAAAGGTATAAGGCATGAATGGTAGCTCGTGGTTTATCTCAATAGTATAGACTAGACTATGATGAAACGTTTAGTCTAGTGGTAAAACTTACAACTGTACGAGTCTTATTTGTACTTACAACCAACAAAGATTGGAATTTGTTATAGATGGATGTGAAGAATGCTTTTCTTCATGAAGAGATGGATCGAAAGATCTACACAATCCAACCAATGGGTTTTCAGAGCCAAGATCATTCTGAATATGTGTATAAGTTGTGGAAAGTACTTTATAAATTGAAACAAGTACCTAAGGCATGGTATGATAAGATTGGTGAATTTTTAACACAAAGTGGTTATTCAATAACACCTGCAGATTATAGTTTGTTTGTCAAAGCCAATGAAGGAAATCTAGCTATCGTGCTAGTGTACATAGATGATTCAATCATAACTAGTGATGATGAGGTAGGAATTCTTTGAATAAAGGAGAATTTATCAGTCCATTTCCAGATTAAGGAACTTGGACAACTTAAGCACTTCCTTGGTCTAGAGGTTGATCACACACAAGAATGAATATTTCTTTGCCAGTAAAAATATTCCAAATATTTGTTGAAGAGGTTCATAATGCCTGAATACAAGCCAATTTTGACTCCGATGGAACCAAATGCCAAAATGTGTTCATAAGAAGGAAAAGATTTGAAAGATACGACAATGTATCAAAAATTGGTAGGCAGTATGATATACTTAACCTTAACTCGACTTGACATTTCTTATATAGTTAGTATGATGAGTCAGTACATGCAACCATGAGATCAACAACTGGGTATGTGTTTAAGCTTGGTTCAGGAACATTTTTTTGGTGTAGTACGAGACAACAAATAATATCATTATTAACCACATAAGTTGAGTATCGAGTAGTGGCAATGACAGCTCAAGAGACTACATGATTGATATAGCTAATGAATAATCTACATCAACTAATAGATTATGCAGTTCCATTATACTGTGACAATCAATTGACAATTCGTTTGTCGGAGAATCAAGTCTTTTATGCAAGAACTAAGCATGTTAAAGTGCACTATCATTTTATCAGAGAAAAGGTTCTGCAAGAAGAAATTAAGAAGAGGCAAATCAAGACAGATGATAAAGTTGCGGATGTTTTTACAAAAGACTTTAGCATTGGCAAGTTTGAAATGTTTCACTGTCAACTCGACATAGTAAAAGTAGTGAGAGTTGGTATTGAGCGAGAGTATTGAAGATCAACCCCGGCTCTTTACAAATCCTACGGAAAATAAAATTCCAATCTATTTTTATCTAAGCCCAATACAATGGAAGTTTCTCAAATGTTGAATAAAGTTTTTTTTAAAGAGAAAATTCTATAAGGATATAGAAAGGAGATTTTAGAAGAAGTGTTTAGAATGTGATAATATTGTGTAGTTAGAACTATTTCTTAATTTTATATTTGTATAGTGTATATTGCATGGTGATGACTATAAATAGCATCCCTTGCATTTGGGTGTGAGTTGCGAGCTTTCTTTTTATGTTTTGTATTTTTTTTCACATTGTGAGTGATCATTGAAAAATGTTATAGTGTCTTTTATTGTGAGTATAATACAAGTAATTTTTTTACTTATTTGGGTCCAATATTAGTAAATTTAGAGTTATGGACTTTAAATTTTACTCAACATAAAAAATATTTAATATGTTTTTATGTATTTTTATTTAAAAATTTAATAAAATTTTGCTCTTCTTTAGGCTGTAAAAATATCTAGAATTTTCATAAAAGCAAAAGCACTGCTATGCTAATTGAAAAGAGGTAGGTACACAATTTAGTTTATGATAAAAGTTATTATTGTAAAATTATTGATCCTTAATAATTATTGAAAGAAATTTATTCTTCAAAGGTTAGTATATGAGATTAAAAAAACTTCTAATTAATTGTAAATCAATTTATTAAGTTAGTACATAAAAAATATAAAAAAGAAAAAAAAGGAATCAAGAGTAAGAAAAAAAGATAAAAAAAAGAATGAAATAAAAAAAAAGTTAAAAGAGTAAAAAACAAAGTCCTCAAAAATATCGTGAAAGAAGATGTTATTGACGATTGACTTTATTTAAACATAAAAAATGTTTAAAAGCTTAAAAAGTCCATAATTAAGTGAAGTTTTTAAAAATCATTGCCACTTTAAATATACTAATACTTTTATGAACTTTTAAAAAAATAATAGTTACATATCTTGAAATTTGTATAGAACGTTATAAACTTTAAAAAATTTAAATGAATATAGTTTAACTTTTATAAATTCTTAAAAAGTCTTACATAAATACATCCAAAATTTTAAAAACTTTTAAAATCTACGAAAATCATATTTGTATACACCAATTTTGTTGTCCATATCTAAATACACCCTTGGTAGTTAATAATTTAGGTGTTAGTTGATGCTTTTTAATCGAAATCATTTCTATTAGGAAAAATTATCGCGTTGAAGCTAACACACAACTAAAGTAAAATTGAGAATTATGAAAATAAAATAGACACAAATATTTTACATGAAAAATCCCCCCAAACAAATTAGGATAAAAAACCACGGGCAAGTGTAGGAGGATTTCACTATTGTAAAATAAGGATTACAACTCCCTCTCTCTAGATACAATGAGTTAACAATTCTAATCTCTATTATAATAGGAGAAATAACTCTCTTACAAAATAGGAAAAATATTACTTACAAAGAAAAAAAAATCTTTATTTCTAAGTAGTAACTCACAAGATAACTCTCACAAAGACTTTTTTCTATCTTTCTTGTAGATGCTCTCTAGTTCATTTGCTCTTATATTTTGCACAAGTAAAACAAGCTATTTATAGGCAACATCCTTGAAGAACTTGTGGTAGCAAAAACTCCATGTTCATCTCCACATTTAATGGTCAAGAAATTAGTACTCCACATTTAATAAACAATAAATTAGTGCTCCAATAATAACCTTAATTAAATGTCTTCCATGTTTCTACTTCATCCATTAGCAAAATATAACGTTAAACCAAGAAAGTAGCTTTACCACTAAACAAGGTTATCAATTATCACATTCTTCCACTTAAAGTCACGTAATCCTTCCATCCTTCCATCCTTCCTCACTTGCCAAATCCATGCTTGCTTATGTTTCTGCTAGACTACATGAGGATCTACACCATTTAAACTTGTCAGTGTTGATTGGCTTGGTCATAACATCAGCTAGGTTCTCGTGGGTGTGAATCTTCTGTATATCCACACTACTTTCTTCCACTACTTCTCGAACAAAGTGATACTGAACCCTTATGTGCTTTGTCCGTGAATGAAAAGCTCGATTCCTTACAATGTGCAAAGCACTCTGATTGTCACAAACAGAACATTCTTCTCTTACTTGTACCCAATCTCCTCCAATAACCTATATATCCAGACTGCTTCCTTGAAAGCTTGTGTAGTTGCCATGTATTCTGCTTCCGTTGTAGATAGAGCTACAACTGATTCCATTTTAGATACCCAGCTTACAGCTCCTCTTGTAAGTGTAAACACATAACTTGTAGTAGACTTGCTTTTATTGAGATCCCTTGCAAAATCTGGATCAACATAGCCTCTGACAACAAGATCTGATCCTCCATAACATAATGCAGCATTTGAGGTTCCTCTAATGTATATTAGAACCCTCTTCATAGCATTCCAATGCTTTCCTCCAGGATTTACCATAAACCGACTAACTACTCTCACTGCTTATGCAATGTCTGGTCTTGTACATATCATGGCAAACATTAAACTTCCCACTGCTGATGCATATGGTACTTGAGACATCTCTCTCCTCTCTACTTAATTTCTAGAACACATACTTGAGGATAACTTGAAATTAATAGGAAGTGGGGTAGAAATTTCCTTACTATCTTACATGTTGAAGTGTTGCAATATCTTGTTAAAATAGTTTTTTTTAGAAAGCCAAATCTTCTTGTTATTTCTATCTCAGTGAATCTACATCCCTAGAATCTTGTTTATTGGTCCTAAGTCCTTCATATCAAACTCCTTAGCCAACTGTGCCTTCAATTCTGGGATGTGATCGTTGTTGGGGCCTGCTACCAATATGTCATCCATATACAACAAAAAGATAATAAAACTATTATCACCATCAAACCTTTTGAAGTACGTACAATGGTCTGAACTGAGTCTTTTGTATCCAAGGCTAATAATAAATAAATCAAATCTCTTGTACCAACACCTCGGTGCCTGTTTGAGACCGTATAGAGATTTTTTCAACCTACAAACCAAGTTCTCTTTTCTTATTTTAGCAAAACCTTATGGTTGGAGCATATAGATTTCTTCTTCAAGTTCTCCATGAAGAAATGCAATTTTCACATCCAACTATTCTAAATGTAAGTTAAACGTAGCACACATAGCTAGGACTATTCTGATTGTTGTAAGCCGAACTACCGGGAGAAATATCTTGTTGAAATCAATATCTTCTTTCTAAGCGAATCCTTTTACCACCAATCTTGCACGAAATTGTTCCACTTGATCATTGTTAACCCGCTTGATCTTGTACACCTATTTGTTACCTATGGCTTTCCTCCCATGTAGCAATGGTACCAGTTCCCAATTATTGTTCTTGTGTAGAGCTTCAATATCTTCTTGTATTACTGCCATCCATAAAAACACATTTGACCTACTTGTAGCTTCTTTGAAAGTTGACGGCTCTATGTCCTCCATTAAAAGACAGTATGCAATATTGCTCTCCGTAACACACTCTGAATGCCAAGATGGCGGCCTTCTCTCACGAATTGACCAGTGATGAGTGCTCAAAAAGCACTAAAATTACCATGATTTTATGCACATTAATTGATTAAAAATATATATATTTATATGATTTTATCATATATTTATATATATTTGTCTTTTCGGAATCATGGGTATTTTTATTGTTTTTTAGGTATTTTCTCTTAAAAATGTAACTCAAAGACTCAAAGAGGAATAATGGAGGCAATACATCACAAATATATTCAAAAATAAATGAGGAAAAGTCAACAAATATGAAAAAATTGGAAAAAATGGGTCAAAAAGGAGGAAATCGCGCACGTAGCCACCCAGTCGCACCGAGCATCCGCACGCGCGCCCTTGCTCTAGTTCACGCATGCCGCGCCCCCACGTCAGCATGATGTCATCATTCACTACTACACGTTTCCATCATTTTTAATCATTTTTTCACCCACTTTTTCTTCCTTTCCTCACCTATAAATACCCCAATTCTCTTCATAACATAACACACCTCAAAACACATCTTCTCTTCTCTTTCTTTCTCTCATTTCTTCGTTTTTTTTAGTTTTTAGTTTTTTCTTAGTTAGTTTTTCTTAGTTTTTAAGTTCTTCTCTTTTTGAGAAGAACTAGTTATGCTTTTGTAATTTATTTGCTTTTCGATTCAATAAATGGGAGTGCAAATTCCGTTTGAGGTTTTCCAGCAACAGGAATAGCATCAAAGTACTCTAAGGATTTTATTTTCTTTACAGTTATTTTTTATGCTTTATTCTTACATGTTATATTTAATTTGTCTGTGATTAAATTTAACTTTGCTGGCTGTTGGTAAACATGATATAATAATAACGTTGTTATGCTTGCAAAATATTAAATAGGTAAAAATCTCTAAAATGAATTGATTTTATTTTTATTCAAGATTTTATTTTAAAAATGTTAGAGAGAAATATATTATTTTTCATTACAAACTTAAATCTGAAAATTAGATTTTAAGGTTTAGTTATCCGGTCTGATTTAGAGTAGTGCTCTTTTATTTGTTAGTACAATCGCCCGGTAGTTAGAGTGAAGCTCTATTTCAAAAGTTTTTATAAGAATTATTATGTGAAAATGTATTGACAACATGTTTTCAGTAGTAATTTTAAAACTTGAAAGTTAGTACTCAGATAACTAAATTCTTAGATTTAATTTAGACACCTTGAATAAAGTTTAAACTGTCTAACCCTACCAAATGTGGCATTTAAATGGTTCATTTTCAATCTCTTAGAAAAAAAGGGATTAATTTAATTAATCAAATTAGTTATCAACCCCACCCATAGGTATTAATTGATTTGTTTAGTTAACAAAGAATATCTAACCCCACAAAAGGTGGTATTCATAAAAAAAAAGAGAATCAATAAATATCAATTCATATCTTTAATAACCTAAATAATATGAGTAAGCATAATTACTTAGTTATTATATCCATAAATACTCCACTATTATAAAAGATAAAATTTGCATAAATGTTTATTGAATCTGTATCTATGTTTATTTTTATGTTATTAGATTAAAAACACAAAACCCCAAAATATCGTGATAGGATGTTTAGGATTTAATTTCGTTTTTAAATGAATAATAAATTAAAAACCACATACATTCCTTCCTTAAATCTACCTTAGAAGTATACTTATCATTTTCTACGAAATGATTCATGCACTTGCAAGAGTTTTATAAATATAAAACCAAATTAACGGTAGGATCGGCGATGTCGGTTCTACCCATCAACCAGCGAGCTTTTGAAGCCTTGGACTTGACTGGTTCTTGTACCTCGTGCTCTGGTGTTACTTCAGTAGAAATTGAGGTTTCTTGTATCAAATTATTTCCACTTGTATTGTTGTAGTCTCTGAAACATCTTTCGATGTGCTATCGTCTCCATCTATTTGTAGTTGTTGATATTCTCCAAAGATCACATCCCTACTGACAATAACCTTGTGGGTAGTGGGATCCCACAGGCGATACCCCTTCACTCTGTCAGCATACCCCAAGAATATACACCTTCTAGATTTAGGATTCAACTTCGTTCTTTCTTGAGCATTGTACATCACATAGGCAGGACATCCAAAACAATGTAAAGAAGAGTAGTATGCTGGCTTACCAGTCCACATCTCCATCGGTGTCTTTAAATCAATTGTTGTTGATGGCAACCAATTCATTACATAACAAGCAGTTTTGGGTGCTTCTGCCCAAAAAGAGTTGGATTGACCTATAGTCCTCAATATAGCTTTCATCCTTTCTGTAAGAGTTTTATTCATCCGCTCTATCACTCCATTTTGTTGATGCGTGTATGTGACTGTGAACTATCATTTAATACCTTCCCGCTTATAAAGAGCAAGAAACTCGTAGTCTATGTACTCTCTTCTATTATCTGTCTTCAAGCACTTGATCTTTTTCCCAAATTCAAGTTCCACTCGCGCTTTGAAGTTTTTTGAATACCGAAAATACATCTGACTTCTTCTTGATTGGATACACTCAACATCTCCTGGAATAATCATCAATAAAAGACATAAAATACTTTGCTCCTCCTAGGTACATTTCTGGTGACTCCGATACATCAGAATGAATCAAGTCTAGAATACATTTACTCCTTGAATCAGATATGTTAAAATTCAATCTATATTGCTTACTTGTAACACAATGCTCACAGAAAGGTAGATTTACCGATTTGAGCCCTGGAAATAGCTTTCTTCGGAGAGAATTTTCAAACCTCGTTCTGACATGTGACCTAGTTTTAGATGCCACATATTCGTCGACTCTTCTCCTTTATTGATTGATGTGACACACACATCAACTTCCTATAGTGTTTCTCCTTTTAGCATGAATAGATTCATCTCAATCTTTTCTGCCTTCATAACCACAAGTGCGCCTTTGACAATTTTCATGATCTCATTTTCAATATAGGTCTTGCATCCAAGACTATCCATTTGACCCAAAGATAATAGATTTTTCCCCAAGCCTTTCACGTGTCGTACCTCCTAAATAGTACGAATTGTACCATCAAACATCTTTATCTTGATAGTACCTATACCAACGATCTCCAAAGAATGATCATCACCCATGTGTACAGAACCTCATGAGACTGGTTCATATTTGTGAAACCATTCTCTTCAAGATGTCATGTGCCATGTTACTCATGAGTCTAATAACCAGATATCAATGAATTGCTTTATGCCTCCAACTATTATTGTTGCCTTGTTGTATAGAACTTCACCATCATTGGAGGCACTTGCCACATTCCCTTGAGCATTCGATGACTCAGGGACTCCACTCTTCTTTTTAAACCAATAATCCTTCTTGACATGCCCTTTCTTGCCACCGTTGTAGCACTTGAAATTCTTCTTACCTCTTAATTTCGATCTACCATGATTCTGACTCCCATTGGGGCCACATTCCGCTGATCTTCTTCTCATCATCGTCAAAGGTTTTGCTTGCTGCAAACCTCTCTGTTTGTCTTTCTTGTTTTTGTGCCTGGTTTCTTCTTCCAAAACAGCAGCTGCAATTTCGTCGAAGACTAGATAGTCAGTGAGGATGTTGTTCATCATATTGATGATGAGTTGATCATATGAGTCAGATAGACTTTGTAGTAGAAGTTTTGCACGTTCAGATGTCTATTGTGTAACCCATTGATGTAAGTTCAAAAATAGAGTATTCAAAATGTTAATATGGTTGGTCACTGATGTGGATTCCTTCATTCGAAGAGTATACAATCTCCTCTTTAAGAAGATATTATTGTGCAGTGAGTTGGCCTCGTACAGTCTTGTTAGAGTATCCCATATCTCCTTTGCAGTCTTCTTTTCTACCATACTAGATAACACTCCATCGGTTAGTACTAAGTGCAGATCAACAATTGCATTAACGTCCATCTCATTCCACTTGTTGTCATCAATGATATCTGTAGGCTTTTCTCCAATTGCTGCCAAAAAATTGTCTTTCCTCAAAATTGCCTTAATCTTCATTTTCACAACGGGATATTACTCCCGTTAAACTTCTCAACATCGAACTTTGTCGTAGTCGACATCTCGTTCACAACAATCTGCTTCACACCCTTCAATCAATTGCTTTGATACCACTGTTAGGAAAAATTACTGGGTCGAAGTTAACACACAACTAAAATGAAATTGAAAATAATGAAATAAAATAGATACAAATATTTTACGTGGAAAAACCCTCGAACAAATTGGGGTAAAAAACCACGGGCAAGTGTAAGAGGATTTCACTATTGTAAAATAAGGATTACAATACCTTCTCTCTAGTTTCAAAGAGATAATAATTTTAATCTATATTATAATAAGAGAAATAACTCTCTTATAAAATAAAGAAAATATTACTTACAAAAAAAGAACAAATTTTTCTCTTTAAGTAGTAACTCACAAAATAACTCTCACAAAGACATTTTTCTATCTTTCTTATGGATGCTCTCTAGTTTATTTGCTCTTATATTTTGCACAAGTGAAACAAGCTATTTATAGACAATATCCTTGAAGAACTTGTGGTAGCAAAGACTCCATGTTCATCTCCATATTTAATGATCAAGAAATTAGTACTCCACGTTTAATGAACAAGAAATTAATGCTCCAATAACAACCTTAATTAAATATCTTTTATGTTTCCTACTTCATCCATTAGCAAAACATAACGTTAAATCATGAAAGTTACTTTACCACTAAACAAGGCTATTAATTATCACAATTTCATATTCTAAGTTCAAGACATGAAGCAATTTTGCTTAGATGTCTTATGTGGCCAATTTCATCTTGAGTTACACGTTACCATTTTTCATGCGATAGTTTGACAATAAAACTTACCATCTTTCATTTCAAATCACATATTGAAATCATATTAAATATTTTTAATATTAAAAAAAAGAATTACGTGTTATCAATAGTTTAAATCAATGAAAAAAACACAATAGTTTAAATCAATGAAAAAAACACATACTCTGGATGGTGCTTGCGAATCGCCGACTCTTGTTATACCAGAAAAATATGGTAACCAAGCAATTCTTAAAGATAAGAATAACCTCATGTTTTTCACTAAAAGCAACACTGAGAACTGGAGGATGCTAACACTCCCTTGCTCCTAAACAATTCGTAAGAACAAGGCATTTTGTAGAAAATAAAATACTTGCATGGCAAAAGTCAAAGAAAAGAAAATGACAACAAAACAATAGGATCATTTTGGAAACAAACAAGAATGAATGAATATCCCTAACACTCCTCGCCTTCTCAATGTCTTGACTCAAACAAGCGTTGATAACAAAGTAATCAACCAGTTGTATATTTTCCACAAGTCCAATGATCCGTTTTCCTGATCATACACCAACTCTTAAAAGCATTTCCTGTGAACGATTGATGGCCCAGACTCATCATATTCAGCCTTTGCAATCCACATCTGCATTCAGAAAATGTGAATTACATCTCTGTTATCATTCAAGAATAATTAAAAAAAAGTAATGCTAGGCAAAAGCACAAACCTGCTGGAAGGTGCTGAGGGATGCCAAGATGGAGCCCCCAATCCAGACACTGTACTTTCTCTCAGGTGGGGCCACCACTTTGATCTTCATGCTACTTGGGGCTAGGGCAGTTATTTCTTTGCTCATTCTGTCGGCAATACCAGGAAACATTGTTGTACCTCCAGAGAGGACAATGTTACTGTACAGATCTTTCCTGATATCAACATCACATTTCATGATAGAGTTATATGTGGTTTCATGGATGCCTGCTGCTTCCATCCCTATTATAGATGGTTGGAAAAGAACTTCTGGACATCGGAATCTTTCAGCACCAATGGTGATAACCTGCCCATCTGGCAATTCAAAGCTCTTCTCCACTGAAGAGCTGGTCTTGGCAGTCTCCATCTCCTGCTCAAAGTCACAAGCAATGTAAGCCAACTTTTCCTTCATGTCCCTCACAATTTCCCGCTCAGCAGAAGTGGTGAAGGAGTAACCACGCTCAGTAAGAATTTTCATCAAGTGATCAGTGAGATCACGACCGGCAAGGTCAAGACGAAGGATGGCATGGGGGAGGGCATAACCCTCATATATGGGAACAGTATGGCTAACACCATCACCAGAGTCCAAAACAATACCTACACAGTGAAGGGGAAACCATTGTATCAGTATCAAAAATACAATATTTACAATCAAAGGCATCATGTAAGTCTACATCCAAATTAATACTAACAGAAGCACTGGAGAAATGCTTACCGGTTGTACGACCACTTGCATAGAGTGAAAGAACAGCTTGGATTGCAACATACATAGCAGGGGCATTAAAAGTCTCAAACATGATCTGGGTCATTTTTTCACGATTAGCTTTTGGGTTAAGAGGAGCCTCAGTCAGAAGAACAGGGTGTTCTTCTGGGGCAACACGAAGCTCATTATAGAAGGTGTGATGCCAGATCTTTTCCATATCATCCCAGTTGCTCACAATACCATGCTCAATTGGGTACTTCAAAGTTAAAATACCACGCTTGGATTGTGCTTCATCACCAACATAAGCGTCTTTCTGGCCCATGCCAACCATGACACCTGTATGGCGAGGACGGCCAACAATGCTAGGGAACACTGCTCGTGGAGCATCATCTCCAGCAAACCCAGCCTATAAAGTAAAACTATCATTACCCAGCAAAAGGCACAAAATAGGAATTCAAAGTTCATTTGACCAACTCCATATAAAAGTTACACGGCTTACCTTGACCATTCCTGTTCCATTATCACAGACAAGTGGTTGAACATCCTCAGCATCTGCCATTTTCTATACTTCCTGGTAGGTGCTCTCAACAGTTACAGGACTACCCAATCTTTTGAAAAGCCAAACAGAAATAGAACTCACTATTATTAAATTTAAACATTGAAGAGAAAATATCCTTTATCCAAAAGTATCTTTCTCTCTTAGCAATATTTTCACACAATCTAAGAGGGAAAAAAGTTCAAGCAATCAGCTAATCAAATGACAATTTGTTTCAGACATCATGCAATCCACAGCAAGATACATTATAAGAGGAAAGATATATTACAAATGTAGGAAAAACAATAGCACTATTATATTAGTACAACGATAGTGTGATATGTTTACGTAAATTTGTACTCGTATCATTTATGATGTGATATATGTGGTCAAATTTTCTTAAAAAATAATTATTTTTTATCTTTTTTAAAATTATTTAGATATCTTGGTATGTGTCATAATTGGTATGAGTTAAATGTAAATTTATGTGACTTTATCATTACTCAATCAAACAAAGCCAAAGCAAATAAATAACTAAACAAAGGAGTATAAAATATAACAACCCATCAATCCATCACTTACATTTCACTTCCTACCTTAAGAAAGACTTTTCATGTTTCTAATTAGCGACCAACATGGTCTATAGTCCAGAACACGCTCTAATCCATAACAAAAACGGATTGGAAATCGAAAGACATGCTTAACAACGAAATGCCAGGCAATAGATTCGTTGTGATTGAGCAACAATTTCAATCAAAATAATCAAAGCGAATAGGTAGAGAAATACAAGTGATTTAGAAAATCATGAATCCAGAACAACCCTTATTTTTATTTTAGGAGGAACATCATTATTTGTTTGTTGTTTTTTTAATTGGCTTTGGGCCTATACTCCTTGAATTTATTTACATATTTTCTCAAAACACCCACACAAATTCTTATAACCAATGAAAATTTTAGGAAGATGAGACAAAAATAAACAGAACATTCCACCCAAATGAACTATGTACATAAATTGACATAGTGTCACATAAATAACAAGGAAAAAAGAAAACAACATACCAGCTAAAAACCAGAAGAAACGATAAACAGAAACAAAACAAAAAAAAAGGCTAACAAATACAAATGCACATATTCATTTTGACGAACACAAGCAAAAATGTGGAATGATCATTAGGAATTGGAAATGGGGGATCAGATAAAAAAAACAATTTGAGAAAATAAAATGATCAGATCTAACAATTAAAAAGAGATCAAAGATAAAAAAGAAAGACAAAGTTCGAATGTAAAAAAAAAGAGAAACAAAGATATAGGAGAATCAACCTCTTTGAACGTGATCGATGGAGAAAGAAAGAGTCTATTTCAAGAGGGATTCAGAAATAGAGGAGCTCAATATTTATACTCGTAAACAATCATTAACATGTGTTTGAATTGTAGAATATTTGATGAATGATAATAATATTGAGGGACTAGAATCAACGTAGACCGTTAGATTGGGTGGATTCAGTCTGAAATAAAAGAACTGTTGTGTCCAACAAAACGCAAATATTGCCATTTTGCGTCTTTTGCCTAAAATAAAATCAAAATTATTATTACAAAAAGAGTGAAAGATAATAAACTACCGGCATGTTTTGTAAGATCGTAACAAAGATTTTGAGAGTATATAATAGTGCAATTGCACAGTTATATAATATTTATTTTTGTCAAAGTTTTTGAATAGTAATTAAAAATATCCATATTTTTTAAAATATACTGATTTAATCCAAAAAGATTTTTATGTAAAAAACAATGAAGATCAATTTAATCATTTTCATTTTTTATTAATTTTTTTTATTTTCTCTCTCGGCTTGTTTTATCTTTGTTAATTTTATAGACGTTAAAAGATAAATCCTTAACATTAAATCACAAAACCTTAAATTTTAAACTCTAAACATTAAATATTAAACCTTAATAAAATAAATTTTAAATCTTAAACATTAAATATTTTAAAATGTAAAAAATATAAAAATAAATTAATATTAATTTATATAAATTTTTATTATAAAATTATTTTAATACATAAGAAACATACAACAAATTACATATTATTTTAAATATAAATTATTTTATTTAAATATTTGTAATTAATATTATTTAACAAATATTATACAAGTGATTACTAAATACTATACATATTAATTATAATATAATTTAATTAAATATAATTATACTTAATTTATTTAATATAATGCACCAAATATATAATAATAATAATAATACACATGATATCATATCCCACAATTAAGGTTGTTAATTTTTCTTGGCTTCACTTAGAGAAAAAAATAGGGACAAATAAATGGAAAATGAATAATGTAGAATAAAGATATGTATTTTATAATATGAAGTATGTCAAGGAAGATTATATTCTCTACCCGATTTTTTTGAAATTATATATCTTATTTTAATGGTTAAATAAAAAATTAATTTTTTTATAGATTTAATTATATTTAAACTCAAATTAATACAAGTAATCCATTATATATTTTATATTTAATGTTTAAGTTATATTTTATTCTATTATACATCAATAGTTTTTCTTTTATAAAAATTATTTAAACTCTAAAAATTTAAAATCTTATAATTATTATAATTATTGTTATTATTTCAACCTAATTTATTACAAGATTGTATCAATATTATTTAATATAAAATAATTATATATTTATTATTAAATATATTTTATTTTTATTTCTTTCATATAAATATTGTTTCTTTTATTATTTTTTATTAACTCAAAATTTTATTTTTTTGCTACAAATTATTTATTATTTATTTTTATTATAATTTTTCTTTTATAATAAAATTAAATTTTAAAAAATTAAAAATAATATTTAAAATATTATATAATACCCGTTTCCTATTTAGGGGTAAGCATTCACGTTAGAAATCTTTGATATGTTCCGTAAGGATTTTAAGTGAAATGTAGAATAAATTTTAAATCATCAATGAAAAATAGGAAGTGGGTCTCCTACTTTGCCTTGCAAGGTTGCCAACACTACCTATAATATATAAAAATAATTAGGTTTAATTATATAACATAATATTTTTTGTATTTTTTTATTTTTAACTTTTTTTCACACAGCTCAGTAAGTTTTTTTTTTAACAACATAAAAAAATCATTTTTTTTCTAGTAACTTAAAAACTATAAGTACTTTTATAACGTAAAATTAAATTCGGAGTCATATAATAATTATAACAAAGAGTATGAAGGAAGGTAATAATTTTAGAATATCTAAAATTCAAGTTAGAAGGTACTAAATGGGTCAAATAAAAAAATAAGAAGCAAAACAATTTGATTAAATTAAAATACATTAGACTATAACGAGACAAATTTGTTTTTTCGATATTAAATTCTATTTTTTATTAAATAAATAAAACATTATACTAATAGTATTCGAAATTGAATTCATAACGAATGAAATCGAGAGTCTTACTATACCATGCACAAACCAACTCCACGTTGTAATGAGTCAAGTCAAAAAGAAAAAAAAATATTAACAATAATAGTAATAATAACAGTATAGTCCAAAGAGAGAATAATAAACCGTAAAGGGAGAAACATTTTATCGAACATGACGCGTGCATACCATTGAATTCAAAAACATAGAATGACCTGAAAGTGTTTACACTTAAGAATAATTTGTTAGTTTGTTACTAACTCAAGGTTCATTGAACTTGGACATACTTTTGTATATTATATATTTAATACAATTCCTCTCTCAAAATAGTTGTTGAGAAAAAAAGTTTACAAAAATTCTTTTATTTTCCTAAAAGTTGTTTTGGTATCAGAGCTTGATATTTTTTTTCTCTCAGCAGATTTTCTGCTTTCTTCTTGTTTCTTTGTCCGCAGCTCCCCGAAGAAATAACTTAGGGTTCTTCGTTCGCTCGCTGTTGCTTCTTGTTAGGGTTCTAAGGCAACAATAATTACTTCATCCGATCATGACTACTGGATCTGCTACCTCTTCGTCAGGAGCCTCTCAAATTTCAGGATTGATCTCCTCTCCAGCGTCGCATCTACTCAATCATGCCTTACCTGTGAAATTAGATCGAATGAACTATGTTCTCTGGCGATCTCAGATGGATAATGTGATTTTTGCCAATGGATTTGAGGATTTCATCGAAGGAATCTCGATCTGTCCACCAACAGTTGTTGCTACTACAGGAAATCTCAATCCAGAGTTTGTTTTATGGCGAAGACAGGATCGAATGATCTTGAGTTGGATTTACTCTTCTCTCACCCTAGAAATTATGGCTCAGATTATTGGTCATACTACCTCTCACTCAGCTTGGGTCGCTCTTGAGCAGATCTTCTCTTCCTCCTCTAGAGCAAGAATTATGCAATTAAGACTGCAATTGCAAACAACAAAGAAGAATTCTATGTCAATGATTGATTATATCATGAAACTCAAAGGTGTTTCTGACAGTTTGGCTGCAATAGGAGAACCTGTCTCTGAATAGGATCACGTTATGAATATCCTTAGTGGTCTTGGTGCTGACTACAATGCAGTTGTTACATCGATCAATGCCAGAGATGATAAGATCTCTTTAGAGGTAGTTCATAGTATGCTCATGTCTTTTGAGCATCGTCTTGAGCAACAGAATTCTATTGAAGAAGGATCTAATATAGCAGCTAATTTTGTGCAAAACAAGTATGCTGGAAACAAGCCTTATCCTAAGAATAATCAAGGCTTCCTAAGGTCTCCACATCAGAATTCAAGGCAGAATCACAACCATTCCTACACTAGAGGACGTGGTCGTGGTGGAAGGAACAATCAAGGTGGAAGAGGCAACAACAATAAACCTCAATGTCAGCTTTGTGGAAAATTTGGACATACTGTCCATAATTGTTACCACAGATTTGACATAGCCTTTCAAGCCTCTAACTCGGAGAATCAGAATTCTAATCAAAGTCAGATCTCTGCTATGGTAGCATCTCAAAATACAGTCAATAATGATGCATGGTTCCTTGATTCTGGAGCTACTCACCATATGACACAGAACTCTGGAAACATGTCTACCACTACACCTTACACTGGACAAGATCGTGTTACTATTGGTAGTGGTAAGAAAATCTCTATCTCCAACGTTGGATCTGTCTCTCTTCCTTCTGCATCTCATGTGTTTTCTCTTAAGAAAGTGCTTCATGTTCCTTCTCTATCTTCCAATCTAATAAGTGTAGCCAAGCTCTGTTCTGATAACAATTCATTTGTTGAGTTTCATTCCAATTTTTTCTTTGTGAAGGATCGGTTTACGAAGAAGGTTCTAACTCAAGGCAACCTTGAGAATGGACTCTATAAGTTTCCAGCAGCTTCTGATAAAGAGGTTTCTAATTCCTCGTTTACTTGTAATAATAATAATCCTGTTGTTTTTTCACTTGTTAAAGACAGTGATCTATGGCATAGTCGTGTTGGACATGCTTCTTTTGAAATTGTTCAAAGAATAATGCGACAATGTAATGTTTCTGCTACCTTAAATAAAGGATCAGTTTGTTCATCTTGTCAATTTGCAAAGAGTCACAGACTTCCTTTCAAATTGTCTACTTCTAGAGCCTTTCAACCTTTAGAATTAGTTCACACTGATGTTTGGGGACTTGCTCCAATGATTTCTACTTCTGGTGTGAGATATTTTATTCTCTTTGTAGATGATTACAACAGGTTTACTTGGCTATTTTCACTACAAACGAAGGATCAAGCTCTCAACAAGTTCATTCAGTTTAAAAGACTTGTTGAAAATCAGTTTAGCATGAAGATCAAATGTTTACAATCTGATAATGGAGGTGAATTTAAAGCTTTTGAATCATTCTTAAGTTCATGTGGTATCTCTCATTGTTTTTCTTGTCCCTACACTTCTGCTCAAAATGGCAGGGTAGAAAGGAAGCATCGTCATGTTGTAGAAACTGGTCTTGCTCTTCTAGCACATGCCTCAATGCCTCAAAAATACTGGGTCTATGCCTTCCAAGCTGCTGTGTATCTGATCAATAGAATGCCATCAAAACTACTGGAGTTTGAATCCCCTTACTCTATACTTTTTCATAAAGCTCCTGATTATAATATGATGAAAGTATTTGGATGTTTGTGTTATCCCTTTCTTCGACCCTATAATTCTCACAAACTGTAATACAGATCTCAAAAATGCTTGTTTATTGGGTATAGCCAAAATCACAAGGGATAACTCTGTTTAGATTCCAACTCTGGAAGAGTTTATATCACTAGGCATGTTGTGTTTGATGAGAATATGTTCCCCATGGCACAAGGATCTACAAAGTCACCTCCTGCTGCACAAGAATCTTTCACTCCTGCTCTTATAAATGTTCCTATTACTCCACCAATCAATACTTCACCACATATTGTTGCTTCTGAGTTACATGTATCTGAACCACTTGCTTGTTCTACTCCTTTGCCTGCTACTATATCACAATCTGAAACACTTGCTATGATACAGGAACCTGCTCAAACAGAAAGAAGAATGGTTACAAGGTCTCAACATGGAATTTTCAAGAAGAAAATCTTCTTAGCACATAAAGAGACAGAGCCAAGAACTTACAAACAAGCCTTGAAGGATCCCAACTGGACTGCAGCAATGAATAGAGAATATGATGCTCTACATAAAACAGAAACGTGGGATCTAGTGGATATCCCTACTAATGTAAGTGTAATTGGTTGCAAATGGGTTTTCAAACTCAAATATAAACCAGATGGATCTATAGAAAGATATAAAGCAAGGTTGGTGGCAAAAGGGTATAATCAAACATATGGATTGGACTATTATGAGACCTTTAGTCCTGTTGTAAAGCCTGCAACCATACGAATTGTTCTAACGATTGCCCTATCTTCAGGATGGAATATAAGGTAGCTTGATGTTCAAAATGCATTCCTTAATGGAGAACTTGAAGAGGAGGTTTTTATGTCTCAGCCACCCGGTTTTATAAATAAGAAGTTTCCTGATAAAGTTTGTAGACTAAGGAAAGCTCTTTATGGTCTTAAACAAGCACCAAGAGCTTGGTTTACTAAATTAAGTCATGCTCTTCAATCCTGGGGTTTTAGGTGTTCAAGATCTGACAGTTCTATGTTCCTCTATTTTGGTAAAACTTCAACATTAATTGTCTTAGTTTATGTTGATGATATTCTGATTACTCGAAGTTCACCAGATCAGATTCAAAAACTTATAGACAAGTTACATGCCACTTTTGCTTTGAGAGATCTGGGCAAGCTCTCTTATTTTCTAGGCATTGAAGTTTCATATGATGAAGATTCCATTCATTTGTGTCAAGCCAAGTATGTTGCAGACTTACTTGCCAGAACATATATGTTAGAATGTAAGCTAGCCAAAACACCTGGTGTTATTGGAAAGAGTCTATCAAAGTATGATGGTGAGTTGTTTGAAGATCAGACGCAGTATAGAAGTATAGTAGGTGCTTTGCAATATGTTACTCTCACAAGACCGGATATTTCTTTTGCTGTAAATAGAGCCTGTCAGTTTATGCATCAGCCAACAACAGCTCATTGGTTTGCAGTAAAGAGAATTTTGAGGTACCTAAAAGGAACAATGCAAGATGGCTTGAAGCTACGAATATCAGAAAACCTTGATATATAGGCTTTTACTGATGCAGATTGGGGCACTAGCACAGATGATGGGAGGAGCTCTAGTGGCTATTGTTTATATCTAGGTCCAAATCTTGTTTCCTGGTCAGCCACAAAATAGAAGGTCGTTTCTAGAAGCAGTGCAGAATCAGAATATCGAGGAATGGCAATTGCAGCCTCAGAAATTGTTTGGACCCTTTCCATCCTTAAAGAATTATGTGTACCTATTCAGCAAGTTCCTTTGTTGTGGTATGATAATATCAGCTCAAGTTATATGGCAACAAACCCCGTATTTCATACCAGAACAAAACACATAGCCATTGATCTTCATTTCATTCGTGATTTAGTCCTCAAAAAGAATCTTCAACTTCATTATATTGCCAGTGAAGATCAAACAGCAGATCTGTTAACTAAGCACTTACCAAGCTCAAGATTTCTCACTTTGAAGTCCAAACTCTGTCTAACTCCCAGACCCTTTCGCTTGAGGGGGGATGAAAGTGTTTACACTTAACAATAATTTGTTAGTTTGTTACTAACTCAAGGTTCATTGAACCTGGATATACTTTTGTATATTATATATTTAATACAATTCCTCTCTCAAAATAGTTGTTGAGAAAAAAGGTTTACAAAAATTCTTTTATTTTCCTAAAAGTTGTTTGGGCCAACCATACATGGAAAGTGGTTTTGATCAATGTACTGTTTATTAAAATTAACATAACAATCCCAGAAAATGATACAGTGATTCATGAACATGAATTCCCATGCATTATGAGATGAGAATGATAAAACATAATACATGGTAAAAGGGTCGGAGGAAGTTGAATAACATACAAGATTGGACTTGTAGATGTTGTGTATAACATAGGCACAACTGTAAGTATAAATTAATTGATTCAAATACGAAATAAATAAATTAAAGGAATCGAAAATAAGTAAAGTAAAAATCTTACCTCCAATTATTGAAATTGTTTTTAAAACTTTAAACTGATCAAAACTGATTTATTCTTTAGGTTAGAAACTTATAAGTCCTTAATAGCACTTAAATAGATGATATATTACTCTAAAATTGTGTGTTGAGCTTAGGAACCATAACACTCTTTTTATAGTCATATTTCCCATCAAAGCATCGACATTGTTACCAGCTGTAGTCATAACTGACGAACTCTTCAATGACAGAAACGTTTAGACCATTAAATGATTCGTTAAAGAAAAACAGAAATGGAAATTGAAATTAGAGAGTAATAGATCGATTACATTCTCCCACTTGGTCCAAATGTTTAACTTAATCCCATCGATTATCTTTCTTAAAAAATAAACACATGAATCATAGCGATATGTTTTCAAAAAACGAGTATTATCTTCCATGTATTACAATGTATTTAGTTTCTCAAGTATTACATTTATGTGGTAACAAAACTTAATAAATAAATCCTATATTTATTCTTGGTCCTATACAAAATATATTTTCTTAAATAAATTAAGCTGCACATGAATATGAGAAAATAATATATAAGAGTTTCCGTACACTACTACAAAACATGGCTTTAAAGTCAAATTTTTAACCGACTTTAAATTAAAAGACTTCAAATTTAAAATTGGTTCACGCATTGAACTAACTTAAAATTTAAAGTTGGTTTATAGGTTAAATCGACTTTAAACGTAAAATCGATTCACGAGTTGAATCGATTTTTATTTTATTTTATACATATTTTACTCATTTTTTACTCTATTAAGAATCAGTATTCGATGACATAAACATGTATTCAATCATACAATAGCAAAAAAAACCAAAATCAGTTTAACAAAGTTTAAATAATACAAATAATTGAAAAATTACATATAATTAATTACTTGAGAATTAAATTTATTACAAAAAAATAATTTGTATACAATATATATATATATAAACTTAAATTACAAATAAAATAATGTCTTTTTTGTCATGAATTTTGTGATATTTTTATTTTATTTTAAAGAGAGGAAGCTTGGTTTGCTTAGAATCACCATCATAGTAATCAAGAAACTAAGTAAAAGAAATGAGATGAAGTTTGGGCAAAAAACAGCTTGTTCATATAACAATACATTCCCCTAAATACATTAGCACATAAACATCCATCAAACAAACATCCCAAACTTCAGAGACACAAGAATAGAGAAATTAAAACATTATAAAAATTACCATGTTGTTTTCATATGTTATTTAAGATCATCATATTTTTTTCTTGATTCTTCTTATGATGTTATAATTTGAACTATGTGTTATGTCCATTCTTCTCATAAATCATCAAAAATTTGCATATCCGACTTGTTCCAACCAAAGAACTATATGTAATTAAATTAAAAATAAGAATGCAATATCATGAATTCACCAAAAATAACTTATATATGTTAAAGATTAGTAAAATAGATTACCATATTGACACCAGAGTGATAATAATAACCCCCATAGCACGTCTTATTTCAACCAAAGAACTATATGTAATTAAATTCAAAATAAGAATGTAATATCATGAATTCACAAAAAATAACTTATATATATTAAAATATTAGTAAAAGAGATTACCACATCGACACTAGAGTGATATAATAATAAATCTCATAGCCCGACTTGTTCCAACCAAAGAACTATATGTAATTAAATTCAAAATAAGAATGTAATATCATGAATTCACAAAGTCAAGTGTAACTCCAATTTGTTATTTGGGTTGGTTGAGTTTTGGTGCCCATATACTAATACTTTTGCATTTCCTTGGGGTGAACCAACAATTACTCTTGAAGATGTGATGATTCTTGGTTGTTTTCTTGTAAGATGAAGTTTTGACAAAAAATAGGTCCATATAACAATTCATTCCCCTAAATATGAGCACACATAAACATCCATCAAACAAGCTGCCCAAACTTCATACACAGTAATAGAGAAATTAAAGCATTATAAAAATTATCATGATGTTGTCATATGCTATTCAAGATCATCAGAATCTTCTCTTAATTCTTCTTGCGATGATATAATTTGAACCATGTGTTTTTCCATTCCTCTCGTAAATCATCAAAAAATTGCGAGTCATAATCCATCTTGTTCCAACCAAATAACTACATGTATTTAAATTCAAAATAAGAATGTAATTTTATGAATTCACAAAAAATAACTCATATATGTTAAAAATGTATATTGGTAAAAGAGATTACCACATATTTAATTGGAATGTTGATATTTGTGATGATTTCGCTCATAAACTTTGTAACATAGTAACCACACATGACTCCATCATTTTGTTGTGGAACCTACAAAAAACAAGTGTACATAATTTTCCATATTTAAACATCTTTATTATACAAGTGTACACCACTACTCTGATTTACTCAGACTTTGCCCTTTGCTTGAGTCGTAAACCTCGATCCATTAATTGTGAAACTAGAAAATGATTTGACTTTAAATTTTGGACCATGTACAAGCCATTCTAAACTTTCTGTTATTTTATGATTGATTTTATTCAGTTCAACTCGAATCTATGCATACAAAAACATGAAATGTGTTTAAAGCAAAGCTTTAAAACATTGCATAGAAGTACTAATTAATTCTTATATGTGACACTTACATGGTTACGAAACCAATTAATAAGCTCTCGCTTATGTTCATCATACAACTATTTTTCTCATCCTTTTTTTTATAACGAGGATCGATCTTTAGTAAGTTAAATGTATTTTGTAATGTTATTAAAGATATATCAAGTAGATATCATTAATAGTTAAATAAAAAATCATTTCATTTTAAATGGAAAGGTTGAACCTGTCATCACTTACTCTATGTACGGTTGTGCCTCATTATTATTTACCAAAAGGATAAATCCACTTTAAGTAAGTAGGACCACACAATTGAACCTCTCGAACTAAATGAACACACAAGTGAATCATTATATCGAAGAAAGAAGGAAAAAAATATTTTTCAAGTAGACATAAAGTCTCTACAACATCTTTTTGTAAAGAATTTAACTCGCCAATTGATATAGATTTCTTGCATATTGTATTGAAGATTGAACAAAGACTAATTATTGATAATCAAGCATGTTTTGGAAGAATTGATCTAATAACAACTAGTAATAATTGTTGCATTAAGATATGACAATCATATGATTTCAATCCATAATGTTTTTTATCAGTGATAGACACAAAATTTCTTAAGTTGGATGAGTAACCATCAGGAACTTTCACACCTGCCAAACATTTACAAAACACATCCTTCTCTTTTGTTGACATTGTATATGATGCTGGTGGCAAGTATGTTCAATTCTTATCATTTTCCACCCTTGGTGCCAATTCAATTCGTATGCCTAGTTTCTTTAAATCCAATCTTGCTTTAATTTCATCATTCATTTTCTAGGTATATTAAGTAATGTACCAACCAAGCTCTCACATACATTTTTCTCAATGTGCATGACATCTAAGATGTGACGAATGTTTAAGTCTTTCCAATAAGGTAATTCCCAAAATATTGATTTTTTATTCCAACAACCATGATCTATTGATTCAATAACATTTTCATTTTCACCCATTTTATTAGTTGACCTCTTTTGTTTCCCTACCTTAGTGAGTATTCTTTTTTTATCTTTTCATATCGTTTGAATGTCATACCATTCAATTGCCTTAATATCTCAACACCTCGTAAAGGTCGGGATGTAGGATCATGATTTTCTTCACCATCGAATGGTTTCTTTTGATATCTAAACGTGTGTCTAGATGGAAAAAATAGTCTATGTCTTCTATAAGACATATTTCATCCATGAACAAAATGAGTTACAAAAGTTCCATCACTACATATAGGGCATCCCATATAACCTTTTGTTGCATGTCCTCGTAAGTTCCCATGAGCAGGAAAATCATTAATTTTCCATAAATGGACCATGGCCCCTCAAGTTAAAGTGTTCTTCTTTATGTGCATTGT
Source organism: Hippophae gyantsensis (assembly GCA_030763125.1). Taxonomy (NCBI): domain Eukaryota; kingdom Viridiplantae; phylum Streptophyta; class Magnoliopsida; order Rosales; family Elaeagnaceae; genus Hippophae; species Hippophae gyantsensis. The sequence goes on from CM061030.1 coordinate 31,727,895, forward strand.
AAACATTTACAGCATCATTCCACAAAGTCTTTAAATAATTTATCAAAAGCTACAAATATACATCAATATCAACACCAGGTTGTTTTGGTCCTAAGATCAATAATGTTAACATCATGCATTTTCTTTTCATACACAACCAGGGAGGAAGGTTGTATGTTACCATAATTACTGGACAATAACTATATCTACTATTAAGGGAACTGTGTGGATTAATTCCATCAATAGCAATGGAAAGACGAAGATTGCGCAGATCATATGCAAATTGAGGGGATAAATTATGTACTACTTTCCAATTTGGAGAATCACAAGGATGGCGTAACACCCCATCATTAGATCAATTATTTGAATGCAAAGTCAACATCTTTGATATCTCTTTACTTTTGAAAAACCTTTAAAAGTGAGGAATTTGAGGAAAGTACCAAAGAACCTTTACGGGCACGCCTTTCTTAGGTGTTGTCTCATTTGTAGCATGCTTCCATCTAGATTCTTTACACATAGGAAAATCATCTAATGTCTCATATTCTTTCCTATAAAGAATGCAATTATTTGGACAAGCATGAATCTTATGATATCCATGCCAAATCGAATAAGAGATTTCTTCACTTCATACATTGAAGATGGTAATTCAATACCCTCAAGAAACATATCTATTAGTAGATTTAGTAATTCTATGAATCCCTTCTCAGAAAAACCATGTTTTGCCTTCACATTGTACAAATGAACCAATCCCGAAATTTTAGTATATTTCTTGCATTCTAGATACAACGAATTTTTGGCATCTTTTAGAAGTTTTTTATTTTGGGATCATCCTCATGTAGTTCATCTTCAATACCATGAAACATATTTTCTATCTGTACATTATGATAATATGTATATAATCCACTCATATTCTTATTTATCTTTTCCCTATGAGTATTATCAATATTTGCTTCATGATAATACCAACTTTTATAACTCAAAAGAATACCACTACGGATAAGGTGATACTTAAACTCATCAACATCATGAGATCGCTCATTTTTACATTTAACACATGGACATCGAATCATACTAATTTCATTATTACTATTTCTACAAGCAAATTCCAAGAAACTTTCAACTCCAGAAATGTAGTCCTGCTCAATTCTACACTTTGACATCCAAGATTTGTCCATTTTTTATTAATGGCATTAAGCTTATTAAATATGTATCTAATCAATATATTTTAGGTATTATTATATATGAATTCTCTTCCCTAATTATTAGAATATATACCAAAACATCATATAAAAATAAATACATAAAAACCAAACATAACAAATATATACACATAAATATAATTATATGAGATTGATTGTAATTACTAATAATAATATGCCACATCATTTAAGTTGATTTAAAATTTAAGATATATAAAACAAAATTTATATAACAATTTTGTGATGATTAAGATTTTTTTAAATAACTACACTACTTTAAATCACAAATATTTTAATGAGCATCATATTGTTGAATCATGTCTTTTCCATTTCATATTAACATAAATAAATAAATAAATTAAACATTAACCTTAAATCAAAGTCATAAATATATATATAAATTTATTTCATTACGAAATACTTATACAAAACCTACATAATAAAAATAATAACATACATAATACAAAAATTTATACACATAATATACAAAAAATAACACAAAGTGAATAATAAATACATAGGATTAATAGAAATACTTATAAGAGTAAATGAAGTGACAAAATGAAGGAAATGAAGAAAAAAATGGTGTTTTGTAAGTGAGAAAATGGGTATAAATTTTTTGAGTATTTCGCTAAAAAAAATAGGGGATTTGAAATATAATTTGGAAAGGAAGAAAACCCACTAAACGGTGCTAGAATTGGTGGTCGTAGGTGATAGAAAAATGAGAAAGAGTGGAGGAGGTGAAGCTCGGTTTTAGGTTTTTGGGTGTTGTTTATAGTGCTGCAAATTAAAAATGTTGTGTCTAATGGGGAAGAAAGAAGAGAAAAGAAAAAATTCACATGTATAGCATCGGTTGACGTGTTAAACCGATGCTACACGTAGGATGTAGTGTCAGTTCTATGTGTCAACCAACGCTATCCACGTGTGTAGCTTCAGTTCTACATGTCAACCAACGCTATCCATATGTGTAGCGTCGGTTGACACGTAAAATTGACGCTACGTCCTACGCGTAGCATCAGTTCAACACATCAATCGACGCTATTCATAGCGTTAGTTTTTCACCGAACCAACTTTAAATTCATTATAAGTCAATTTTCTTCAAAAACTAACTTTACATATTGACTTAAATGCCACATTTTATAGTAGTGGTAACAAACTGTATGTATACATTTACAAAATGGAACCAATTCTCATTTTCTCTACATGATCCTTAAATTTCAGTAGTGGTGACATGCCTTTAGTTAAAGTATCAGTAATCATCAACTCAGTGCTAACATGCTCAATGACTACTTTTGTTTTCCTTAACACATTCTCTTATGGGCAAGTATTTAATGTCGATGTGCTTGCTACGACTACCACTTTTGTTGTTCTTAGCCATAAACACAGCAGCTGAGTTGTCACAGTACAATCTTAATGGCCTAGAAATAAAGTCAACTACTCTAAGCTCGAAAATGAAACTCTTCAACCATACACCATGTGATGTGGCCTCAAAATATGACATGAACTCGGCCTCTATAGTGGACGTAGAAATTAAGGACTACTTCACACTCTTTCAAGACACGGCTCTACTAGTAAGCATGAAAATATAACCAGATGTTGATTTGTGTGAATCAACACAAACAACGAAGTCCGCATCGAAGTAGCTAATTACTTCCAAATCATCGATTTGTCTATACATGAGCATATAGTCCTTCGTTCCTTTAAGGTACCTCATCACTTTGTTTACACCTCTCTAGTGGTCCAAACCTGGGTTACTCTGATATCGTCCCAATATTCCAACAACAAATGCAATCTCAAGTCTTGTGCAAAGTTGAGCATATATTAGGCTTCCGACAGTAGAAGCATATGCAATTTTCTTCATTTTTTCTCTTTCAAAATCATTCTTTGGGCATTGGTCCAAATTGAACTTATCGCCCTTCATAATGGGAGCAATACTTAGTGAACAATCTTTCATCCGAAATCTCTCTAAAACTTTATTGATACAGGTTCCCTGAGATAAACTCAAGATGCCTCGAAGTCTGTCTCTATAGATCTTAATGCCAATGACATAAGATGTCTCACCCATATCCTTCATATCAAAATGTTTAGAGAGGAATTGTTTTATGATAACTGTATTTTATATAGTTATTTTCACCTATTTTATTAATTATAATTGCTAGATTCTCTCTGTGTTTAGTTAATTTTAGTTTAATAAATTAGTATTTACTGTTTTTTATATATTTTAATAAAAGTAAATAATTTGTATCGAAAATGTACTTAATGCCACATTTATGTCCACAAATATAATTTCAAATAATATAAGTCTTAATTACAATTTTTAAAAATCAAAAATATAATTTAAATTAAATTTGGGCTTCATTTTAATTATTAAAAGTTTAAAAATTTAATTTAAAATTAGCAAAGGGCTTAACTGTAATTAAAGAAAGTTTAAAATGTAATTTGAATTAAATTTGTGGGTCAAAATATAATTAAATAAAGTTTAATATTCGTGCAGGAGAGAAGAATACACGCGTCATCATCCACGCGTGCAACGTGGACCGTCCGATCAAATCATAAACGGCTAAGATTGGCGCGTGTAGATCAAACCCGACCAAAGCGAATGGATGCAGGGAAGATTCCTTCACGCGGCTCGGTGCCCGAGTGGGGCCCACCTGCCGCGCAGGCCGGCGTGTAGAGTGGGACCCACCCGTCTGACGCCGTGCGTACGCCGTCCCCACGTTCGCGCGCCTCGATCCGTGCGCCGATCTGCGTGCAACCCGATTTTCCTCCAATGAAGATATGACACGTGTCCCACTCAACTTTTCAGCTAATCATGTTGTGACACGTGGCATGTTACAATGAGCGCGACCGCGCTGGATCAAGCCCGTGTTGTAGCCTTTGGCTCCCGTGCGACCATTCATCGTGCGCCCGTTTCCCCTCAACCAATGAGACGCTGCCACGTGTCCCACTAATTGTGTCCGCGAATCAGAACGCGACACGTGGCAGCGTGGAAGAAAATTAAAACAGAACGCACAGCGTTCCACCCACTCCCTCGATCCCATTTTCGATACACTTTTTGTCCCCCCACGCGTTTAAATTATAATTTTCGCCACAATTTTATGTCCCCCCGCGTGGATTTTAATGTAATATTTTATTGATGTATTTTTTTCTATAAATAGGAGATAGTTTTTAGTTGTAAAAAAGTTTGGTTGGAGTAGTTTTTGGAGTAGAGTTTTAGTTTTAATTTCGAAAGTTTTTAGAGTGTTTTAGTTTTTTTCAGTTTGTAATTTTTATTGTGTTTGTGTGTTGGACGGCAAAACACGCAGAAGCCATTTTTGGCTTTTGTTGTGTTTTGCATGTGCCAAATAATTGTTTTAATTGATGTTTTAATTTTATTTCTGCTTCATCTAATTTTTCTGTAGTTGTTATAATTTTTATTTTAATTTTATGAAGTAATTTAATTTTTCTAGGGTTGCATTTAATCTAAATTTATGAAGCTTTAATTTTAATTATTTTTATTAGATTTATAAGACGTTCGATTTGTTCGTTCTATTTTGTTCTTAATGCTTTTTGATTATTTACGAATCTTATCAAAACGATCCGTGGCACATGAATAAACTTGAGAAAGGAATTTGTGTGTGTATTGCTCGTAAATAGAATGACATGTATGATGAAGGATAGAGATATACCCTAATTGTATGTGTGGCCATTTGAAAATTTAGAACGTAATGAATCTCGATAAATTTAATTTTCATAGAGATATAGTAAATTAATTTAACGAGGTGTGTTTATACGGAGCTCGAAAGAGATGTATGAATAATAAAAAAGAAGTTTTCGGTTGACAAATTAAATGTACCAAAAAATATAAATCCAAAGAAAATAACATGATTTGAGTGGATTAGTTTGGTGAAAAATTGCAATCCTAGATTTCTTTTATTTTCTTATTTTACTTTTTTATTAACCAACGATTGTTTTGGATAAAATCAGAGAGATACAATTTTAGTACTCGACAAACTATGGTAACAAATCCTCGTGGGATCGATCTTTACTTACAAATCTTTATTACTTGTGACCGTGTATGCTTGCACGAGTTCGTGTGTTGAAAAACACGCAACATTTTACCTCGTGTAGCAAAATATTATCATTGGATGCAAGCAAAATATCATCCACTAATGGCACAAAAAAACAAATCTTACTCCTACTAACCTTCTAGTATATACATTGATCTATGACGTTCTCTTCAAAACCAAATGAAGTGATGACATTATGGAACTAATATCATTGATGGGAAACTTGTTTTAATCTATATATGGATTTATTAAACTTACAAACCAAATGCTCACCATCACTAAAGAAGAATCCTTCAGGTTGTTTCATATAAACCTCTTCTTCTAGATTACCATTAAGGAAATCCGTTTTCACATCCATTTGATGCAAAACCAAATCAAAATGGGAAACCAATGCCATGATCACATGAAGTGAATTTTTCTTAGATACATGAGAGAATGTCTCAGTGTAACTGATTCCCTCCTTTTGAGTGAATCCTTTGGCAACGAGTCTTGCATTATGTCTCTCAATGTTGCTTTGTAAGTCTTTCTTTGTCTTGAAGACCCATTTACATCCAATGGATTTTACACTATCAGGAAACTTGACGAGATCCTAGACTCGGTTAGATGCCATAGAATCCATCTCTTCTTTCATGGCATTGTACCATAAGTTTAATACCTTAGAAATTATGGCATGCGAAAACATCTCAGGATCTTTTTTTGCTCCAAAATTATAGTTAAACTCTTATAGATATACAACATAATCACTAGGAATTATCGATTTCCTTACTCTAGTAGGTCTTCTAAATACTGCTTTAAAATTCTCCTGAGGATTAGGATCATGTTGTTCAGTTGGTTGTTCAATAGCTTCAGGCATTTGTTGAAATTCATCATCTACTAGATCAGGATCAACAACTTGTGGTTCTTCTAGGACTCGTTCATCAACACGCGTTTGTGCTTGAGGTGCATTATTAACAACATCGATCAATCCATTAGTTGAAGTGGCACACTAAGCATATGAATGATCTTTCTCAAGACCAATGCCCTGGGATCAATAACTCCTACTAATCAAGTCATTCTTAAGAAATTTTGCATTTCTTGATTCCACAAACCTAGTGCTATGAGATGGATAATAAAACCTATATCCTTTAGACCTTTCAAAATATCCAACGAAATACCTACTAATGGTCATTAGGTCTAGCTTCTTATCTTATGAATTATAAATCCTTACTTCAAACGGGCATCCCCAAACACGCATATGTTGCAAAAATGGTTTCCAACCATTCCATAATTCAAATGGCGTCTTTGAGACAACCTTAGTTTGAACTCAGTTTAATATATACACAACAGTTTTTAAAGCTTTAATCCACAAGGATTTAGGAAGATTAGGGTAGCTAAGCATACTCTGTACCATGTCCAATAATGTTTGGTTTATCTCTTATGGTACACCATTCTAGTATGGTGAACCATGCATAATGTATTGGGAAACTATCCCATGCTCTTGAAGAAACTTACTGAGCGGACCTGACGCTTGTCTATTCTTAGTATATCTACCATAATATTCACCACCTCTATTTTATCTCACAAGCTTTATTTACTTTCTACATTGTTTCTTTACTTTAGCCTTAAAGATCTTAAAGGCATGTAATGCTTCGCTCTTATTATAAAGCATGTAGAGATACATATATCGAGAAAAATCATCAATAAAGGTGATAAAATATTTCTGACCTTGAATGTCCATGTCTAGACAACATATATCTGTATGTATGATTTCTAATATGATTGAACTCCTATTGGCACCTTTATTTGACTTGTTAATCTGATTTTCCTTAATGCATTCCACACATGTCTCAAAATCAGTAAAATCTAGAATACTAAGTACCCTATTTTTCACTAATATTTTAATTTTTTTCTATAGAGATATGTTATGATCTCCTATGTCATAAGGTAGAAGAATCCTCGTCAATAATACACCTTTTAGTGCTTGCTTGAACATGCATATCATTATGAGTGACATTATTTTGTAAATTATTTTGTAATTTAATGTAAGTTTAATCAGATTATTATTTTTAATATTTATTTAAAAACATATTTAATTTAAAAAAATTAAATATTAAAATATTTTTTATTCTATTATATTATTTAAAATATTAAACATTAATTTTTATTTTTAATTATTTAATACTTATTTTTAAATAAAATTTAATTTAATTATTTTAAATATTGTATGTTTTATTATTAAAAATATATTTTTATGTAATTATATGTATATAAAAAAATAATATTAATATATGTTTAATTGATTAAAAAGAAATTATTAATTTTTTATAAATAAATGTAATTATGGTTAAAATATTACTAACATTTACGACTCTTATACAAACTCCCGTGAGCTTGAAGAATCTTAAGTAGTGAACAGGGTTTAATGAACAATATGCAAGACCAATTAATAATTTAATAATAAAAAATAAATTAATAAATCTATCTCCAAGTTATAACCATTCTAATTATTTATATAAATTTATTATTAAACTTTGAATCATAGTAAATTTATTATTAAATTTTTAATTAATGTTATCAATCTACCACTAACGTTATTTATTTAACGTTAATTAATATTTTTCACTACATAAAAGCACGTAATCTCTTAAAACTCAAGATATATATTAATCCCATTAGATACCGTAATCTCTTAAAACTTAAGATATATATTAATCTCATTAAATATATAACGATGATGGTTAATTTTTAACATTAATTAAAAATTTGATGATAAATTTATTATTATAAAAAAATTTATTTTAAATTTATACTATTATAATTTAATAATATATTAATTATGTTACTCAAAAAGTAAATACATTATTTTTTTTCAAATGAAAAATGTAATATGTGACCTTAACCTTGCTATAAAGCACACTTTCTTTTTTATCTCAACGCACATCACTAAATATAAATTTTAATTATTAAAATAATTTTAATTAAAAAGACTATCATATCATTTACTTTAAAATTTGTTGATTGTTTCCGATTTTAAAACACACATATATTAATAAATTATTAATGGTATATTAGTTGTATGCAATTAATATATTTTATCAACTGTATATTAGTTGTATGCAACTAATATATTTTTCTTAAAAACACTTTTCTTAAAAAGTAGATTCTTATTTCTTGTATTTATACTTATATTAGCATTCATTGTAATAGTATTGTAAATATATTTCAGTATATTCAATTTGGTATCAGAGTAGAAAAGAAAAAAAAATTTACCAGTTCCCGAGCAGCAGCGCCGCCATCAACAGCAGCACCGCTGTCGGTATTTTTATATAGTGCCGTTAATCTTCTCGCACTGTCCAGTTTGCGCCGCTGTTGTAGATCTACCTGTCCACGCTCCAACCGTCTGCCTATTCGAGCACCAGCTCCCGCGCAGTCTGTGCACTAGCTGTCCGCGCTGTTCGAGCACAAGCTCCTGCGCCGTTAGAGCACTAGCTCCCGCGCAGTGTCCGCACAACTCCCACGACGTCCGAGCACCAGCTCCAACGCCATCCGTGCACCGGCCCCCGCACTGCTCTGTGTTCTTTATGAGTAATATTTACTCCCGCAGTTTTTTTTCAGTTTTCCAGCCTTCAGATTTTATCTTCAGTTTTGCCCTAAGTGCAAACCCATTAGCCTATCCTAAGTCCAAGCCCATCAGCCCATCAGTTTACCAGCCCAATTCATAGTCCAGTCCGGCCTAAAAAAAAATCCAAATTTTTATTCCGCTGCACAATATTATTTATTTCAATGAAAGATTCAAGACAAAATCAGGTTTCCAAAATTAATGAAGTTCCAAAATTTGAAGTTTTTGTTAAGAATTTAGAAATTTATTTTTTCGGGGGTACTAAACTTAATGGTACAAATTTTCGAACATGGAAAAAAGTTATGTATGTTTATCTTCGTGGGATGCATAAGATGGGAAATGTATCTGGATTAATCAGGGCTCCTAGTCAAGATGATGTAGAAGCCTATACTAGGTGGGAAGATGATGATGGCTTTGTAATGTCAATTCTATTTAGAGTCATCACTGATGATATATTACAAATGATGAAGGAATGTGAAACTACTGAAGCCATATGAAATACCTTAAGTGATCTTTATACAAATGAGTCTGACTTTATTCAAGTTCATGAACTCATGTGCAAAGCTACTAGTATGCAACAAAATGGACAACCAGTATCTCTGTTTTTTACCAAGCTGAAAAATGTATGGGCTAAAATTGACCAAAAATGCCCGTGCAAAATTAAAAATCCAGAAGATCTTCTATGGTACCAGAAGGAGAAGGAGCATGAACGAGTACATGCCTTTTTAAGAGGCCTTGATACAAAACATAATAGTGCTAAAGGCGAATTGCTCCGAATGTCAGACCCTCCGAGCTTGACTACCGCCTTTACATACATCCATAAAGACGAATCTCAACAGGAAAGTCTTCATCATGCATAAGTTGAGGTATCAAGCCTAGCCATTCAAGCCAAATCAAAGGCACTTTTTCTCCAGCAGCAAAATTCAATTCCACTTCATTAGTAGAGACCTCCACCAGGCTTTACCAATCGCCCTCGTTCTCCCTGCTCTTATTGCAATGAACAGGGGCATCTTCGTGAGACTTCTTGGAAACTATATCCATACTTGAAACCAAAAGTAGACTACTATGGATCCAAACGACAACATCATCATTCTAAAGGAAAGGTAACTGTAGTGCAAATTGTCCAAGAACTAGATTACTATGGACAGGATCATCCTATGGAATGTGGAGGTATCCCTACAGCTTCAATAGCTGGTCATGGTAAGATTGGTATGACCTTAAATGTTTCTCACTCTGTTGGGTCTAATACTTGGATTATTGATTCTGGTGCATCTGATCATATGACTTATGATAAATCTTATTTTAATGAGTTATCTTCCCCATTAGTGTCTTATGTTACGAATGCTAATGGTGAGGCCTTTCCTGTCTTAGGAAAGGGGTCAGTTCATATCACTCCATCTTTACAGCTCCATAATGTTTTATATGTACTTGACTTATCTCATCACTTAATATCTGTCCCACAGTTGAATATTGAGTCTAAATGTTCTGTAACCTTTTATCCTATGTATGTGATTTTTCAGGATCTTCTTACCAGGAAATAATTGGTCGAGGGTATCTGAGGGGCAGATTGTTTTGTTTGGATCAGAACTACGCAGGGGAGAAACCAAGAGCACGTACTACATTGACTTCTAGTTCTGATAAGCTAAGTGAAATTTGGTTGTGGCATCGCCGCTTAAGCCATCCGTCTTTTAGTCTTATGAAAAAAACCATGCATACTTTATTTATTGGTGTTAGTGAGACTGTTTTACATTGTGAGACTTGTGTTTTGGCCAAGAGCCATCGTATTACTTATTCTCCTAGTATTTATAATAAAAGTACTATTCTTTTTTAATTAATTCATTCTGATGTTTAGGGATCATCTAAAGAGCCCACTATATCGGGTATGAGATATTTTGTTTCGTTTATCGATGATTATACAAGGTTATCATGGATTTCTCTTCTTAAAACAAAAGATGAAGTTTTTTCAAACTTTTTATACCTTCATTCAAACACAATACAATGGCATCATTCAGATCCTCCATTCTGACAATGGGGGGAAATATGTTAATCATGTTTTTCAAGATTTTTTCAAAACACATAGGATTATTCACCAAACTACTTGTCCACAAACATCGGAACAAAATGGAGTGTCTGAAAGAAAAAATCGTCATTTACTTGATATGGCTCGTGCACTCTTATTTAGTGCTTATATGCCAAAATATATTTGGGGTGATGTTGTACAAGCTTCCGTCCATTTCATCAATCGTCTCCCATCTAGTGTCCTTAACGAAAAAATATCATTCCAGATTCTCGCATCTTACGTCTTTATCATCCTTCCATAATCTTCCTACCCGTGCATTTGGTTGTGTTGCTTTTGTTTATGTTCCTAAAAATCAACGGTCTAAATTAGATGCCCGGGTAATTAAATGTGTGTTTGTTGGTTATGGAAGTTATCAGAAAAGGTACAAGTACTTCCATCCACCGACCAGAAAGTATTATGTCACTATAGATGTTACCTTCTTTGAGGACATGAGTTATTTTTCCTCACCTGATACTGCTCGTCAGGGGGAGAATACATATTTCGAAGAACTGTATCATGGTGAGGGGGAGGCATTAGGAGAATCACCAACTAATGTTTCAATGAGACCAGATGAGATTCCTAATCCATTGAATCCAGTCATTACAGAAGCAGATGCTCCAAGTATTCAAGCACCAAATTCGCTTACAGCAAATGAAGTTGAAGACACAACTGTTCCCTCAGGCATTACTTATACTAGGGGTGTACATAAACCGGACCGGACCAGACCAAACCGTAAAACCGGACCGAACGGTTTTACAAATCAAGTGGTCCGGTCCGGTTTGTACTAATTTTAAACCGTTCGAACTGGACCGGACCGGTTTAATAATATATTAAAAATTTCACATTATTCTTCATTAAATGTATAAAAAATCGAACCAAACTGGAAACCAAACCGTTTTATAAATCAAACGGTCCAGTCCGATTTTTATTACTTAAAACCGTTTCAAACGGTCCGATCCGATCCGGTCCAGTTAAAGTTTTTTTGACCAAAACCGGACCGGACCGGACCGTTGGACACCCCTAACTCATACCCCTGATCAATAACTCCTTGGTACTGAAGGTCAATCATCTAAGGTATGTACACCCACTGATACTAATAGCATTGAGTCTAATGTTGGACAGTATGTGTTACCAAATAGGTCTACTCGAGGTCAACCAACCAAAAGGTATGAATCAAATATTCATGCAAAATCAAAATACCCAGTAGCCAATTACATGTCCACTAAAAGATTATCTAAGTCATATAAATCATTTGTGAATCAAATATCTGGTGTATCAGTACTTAACAAAGTGCAGGATGCGTTGGGAGATCCAATATGGAGAAAGGCAATGGCTGAAGAGATGGATGCGTTAAAGAAGAACGATACTTGGCAACTTGTGCCACCACCACAAGGAAAAAAAGCAGTTGGTTGTCGATGGGTGTTTACTGTAAAATATAATAGTGATGGATCTGTAAATCGGTATAAAGCTCATCTTGTAGCAAAAGGGTTTACTCAAACGTATGGTGTAGACTACGATGAGACTTTTGCTCATGTTGCCAAAATGAACACTATTTGGGTTTTGCTCTCACTTGCCGCTAACCTAAATTGACCACTTCGGCAATTTGATGTCAAGAATGTGTTTATTTATGGAGAATTAGCTGAGGAGGTGTACATGAGTCTTCCACCTGGGTATGTAGTTGATTCTCTTAGTAATTTTGTATGCAAATTGAGGAAGTCTTTGTATGGTCTCAAGCAATCCCTTTGAGCCTAGTTTGGAAGGTTTTCACAGTTCATGCAAAAGGTTGGTTACAGACAGAGTAATTCATACCACCCTCTATTTCTCAAACATCAACGAGGGAAGGTAACAACCCTAATCATTTATGTTGATGATATGGTAATCACTAGTGATGATATTATTGAGATGGATAAATTACAGAGACAGCTAGCCTCTGAATTCGAGATGAAAGACTTAGGTGAACTAAAGTACTTCTTAGGAATTGAGGTAGCCAAGGGAAGAGAAGGAATATATCTGTGTCAGAGGAAGTACATTATTGATATGCTAACCAAGACAGGTATGTTGGATTGCAAACCTATTGACACTCTTATTAAGCAAAACCATTGTTTGGCAGAGTATCCAGATCAGATACCAACTGATCGAGCTCACTATTAGAGATTGGTTGGGCATTTGATTTACTTAGCTCATACTAGACCAAATGTTGCATATGCAGTAAGTGTGGTGAGTCAGTTCATGCATAATCCAAGTGAGAACCATATGAATGTTGTTTTGAGAATTTTAAGGTATTTGAAATCGGCTCTAGGAAGGGGAGTAATGTTCTCTAAACACAACAATCCTCTTGAAGTCTGTGGCTTCACAGATGCAGATTGGGCAAGAAGTATTACAGATAGAAAGTCAACATCAGGTTATTTCACCTTTGTGGGAGGAAATTTGGTTACATGGAAAAGTAAGAAGCAAAAAGTGATGGCACGATCTAGTGTTGAGTCCAAGTATTGAGGTATGGCTCATAGGGTTTGTGAATTACTGTGAATAAGAACTTTGTTATTGGATTTGGGTTTCGAACTCAAAAATACTATGCAGATGTATTGTGACAATTGGGCAGCCATTGATATATCACAAAATCTAGTACAACATTATCGCACTAAGCATGTAGAGGTTGATCGTCACTTTATAAAAGAGAAGTTAGATGCCAAACTTATTAGTTTTCCTTTTGTTCCCACAGAAAAGCAACTTACAGATATGCTTACCAAGGGAGTTTCCAAGAAGTCATTATACGGTTTACTAAGCAAGTTGGGCATGATCGATATCTATGTGCCAACTTGAAGAGGAGTGTTAATAAATCATTAATGATATATTAGTTGTATGTAATTAATATACTTTATCAATTGTATATTAATTGTATGCAACTAATATATTTTTCTTAAATACATTTTTTTTAAAAAATAGATTCTTATTTTCTGTATTTATATTTGTATTAACATTCATTGTAATAATATTGTAAATATATTTTAGTATATTTAATTTCATATTCGTGACTTAGATACATGTTTTTCACCCTATATAGCGTCAAAATATCTGAATATTTTTTTTCCCAACAACATAAGATATTCATCGAAGAAAAAAATTAATCTTCAAAATCTTGGATAAATAAATTAATTGTTAGGAAAGAAAACTATTCTTCCAATTTTTAACAAAAGATAAAGGGATAAGCATCGTAATAAAACTCTCTTTAAGTTTATCTCCGTTAGGACATTAGATTTTTTATAAGTCTATTTTTTTAAAATAATGAGTTAAATTATATTTTGATGTGTTAACATATTATTATTTATCACTTATTTTATGATGGATAATTTAGAGTATCTTAAAAAAAATTAATTTTTATGAGAAAATAGTTGAAGTATCTATCTTCCCATTTATTCGAGCAATGACCCAAGTACATGGGTTGTGACAACATATTTAAAAAATTATCATTTTGTAAGTATAAAATTATTAAAGTTAATTATTTTAATTTAAATAATATTTATATTAAATTATCTTCAATCTTATTAAAGTAATTTTTTATTATTATAAATTATAAATATATTATTATATTATTTTTTTCTTACAAAATAACAATAAAAATTATCTTATTAAAATATGATGTAATAATATTATTTAGTGATTAAATATAGTACAAATAATTTTATTAATGTTATAATGAAAATAATAAAATATATATTTTATTGTTATTATTAATATTAAATAAAATAAATTATTATTATTATTATTATAACAATAATATTTTAAATTGTATTGGTACCCTATCACCTTTATATAATATTATATACCATTATCCTTTCACAAATAGTACGACGATGTGCCTGACCATCTACCTAATGCTTAACCTTCAAAACGAAAAGATGTCGGGATGCTTAAAGGAAAAAGAACCTAGAAACATCTAGAGCTTTCTAAATGGAAGTTTACCTGTTACCTTTACATTGTACCACGTAAATCTTCCCATTAAAAATTTCCAAATTTTTTATATTATAAAAAAAATATCTCTTATAATAAATTAATATATTTTTCTTATTTAAAAATAATTAAATTTATCATTACATAATAATTTTTATTTAGTTAAATTATAATTAGATGAATATTATTATTATATTATTTATGTAATTTTTAAAAATTTAAATTTATGTAATTTTTTAAAAAAATCTAATCTATTATTTTATCTTAAAAGATATTCAATTTAATATAGTTAAATTTTGATTATTTAAATTTATTTAATATTAAAATCTATCAAATTTGATTTTATTTAATATTATTTATATTACTTTAATTGTTATAAATTTTATATATTTTAGAAAAAATAAGGATAAATTCTATACTTATTTTAAAAATAATATTTTAATTATATATTTATTTTTATGATAATTTAATTATATTATAATTAAAGTTATTTTTTATATTTATAATTTTTATTTAATTTTTTTAATGATATCTTCTTTAAATAAAAATAATTTTTATTTAATATAAAAATAAAAATAATAATTTTATATTTGTTCATTTATTTATTTATAATAATATGATAAAATAAATATAAATATTAATTTTTTTAATGAATTTTCATATATTGTTGCTTTGGAAAGATCTGGACCGTTTGTTAAGTCCGCCTCCACGACACGCTCTACTTTGAAATCGAAGATTCTAGACACCATTACCGTATAAATATCGCCAGACTTGCTACACTCTTGCTTCATTCTTTTAAGAAATCTAAACTAACGTAGAGACTCTGAAGTTTGTTTTGAAACTTTGACTTTCTTCAATTATCCTAGAATTCATTTCATTACAACAATGGCCGGAAAAGAAGGAACGGCGATAGGTATCGATCTCGGTACAACTTACTCGTGTGTCGGAGTTTGGCAGCATGATCGTGTTGAGATCATCGCCAATGATCAAGGAAACAGAACGACACCGTCTTATGTTGCTTTCACCGATACCGAGAGATTGATAGGAGATGCTGCAAAAAACCAGGTCGCCATGAACCCCGTCAACACCGTTTTCGGTATGAATTTTGCTCTACGTTCTGTATCTTTACTTGCAAATCGCGTGAGTACTAGCTTTTCTGATATGAGCCATGGATGATATTTTGTATGTGTTCTGTTGATTTTATTCTTGTCCTTATTGATTTTTAGTTGTTAATTGAATAATTTAAGGGTGAAGTTACCTGGTTGTTATTAGACAAGGAAAAGTTGCTATATAACTATTTATAAACTTTAATGAGAATATTATGGAGCAGCTTATTGACTTGTATTGTTTTTGAATCTTGATGGTATTAAATCTTGATCGGTCCATTTTAGTTGGTATTATTTGTATTCTTTATATTAAGTGGTGGTTAATTATGATTGATGATATATAATAGTTTTCTGGCGTAATTGTTGATCATACTGTTGCAGTCCTCATTCTCGGCATTAATCTTGTTAGGTCTTATTAGCCTTTGTTAAATATTGTAGGATGTGTATATTTCTCTACAGTTTCATAGAGTCCATTGATGATTTTCTTTTAGTGCGCTAATATTGAATTAATAGTCAAATGTTCTATTATGGATTCTCATATTAATGTGCGTGGTGTTGTCATACAGACGCGAAACGATTGATTGGTAGGAGATTCTCTGACCTTTCGGTTCAGAGTGACATGAAGTTATGGCCGTTCAAGGTAATCGCTGGTCCTGGGGACAAGCCTATGATTGTTGTCAACTACAAAGGTGAGGAGAAGCAGTTTGCTGCCGAAGAGATCTCTTCTATGGTTCTCATTAAGATGCGTGAGATTGCCGAGGCCTATCTTGGTTCAGCAGTAAAGAACGCTGTTGTAACTGTACCCGCCTATTTCAACGACTCTCAGCGCCAGGCGACCAAGGATGCTGGAGTTATTGCTGGCCTTAATGTGATGCGTATCATTAACGAGCCCACTGCTGCAGCTATTGCGTATGGTCTTGACAAGAAGGCTACCAGCGTTGGTGAGAAGAACGTCTTGATCTTTGACCTGGGTGGCGGTACTTTCGATGTCTCCCTCCTAACCATCGAAGAGGGTATTTTCGAGGTTAAGGCTACTGCTGGTGATACGCATCTCGGTGGTGAGGACTTTGACAACCGTATGGTGAACCATTTTGTTCAGGAGTTTAAGAGGAAGAATAAGAAGGATATTAGTGGCAACCCAAGAGCTTTGAGGAGATTGAGAACAGCTTGTGAGAGGGCCAAGAGGACTCTGTCATCTACTGCCCAAACTACCATTGAAATTGATTCTCTCTTTGAGGGTATTGACTTTTATACCACAATCACCCGTGCAAGATTTGAAGAGCTAAATATGGACCTTTTTAGGAGGTGTATGGAGCCTGTTGAGAAGTGTTTGAGAGATGCTAAGATAGACAAGAACAGTATCCACGATGTTGTCCTCGTTGGTGGTTCTACTAGAATTCCCAAGGTCCAGCAACTCTTGCAAGACTTCTTCAATGGAAAGGAGCTTAACAAGAGCATTAATCCCGATGAAGCCGTTGCCTATGGTGCTGCAGTTCAAGCTGCAATCTTGAGCGGTGAAGGCAACGAAAAGGTTCAGGATCTGTTGCTATTGGATGTCACCCCACTGTCCCTTGGTTTGGAAACCGCTGGAGGTGTTATGACTGTACTGATCCCGAGAAATACAACTATCCCAACCAAGAAGGAACAAGTTTTCTCCACCTACTCCGACAACCAACCCGGTGTGCTAATCCAAGTTTTTGAAGGTGAAAGAACCAGAACTCGTGACAACAACTTGCTGGGCAAATTCGAACTCTCTGGAATTCCTCCAGCTCCAAGGGGTGTTCCTCAAATCACAGTCTGCTTCGATATTGACGCCAATGGCATCCTGAACGTTTCTGCTGAGGACAAGACCACTGGGCAGAGGAACAAAATAACCATTACTAACGACAAGGGAAGACTGTCCAAGGAAGAAATCGAGAAAATGGTTGAGGAGGCTGAGAAGTACAAGGCAGAAGATGAGGACCATAAGAAGAAGGTCGATGCCAAGAACTCATTGGAGAATTATGCGTACAATATGAGGAACACCATCAAAGATGAAAAGATTGGTTCTAAGTTGGATCCGGCTGACAAGAAAAAGATAGAGGATGTTATTGATGAAGCTATCCAGTGGTTGGATGCCAACCAGCTCGCTGAGGTAGATGAGTTTGAAGACAAGATGAAAGAACTTGAAGGCATTTGCAATCCAATCATTGCCAAGATGTATCAGGGTGGTGGTGCTCCTGATATGGGAGGAGCTGCTATGGATGATGATGCTGGCGGTAGCGGTGCTGGTCCTAAGATTGAGGAGGTCGACTAAATAAACGCGTTATTAGTTGGACGAGGAGATAGATATATTACTTACTATATGAGATATAATATTTTTGGACAACTCTGTATTACTGTGAATTGATATTTTTCTCTTACTATACTTTGGTTTGTCCAATATTGCTCGGTTCTTTTCTTAATTTTCACTTATTTTACTGTATATCATTTTTGATTACAACATATAACTAACATATGCATGTCACTTGTTAGATGGAACATTATGGGCGTAGTTGTATTTTTCATGTTGTGGGTTTTTTTTTCATGTTGTGGGTTTTTTTCATGTTGTGGGTTTAGTGATGTGAGGACTGCTATTATTTATCTGTCATATGTTGTGGAGTGGTAGAATTATTTGAAAAGCAATTCATTTTTAAGACAAATTTAGTTAAATGTTTGGGAGTTTTGCAATAAATATTTATAAATTTTGTCAAAAACGTGAGAACGAAAAAAAATAAAGAAATTATATTTTTAAATTTTATAATATTAATAAAATTTAATTAGATGATATGTGAAAGTATATGTTATTTTTGTACTCAATTCTAAAAATGTTTTTTATTTTTCTAAAATTAAATTTATACAAGTTAAATAATAAATACGGGTATATTTGGGATATATTTTATAATTTTTTTTTAAAAACAAAAACAAAGATAGAAGTCGCATTTTAATTTTGTAAACCGTAAAGTCAAAAGAACAATTATTAGAGGGTAGAAGAAACGAATAAGTTAATAGTATCACAATTGTATCTATTATTATTATTATAATAATAATTATTTTTTCTTAATAATAATTTTATACCATAATAATGATATTAAAATGTAATTGATAATAAAAATATAACAGATAAGAGATAATTTATATATTTTTATTGTTATAATAAAAACTATTGTGATAATATTATTATTAAAACAAATAAAAAATAACGTTCTAAGATTTCGTGTTAGGCTCTCGCATGTGTAAGAAGAGTCGTTATGATTTACTGAACTAGACGGAATGTAAAACTACTTGTGTATGAAGAAGATAGCAGAAAAGCTTTCATGAGAGTGAAATTAATAATTATAATTACGATACATAAAAGATTAATAAAGTACACCGATCTAAAAAAGTAACGAAAACGAGAAATGGTATATGCAATTGTTTTCTTATTATTAGCTTAAACTTTTCATCATATGCCACTGAAATTTGAAACATGTTTAATAGCTTCCTCTTCCATTTCTACAAGTTGACGACAAAAACTTTCAAGGTCATATGCTTCTTCCTTCATTTTGATCCTGTACTCCTTCCAGGAGTACTGATCAATGCTGTCCTTTCCCGTCGAATTCGAAACCTTTGCCAATACCTCAAATCCCTTGCGATCAATGGATAGCATGTATGCATCCTTCACGTAAACATAAAACGTCAGGTTAATGCATTCTTATAGGCACACATTATAGTAAGTTTTAATAGCAGAACAATAGTATGTCATATAGGATATTGCTTTCAAACACAAAGTGGATTGACTCATCTCAATTATCTCACATTTCATTTAGTATCTCTAATAAACTCGTAATATAATATTGTCTTATTTCATTTAAATATTATCTCATTTAAATGATAGTTATAATAGATCTAATTTTAAACATATATATTATTTTTTCTTATTAAATTTACATTATAAATTATAATGTATCATATTTTCTATTATTTTTATATTCTTATTTGTCCCATTAAGACCTATTAAAAATAAATAAGATATCTTTATTAGTATTGTTTTATTACCATTTCATCTCATTAAAAATAATGTGAAATAAGATTAAAAGAGTATTAAAAATTAATAGATTGTCTCATGAATCTCATTAACATCTCATCTTAATTTATACATATATTTGTGAGCGTTAACAATTGTCAACCCAAGAAGCATTTACATAAAGAAATCATGAAGCTTTCTCTCCTAGTTACAACAGTGTTACAAAAAAATTTCTTAACGAGATATTGATAATTGCTAACTTGTACTCTTTGTTTTTCATGTGTTCATAAATAATCCGTTGTCACTAATTTTTTTTTTCTTGCAGATCTAATTCTATGAATGTTAGATCTAGTCAGTTTTATAACTTAGAAGGTTTTTCCTGGTATTTAGATTTGTGTTTGGTTATGGTACTTTTAATAAAAAAATGCTTGTCACATTTGTCTCTCAAATCTGTAAAGATTTATTATGATATAGATGTTTTGTTCAACATAAAATTTTACTGTTAGATTTATTCAAGCAACTATAACTAGTGGTAGAGATACTCAAAGATGAGCAAGATCATAAAACTCATGAAGCTTTAGCAATACTTTTAGTAGAACCACTCTTCTTCCCTGCATGATTTGTGTTTATTTAATTTTTCAATACATATTAATCAATTTTATCTGGAAAAATGGTGTTTTTATTGTATTTTTCACATCTAAGATTCAATGAAATATCGAAATGATATACACCTGTAAACGTATGAATTGCGTTGTACTCTTACTAGTGTGTTCCATAAGCAAGAAATGATCAGCGTCCTACCTTAGCATAAGCATTGAAGTTCATGAGACAAAAGAGAGTGAGGGCTCGGCGCCTTGCTTCACTTTGATTTATCCCATCAATTAGCTTTGCTGAAAAGGGGGCTACACATACAATAATAGCAAATATTATTGCAAGCAAATGCATAAATGGAGATATAAATTTTGAAGCACTTTAATGATGCTTTTACCTAATAGATCCGATTCGCATGCATATATATCCTCCAACTCCACTTCATTAGTGCCTCCATTGTCATCAATAAAAGAGCATGATCTGTGTATTAAGAAGTTAGAGTGACAAGTAGTTGGCAGTACAGTCAATACTAATATTTGTATTCAGTTACACATTTTTTTTTTTTTAAAATAGCTATGTTACTTAGAGTCTTCGTTTTTCATGAAATATCTATGTCCAAGCGACATAACATAGATATAGGTGTAAATTTACAAAAACAAAAAAAAAAATTGAAAAAAATTAACGTATTTGATACCTAAATATATAATCCAAAAATTTAAGACTCATTGTCCTAAAAGAATTAATATAACCTAGGAAAATAGTATTATCCAAATACAGAATTGAAGGTTCTTGCCTTGGTTTGAACTTATAAACCACACACTTCACGTCCAATTCCAGGAGGTCTTTAAGGTTTCTACTTCTGGATGCACTATACCCATCAGAAGACCTTAGTACGCCAGAAACTGTATAGCTTGATTTACTAATTGCCCTTTCTTCGAAGAGTATGGCATCTTTGAGGATTTTTTCTGCAGACTGAGCCCCATAACAACGTTAAAGTTTACAGAGACATTTGGATACACAAGGAGCTTGCATGGGCATGGTCAACTTAACTTTTAAGCCACTAGAGTTTTCTAACCTCTTTGAATTGGCTGCAGAATTATTTCTTTCATGATGAATCAAAAAGGAATGAAAGTATAAGTTTACAAAATTGCCCCTTCATTTAAATTTTTAATGTAAAACAATCTTTGAGAACAATGACTTGGAAAAGCCACCATTTCCTTTCCAAGAGCAAAAAGTAGACACTTGTGAAAGAATCAACACTATTCCTCCGCTCCCTTTCAATTTACTAAACATGCCCTAAGAATTTGAAATTCTTAAAAATAGTTTTTAGCTTTAGAAATAAATGAATCAATTAATACAAATCAAATTAAAAATCTATTTCATGTGAAAAGAAGATGAACATGTGATTTAGCAAACGCAAAAGAACAACCACAAAGCTAGTTCAAATATTGCCTAGCACATCTTAATAAGTAATACCTCATGCTGGTTGTAACGAATAACGTCACCGATCAGAGCAACCCGAGTTGGTAGCTGTAGGTTGAGAAGAAATCATCTTTAGGTAGTTGTTTAATAAAGCTTAACAGATACAAGATGTTAGGTTATTTAATATCCAAACACCTCTGAAGAAATATATGCACTAATAAAGGAAAATTTCAACATTAGCAATAAAATCAATAAAATCTTTAAGAGCAGTTAAACAAAATGCCTTAGTGAAACAACAATAAATCAAAAGATTGTCACTGACCTTTTGTATTGACCTAAGTAAGTTTCCCAGCGGGCCAGGGAAAGGATTTGCCACAGTAAAGGAGCCACGCTCATCGATGATTGTGTTCTAGATGATAAAAAGAAATAAACAAGAAGTTACTAGGTTAGATGAAGCAAATACCAAAAACTCCAATCTGTACACTTTAATAATACAATAGTGGCTTTTACAAAAGAAAGTATTTTACTTCCAGAAATGACTGACATCTCCATAATACCATAATTAAACAGCAAGTAAAATATAACTTGAGGAAGTTAAGCTACACATGCGTCAAACCAAAAAACTTGAGTTATGTACTATTATGTCACAAGTTCTTTCAAGTTTCAAGTTTCAATAGCTAAATTTCCAGCTTGATATTACAGAACTCCATTCATATGTTTTAAGTGGAAGAAAGAAAGTCTACCCAAGAAGCTAAGACAACAAAAGCTTAACTCTGCTGCAAACCGAAAAGTTATGGCATAAAGAGAAATGGAATTCAAGAGACTTTTCAATTTATCAAATTGAGAATACAATATTTAAATTGATTCCTGCTGACTTCCTATAGCTAAGAAAAAATCTAAAACTTGTTTATTTAACGACAACCAACAATGTGAGACAATCAAGTGGTATAATGCAGATGCAGACCAGATCATTGCCTTATTTGCAGTCAATAAAGCAAATAATTTTCACAAAATAATGAAATCAAACTACAAGAGGCAGACAAGGGCAGGACATACCAAATTATGCATTTCCTTCTCAGGCACCCAAATGAAGGGATTTCCTTTCCTTAATATATATTTAACCTTTGATGTGTAGACATCCTTCTTGCTAAGACAAAATACATATTATTGAGCAAAAGAAAACATGAATTCATGAG
This sequence comes from Hippophae gyantsensis, assembly GCA_030763125.1. Taxonomy (NCBI): domain Eukaryota; kingdom Viridiplantae; phylum Streptophyta; class Magnoliopsida; order Rosales; family Elaeagnaceae; genus Hippophae; species Hippophae gyantsensis. The sequence goes on from CM061030.1 coordinate 31,751,066, forward strand.
AAAGGCATCATATAACTTGAAGAAAGAAACCATGTGCACACCTTTTTTTGGGGGGGGCTATGAACCATACTTACACCTTAAAGTTTAAACGATGAGAAAAGAGTAAGATGCTAGGAAAAAACAAATTCTACAGGGCTCTTTAAGCTTTAGTCAATTAATGCTTAAACGATTTCTAAGTCACCGTGCAAACCTATTCAATATGTGCTTTCATTTAATACTCAATAAATGATTTGTCTCTAGCTATCATTTAATAAAAAATAGGCTTAGCTATACTATTAATCCTCAAAATTTGAACAAATTCATATATAGGTCTCTAAACTTTTAAAACATATAATTTAGTCTTCGTATTCTGAAACTTTATAAATAAATCCTTAAATTTTTAAATCATACGATTTCATCCCCATCATTTTAAAAATTCACACATAGGTTCTAACTTGTTTACTAAAACGTATTTATGATTTCAAATCTTAGGACTTATGTGTGAAGTTTTAAAAATTTAAGATTAAATTGTACTATTTAAAAATTTAGGTATCTATATACGAAGTTTTAAAAGATTAATTCAAAGTTTACGAACCATAGCATATGTTTCAAAGTTTGGTGAATGTAGTAAGAGTTTGAGGAACAAAACATTAATACGTGTAGTCCCTTTCTGAGTTGCCTGAAAACTACCCAGCAAACAAGCAGAGCATCAAGAAGGGCACAAGGGAGAATATGTACCTTCCTTTAGCATCAGCTTTGATGGTGTGAAGGTAACCTTGCCAGTTTGATGCCAATATATTCTGTAATCAAGTTCACAAATTAGCTTCAAATCTACTAAAAAGTAAATATAAAGCCTTTTTTTTATCACCTATAATAGCAAGCCTTTATATTAAACTCTAAACCCTGAACCAGACACAGAGTATGTTAAGAAGAAAGTGAGGAAGAGGGAACCTTGCATTTCTCAGAAACTCTTAACACAGTGGCCTTGCTGCCTCTCATCGTTCGCTTCGTCTTTGTAGCCCAACTGCTCGATTAAATGCTCAGATAAATAGGCTGCTTTTAAAGGGGTTTTGGAATCAGTTTGAAGTTTGAAAGGGGTTTAGTAGGAGCCTTGAAAGGGGTTTTGGAATCCGTTTGGAGTTTGAAAGGGTTTTTTTTTTATAACTCAGTTTGGGGTTTTAGCCTCTTCGGGTACTCTCGGTGTGGACCAAAGAGCAAAGACCTGGTATGGCGTGGGAAGTAGCAATGAGAATAGAGATCTCAAGGAAAAAACAAAACAAAAAAACATTTGTCTAAAATAAAAAATAGAGTAAATTACAGAATAATGCAAATATTTTTACATATTTCATACTTTAGTTCGTTTATTTTTTTTATAATTCATTCAATTTATTTTATAATTTTTATATTTTAATTCTTTTATTTTTTCCTTATAATTTCAACCTTTTATTTTTTTAATATTTATATTTTGATTATCTTATTTTTTATATTTTTAAAATTTAATTCTATGTTAATCTTATATATATGAATTAAATATGTGAAAATTAAGAAGTAAAAGATAAAAATTATAAGAAAAAATTAATATTAATAAAGTAACTAGATTTAAATGTAAAAATTAAAAAAACTAAATCAAAACAACAATTAATAAGTTGAAAACAAATAAGGGAGAATTACTAACAAACTTACGAAGGTTTTCAAAAACTCCTATCAAGTTCGTAAAATAAATAATAATTTCCTATAGATTATTATTTTATTGCAATATCACTAAATTATTAACCTTTTTTTGTGTGTTATTATTATTATACTATATGAATTTTTTTTTAAAATAATTATATTATTCAAATATTTGTTATTAAGATTTGAACCTCATACATTATATATTTAAGAGATAATAAAATCTTTTTTTATTAAATAAAAAAAATTACATGATAGAATCTGAACTTGATATATGGTGATAGAGGTATATAGTCTTACCACTTAAACCACAATCCAATTACCATCTCAACCTTCTACATGTTAAAGAGTAAGCTTCATGTTATTCAACTACAATTGCAGGTGAAGTTGAAAACTTACTTTTTCGGCCATTTATTTTCTCCTGTTAGATCTTGCTAAATTTTAGTAGTTGCTAATTAGCATCTCTCTCTACATGTATATATATATTTACTATTACTGTTTGCGCTTATTTAGTTTCATGTTTAGTCTTTGTTAAAAAAAAAATTTAACATACTATTTTTGTAATTACAAGTTTTAAAGATGTTAATTTTATTGTTTTTTAAATTATTTTCTATCTACTTTTTCAGCTCAAAAACTAGCAAAACTTAGAGTCCAATTTTTATACATTTTAAAAAATGAAAATAAAACGGATAAAAATAAAAGATCACCACCCAACAGCTTCTATGGTCTAAAGAAAAATAATTGTCAATCAAGCTTCGAATTCCTACTAAGAATTGCAATGCTCAACCTTAAGAATGGCGGTCAATATTTGAAAAATACATGAATGATCAGTAAAATGTCAGAAATACTAAGCATAACTGGAGTACTTGGAAAAGCAACAATTCTGATAAAGAGAAAGAAAATAGAAACTTGTATATGTATGAATGATGAATGCATGGGATCCTCTGGCTGGCTAGCTTAATTTCCGGAGTCGAGATTTGTGCCATTTGGTGCTGGTTATATCATTTCTTGTAATTTTCGGACACGACGACCGACTCTCTTCCTGAATTCATCCCTATTCTCTCTCCCTTCTTTATGTAACATTAACATACAACATACGAGTACTGCACATAGTTAAAAAAATTCATCAGCATAAACAATATTTGTCCTTTATAGTGAAATAGAAGACAAAATGAAAGTGGGGCAGAGGAGAAGAAAATACTGCAGCTTTGACGTGTGCAGGAGATTCATCATTAGGACTTGAAAGCATTGATATAGTGCTCAAAACTATGCTCTCAACCTGTAGTGTTTCGTCAGATCAAATCACTGACTGAAATTCTCAAAAGCATTCTAATGGTTTAGTAATACAAAAACTGATTCTACCGAAATAATGGTAAATGGCCCCAAAAACTAATTCACGATTTCATGCAATCTTTCAAAACTAGATGCACTGGGGTTTATCGAAATAAGCACCTCGATTTTGGGCTTAGGTTGCGATCCATAAACAATTTAGTCTGGGAAGAAGATCTCAATTCTTACAGCTTGTGCTCACCAAGTTGCACTGTCAATCAGAACTTCCATCAGCAGTCAAATAACATGTTGGATTAATAGCAACTAAAAGCTAAACCAACCATTTGTGCTCTCATGTTTTCATTCTTAGTCCACAAACTTTAATTGACAAACTGCCAGTCCAACAATTAACTAAAACCGGCACAATAAGGGAATAAGTAGTTTAAAAGGTTTTGATGGTTTCACTCCAACTATAACAAGCCGAAACACCATCGCTCTCCACCTTACATAGCATTGAGGGCTCATCACTGCACAACTAATGAATGTACAACTGTACAAAGCATTATATTTACAGTAACATATAGCAAGCATCTTCCATTATGAAATAAGAGAAATAATTGGTCATTAAAGATACATACTGTATGACCTAGATTCCAGCACTCACTGGCAAGCTCATATCCGTTTCGATCATGACCAGGAGTATGAAGAATTGATGTGCAAACTTTTCCATCCTGATAAACTGAAAACCAAACAAAGGCCTTCAGAAAATTTTACAATTCAAATGGGAATGAATTTGAAACAAATGAACGATCCTTTACCATTAGGATGTCAAATCTCTGAGGTAAACTCCACCGTTGGAGGACTTTGTGGATAATCAAAGGGGAAGCATATAATGACATTAAAGAAACCGCCATCACTGCAACAAGAAGATTGTATCACGCAATGCAACTTATTAAGGCACTTTTCTTGTGTGGAGAAAAAGTATTTTCATTAACATAATAAGGTACCACCCGAAGGGCCCATATATGATGTCCAAAGTGAACACAGACACTACACAACCTAACAGCTTTTGTCAACCATTTGGACAGAGAGTATTTGTTATAATCCAAAACTTCAACCCCATCATAATCTCAGAATAAAGCACTACATGGAAATTCAATAGAGTAGGCAAATTTCAAGAGAGAAAATCTTTCAAGAGAATCCAAAGAAGAATTCAAAGCATACTGCAACATAAAATAAAAAAATGTACCATCATTAAAATTAAATGCCCATCACTCCGAAGACAAAACAAACAAGAAAAGACACTATCTTTTCAGAAATCAGGACCAAAGTAACAAGCAATCAACACAATCCCAGGCCACCCAAAAATTTTTGCTTCTAAATATTAACTTTCCTTTTTCTTTTTCATTGTAATTATTGAGTCAAAATTTATTAGAAATCCTAAACATCAATAATGAAACGACTAGGGCACAACATACTAGAGAGTATCGGGTGGGCCGATAATGGTGACACTCCATGCAAAAACATTACTCCCATCGATCAATCCAGCGGAGAAGCCGTCCAAAGGGTGCTTACCGAGATCTGCAACCATTAACAGAACGCAAACAATCATAAACCAAAATCAATACACTAATTCATGACAATACCTAAAGAAGAAATCAGAAGCAGTGAAAGAGATTATGAATTGACCTTTGAGTTGCTTTTGAAGTAGAAGACTAGCTTGTGATGCGGCCATTAAAGAATGTGGAATGATTAGAGCAAGTTTGAGACTACTATATCAGAATACAGGAGTAAATCTCAAATACAACAATACATCGGACAGTATAAGAAAAGGGAGAAATTAACGACTGATTATGCCCGCTAAGAAAACAGCCTTCTCGGAGCGTTAAGGTGGCAAAGCGCACCAATTGCAGTACAATAATAGAGTGGTTGTTATTCCCCAAAGAGCTCGATGGAGCCCGTTTCTTTTCCCGTAGTGATGTGCCACTCGGCTCACACAAACTCTCCAGAACGATTAACAAAATATGGTACATGGTTCCTTTTCGGCGCCCGCCTTTTATTTAGATGTTGCTCCACCCCGGTGAACTCATGCGGTTCCGACGTGCCCAAAGGCCAGAGGCGGGCGGCTCTCGGTTCTTGAGCATGTTGGGAGATTAGGCAGCAGTTGAAAGAGCTGCTCGAAAGCTTGACTAGTAAGCGAAAAAAGCCTTATATCGTATCTATTTTTTTTCTTAGTAAAGGGCTTTTTTTTTTGCATTTGAGAGCATACATCTGACTCTTTTACAAATGGTTTTGTTCATCCTCTCCGCGACACCGTTGTATTGAGGTGTCTTTGGTACTGATTTTTCTAACCTGATGCCGAAACTTCTACAGTACTCCTCGAATGGTCCACGATACTCACCGCCATTGTTTACACATACACACTTCAAACGTCTGCCAGTTTTGTTCTCCAATTTTACATGAAACTGCTTGAAAAATTCATGCACTTGATCTTTAGCTTTGAAAGCAAAAATCCACACTTTTTTAGAATGATCATCAATAAAAGTTACAAAATAATGAGCACCTTCTAGTGACTTACAACTTACTGTACAAACATCTATGTGTATTAAATCTAGAATATTTGTCTTCCTAAATGGTGCGAGACTACGAAATACAACTATATGTTTTCCCATAATTCAGTTAACACAAATTCGCAAGGGTGTACCTTTCATTCCAGGCAAGAGCTCCTTCTTGGAAAGAATTCTGAAATCTTTTTCACTTATGTGGCCGAGTCGCTTATGCCATAACTCGATGGAAACTTCTTTCCTAGTGGTATTTACTTCTCTTTTTCAGAGTTTGGCTTCTGTGAGGTAGAGTGATGTATCTTTCTTGCCTTTAACTACTACCAAATTTCCTTTAGTGAGCTTCAACTTTCTTCCACCAAAATAATTATTGTATCCATCATCATCAAGCATACCTGTAGAGATCAAATTGAAACGGAGATCAGGAACATGCCTCACATCTTTCAGAAGTAATCTGCATCCAAGATTAGTCTCTAGATAAATGTTGTCAATGCCGACAATTTTCAATGCATCATCATTTCTCATCCTTACACGTCCAAAATCACCTTGAGTGTAGACTGAGAAGAATTCTCGTCATGAGATAACATGATAGGAGGCGCCTGAGTCAACTACCCAAGTAGTGTCTTGACATGCAAGATTGATATAATCAACATCTCGAACAATGACAACTTCTTCAATGATAGTTGTGGTGTCATTTGTTTGGGTTTTTGCTTCTTGATTTCTGGATCGTTCCGCCTTTAACTTTTGACATTCTCAAATGAAGTGTTCGGGCTTTCCACAATGATGACACTTATTGTCATGCCTTGATCTAGACTTCGACCGTCCTCTTTGCTGACTTTGGTTACAGAGATTTCTACTTTTACTTCTTCCGTGCCATTCTTGCTTGTCTTGTTTCTCCATGATAAGCGCTTCAGTGTGAAGAGTATATCCTTCATCTTTTCATCGAGACTCTTCGTTTAGCATTCTGTTTTTTACCATATCCATGGCAAGCTTGCTGTCAAGAGCTGAGTTGTTAACTAACACAATTAGAATATCCTAACTTTTTGGTAGATAACTCAGCATCAATAATGCTTATAGCTCGACATCTACAATCATCTTCATAGAGCTGAGTTGATCTACAATGTCTAGGAATTCACTCATATGTTCTTATACGGGTGCTTCTGTCCTTATACTACGAGAAAAGACATTATCATTTCAGAAATCAGGACCAAAGTAACAAGCAATCAACACAATCCCAGGCCACCCAAAAATTTTTGCTTCTAAATATTAACTTTCCTTTTTCTTTTTCATTGTAATTATTGAGTCAAAATTTATTAGAAATCCTAAACATCAATAATGAAACGACTAGGCCACAACATACTAGAGAGTATCGGGTGGGCCGATAATGGTGACACTCCATGCAAAAACGTTACTCCCATCGATCAATCCAGCGGAGAAGCCGTCCAAAGGGTGCTTACAGAGATCTGCAACCATTAACAGAACGCAAACAATCATAAACCAAAATCAATACACTAATTCATGACAATACCTAAAGGAGAAATCAGAAGCAGTGAAAGAGATTATGAATTGACCTTTGAGTAGCTTTTGAAGTAGAAGACTAGCTTGTGATGCGACCATTAAAGAATGTAGAATGATTAGAGCGAGTTTTAGACTACTATATCAGAATGCAGGAGTTGTTTGCCTTCTTTCTTTACTGAAATTTTTTTAATGGAAATTTTTATCCCATTTCTTCTTTTTTATTACATTTTTTGTCAAATTCACTTTTTAGGTTTTTATATTTTTTACCACTTTCATTTATAACATTTTGTTAGTAAATATATAAAGTTTTAACTATATATTCTCATGAGTTTTCATATGATGTTTGTAATTCTAACTTATAAATAGATAATATGTTAGGAAAATATAAATACATATTTATTTTAATTTTTAAATATGGGTATATAATATAAATATATATATATATTCTTTATTCAAGTATTATAAAAATATTTTTTTAACAAAATTTTTTTTATATATGTTCATTCAATCATTTTTAACATATTCAAAATTAAGAATGTAAATTTTGTTAAGATAATATTAATAATTAAATTTTACTTTAAAAAATAAAATATTTGTTTAAATAATCATTTATCAAATAATTATTTTTAAAGCAAACATTTTGTTAAATATTTGGTGTAACATTTTTAAGAATTTACTTATTTTGTACATAAAAAAATCCATTTTTAAGGAACAACTTCTTAAAAACAAAATAAGAATAACTACAACTCTACGACACCTTATCAGGGTGTATTCCTTCGAGTAACTATCAACTCAAAAAAATAATATTAACAAGTGTTAATAAATTTTTTATCATTAAACTATAGTAATTATTAAGAAATTTCAATCAAATTTTAAACGGATACAAATTTATTACCTATCTTTAGCTTTTTTACATAATGTTTAAAATTATCAAAAATTAAAAAAAACATAAAGAAACAACATTATTAAAAATATTTGTTAATATTTTAACAAATTTAATGAAAATTATACTTTTATAATAATATATGAAATTTGATGGTAATTTTATAACAACATAAGATTTTTTAAGATGATTTAGTGGTACTTTTTAACTACAGTCATAATTTAATGGTAAAATAAATATATTAACTATAATAATAATAAATCTTATTGTTAAAATATTCATAAAAAATATCTAAAATTATTTAATTTTGGATAATATGTTATTTTTTATTAGAATTATTCAAATGTAAGACTTATTATAACAATGATAAATCTTATCTTAAAGTGATTTTGGTTAGAAAATAATTTTTTTGATAAGAGGTTGGTCTAATGTGAATTTTTTTTGTCCAATGTAAGAAAATTTACTACTAACATCTAGTTACCACAATAATATAATATCTTATCACATTATTAATAAACATATTATTAATAAGTCTTATCTTTCGATAATTTTAATAAAAAATAAAATTTTTAATAAAGCATTAATTTGGTATGAAAAAACGTTAGTTTATTGTAGAAATGTTTACCATTAGTATCAGATATTGATGGTAAGACTTATCATGATAATGTAATACATTATCATAATAGTGATACATTATCTTGATATAATTTTGGTAAAAAATAGAATCTATGATAAGGTATTGATCTGATGTAAAAATATTGGTTTATTGTGCGAAAACATTGATTTATTATAAGAAAGCATATCACCCGTATTTATTATCATGATAAGATAATGTTTTATTATAATAGTGATAACATTGAAAGATTTAGATAAAATAAAATAAAATTTAATTCAAATAACTTATTAATTTAATAAATAAAATAAAAATCGTAGTGTTAGAATCTTGAACATGGGCTTGTGACTTATTGGCAGATCATTCGCTTTTGGTCACGATTGCTTTCTGATCCAGCAGAAGCACACCAATCAAGGTCCAATTTAAACTATAGAAGATATTAAATAGAATAAATTGGGTCGCTCATGAAAATGGTTCAGAATAGAGGCAAATATTGAATACATAAGTTTTTGCCTTATATCGAGGTAAGACTGCATTTTATCGGTATGATTTTACATTTATATCATTTCATTATTATTAGCCATATTTTATTTACATTCTAGATTTTTGGAACATTCACGCTTTCACCGTAACTTTTCTATTTCTTCACCATTTCTCCCTCTCTCTCTCTCTCTCTCTCCATAGCGTCGATTTTCCATCCCGCAATATTACCTCATCCGAATCAAAGACTCGATCTGGACTAAACCCATCATCTTCATCGGCATATCCTTCTTTTTTCAATTTCAGAAACCGATTTTCTCCAGGTACTCGTTCACCAGTTATTGACTTGCGAAAAAGCCAGATTTACTTTATCTCTCCCACCTGGTCACCACGCAAGCTTTCTTGATCGACTTCAGTATCGATGAATATTTAAGTCGAAGATCTTATATACTATTTTGGGTTGCTTCTATTCAGCAATTTATGGTCTCATCATCTAAGACTCAGAGTTTAGTCTTCATTCCTCCAACTCTGTTTCACTAAAACCTTTATAAGTGGCTTATGACTTTAAGTGATAACACAAGCCTTTTCTAGTGTTAGAACATTGATGGCATCATAACAGTTTTAAAGGCACTTTGAAATCATGAAATATCTTATGGCTTTCATGGCATGTTAAATGTTTTCATTTTCTTTTAATTGCTTTGTAATGTCGATTAATACTAGAGTAACAGGCGATGATAAGGAACGACAAAGATGGAGTAGAGAAAGGGCTTTTCTTTGTGTTTGTACGCGGAAAATAAAGAATTTTTTTTTTTTTTATATAATATTTTACATTTCTTTCGATATTATATATTATATTACCTCAGTATTTTGTACGTAACATATTTTATGAATGGTAATGTCATTGGAACTCCGGCGAGATTTTTTAGGTAAACGTCGAAGAAATAGAAGAGTTTTATCTTAATTTTATTTTATTAAAGTTATAAATTAAAGTTATTTTAATTTATTTGTTAAATAGTTTGATTTAAAATTATAAGTTTTGAAAAATATTATTAATTTTTAAAAAATAACAATAAATCTAAATATAGGATATTTAAGCTATTTATTACAGTTGATGAGATTTAGAGATTATTAGTTTATATATTATTAAAATAATGTGTTATTATAATGTTAACATATGTTAATATAACTGATATTTTATTTTAAGTTTAATTTAATTATATATATATATATATATATATATATATTATATAGTATCCATACTCCTTTCATGGCTTATGAAATTTATTTTATATATGAGGAAAATTTTAAATGCATATTTTCTTCAACTCAAACACCCATTTGGTTAAAAGAAAAAAACAACCATCTAATTATGATTAAATGAATATTATATATTTTTAAGCAGTTTCACTTTGTGCAATATTATTGATAACGTGTTTAAGTAATTCAAAATATTTTACTATATATGTGCAAAATCTTGAACGTTTTTATTTTACTTAATATATCTATATTCTTATGAGAAAAGTTGGTTAATATCAATTAGTATTACATGTATTGGAACTAGACAAGGTGGTCGACGTAGACCCTTGGTGAGGTCGCAACAAGGTTGGTCATTGAGCTTGGATGATGTCTATAAATACTTTGTTATTTGTGTTTTTATCCAGAAAATATGTAATAGAGTTCTGTCATATTAATATCTCATTTTTCTATTTTTTTGGTTAGTATTACCTTCAATGTTGTTAGGTATTAGTGATTCGTGACTATGTGGGCAAAATCTTGCTCTTGAATGGTAAGCACTCAAGATGATGTTTGCAAGTGAATTATGTAAGGAGCCTATATAGTTGTGAGCCGTGTATTGACTAGTAGTTGTTCTCATGCAACTTTTCTTATTTGAGGAGCCATGTGTCGTCTAGTAGTTGCCTTCGTGCAACTTTTTATATGTTCTCTTATTTGAGGAGTCGTGTGTTGGCTAGTAGTTGCCTTCGTGCAACTTTTTATATGTAAGAACAACTGATAAGTGCTCAAAAGCAATCAATATATTTTGATTTATCCATGTTTAATGATTAAATAGATTTGTATTTGTTTAGTTTTATTATTATTGTAAATAAATTTATCTTTTCAAAATCACGAATACATGTTGTTATTTTTTAGGTATTTTTCGTATTTAAATGATTCAACTTGAAGAAACATACTTGAAGTACTTCATTACAATTTTGGAGCTTAAAAAGATAACATATGTAAAGCATTACATATGTTTCAAAAATTGAAAGAAGAACATATAAGAAACAAGGGTTTCAAGTATTTTAAAACATAAGGGCCACGTCGTGAATCTTTTGTATACTAGAATGTTGTAAAAAGGTGAAGAATTAATACATCCCATAATTGATGCGGTTACAGTGTGAATATTTTGTGTACAGCGGCGCGAGGAAAGTGGATCGAGTGATACAACCTTTGACAACCCATATAGGCTATTACCCCATGAAAATCACCTCGCGGTGCCAATCAACTGATCCATAATTTTCTCTTTTTCTTCACCCATAGATAGGAGCCTAAGCATAATGTAAAAATCATCCCTCATCCCTCATCCTTCTTAATCCTTTCATTTCTTAATCTTTTATGCTTTTTAGTTTTTTAGCTTTTTTTTAATAGTTTAAAATTCTTCTTTAAATTGAGAGTTGGATAAATTTAATTTATGTAATAATTTATATTTTCAATTTAATAAACAATACGACAATTCTATTTGGAGGTTTTTCATAATAGAACCAATTCTAAGAATTCTATTGAAGTATATTTAAATGTATTGTTTTCATATTATTTTCAAGTGTTATTTTATATGTTATATGTTTAATTTATTAATCATTTATTAAACTATGCATGTCTAATTATAAATAATATGAAATATTAGTAATGATATTACGCTCGTGAAATATTAAATTGGATTAAATTTTTTTATAAAATGAATTAAGTTTTATTTATTCATAAAGATTAAAACTAAAGTTTGTTAAAGAAAAGTATGTTCACTATGCCAAAAATGACTTTTAAAGTCGGTTCACGCGTTGAAACGACTTTAAATTTTTAATTTTTTTTTACAAAATTTAGCCATTTTCTATTATACTCAAAACTTGTATTCGATCACATAATAGCAGAAAAAACCAAAATATGTTTAATAAATAGTTTAAATAATACAAATAATTGAAAATTAAATATTAATTAATTACTTGAGAATTAAATTTATTACAAAAAAAGTTATATACAATACATATATATTTAACTTAAATTACAAATAAAATGATATCGTCTCTTTTGTCATGAATTTTGTGATATTCTCACTTTATTTCAAGGAGAGAAAGCTTGGTTTGATTAGAATTATCATCATAGTGACCAGGAAACTAGGCAAGAGAGATGAGATGGAGTTTGGGCAAAAACTAGTTGGTTCATATAACAATCCATTCCCCTAAATACATGAGCACGTAAACATCCATCAAAGAAACATTCCAAACTTGAGAGACACATGGATGGAGAAATAAAAGCATTATAAAAATTACCATGTTGTTGTCCTATGTTATTTAAGATCATCAAATTATTCTCCTGATATTATAATTTGAACAAAGTGTTCTATCCATTCTTCTCGTAAATCATAAAAAATTTGTATATCATAGTCCTACTTGTTCCAACCAAAGAACTATATGTAATTAAATTCAAAATAAGAATGTAATATCATGAATTCATAAAACAATAACTTATATATGTTAAAATATTAGTAAAAGAGGTTTCCATATCGACACCGGAGTGATATAATAATAATCTTATCCCTTCAAAATCATATTAGCACTGTATTAATCTTTTGTCTATAAATATGAAGCTATCTGGAATCAAGTTGGTATCTTTAATGCTATAATGAGCTCTAAATATGAAATCAAGTGTAACTCCGACTTGTTACTTGGATTGGTTGAGTTTTGGTACCCATAAACTTATGAAACAACTGTTTTTTTTTCAACCAACCCAAGTAACAAATAGGAGTTACACTTGACTTCATATTTAGAGCTTATTATAGCATTAAAAATATCAGTTTGATTCCAGATAGCTTCATATTTATTGATAAAAGATTAATACAATGCTAATATTATTTCGAAGGGATAAGGTTATTATTATATCACTTCGGTGTCACTTTGGTGTCAATATAAAATATTACTAGCATAATAAGTTACAAACAATTTGACCAGCTTAGTGAAAGATCTGATACTACCAGACTTCAGATCGCTGAACCATTTACCAGCTGAATCGTGTAAAATAACTTAAAAGGATTTGCATAACAAAGTGTCTCCTTTATCTCAAGGCATGTTGAATGGAGACATGGTGGTTTTGAAGAGGAGGACATGAGATATTGGGCCTTTTGTTCCTTTGTAGCTTAGACATTTAGGGGATACAAACTTTTCAAAGGGTTTACTCATTTTTATCCCTTTTTAAAATGGAAAGCCAACTAGTTGCTTGCAAACTGTGTCGAGGTCAGTCTGAACTTTCCCTGTATTCTGTTTTTTAATTGTTCCTCTAAAGCCAATACTTTGTTCTGCCACAATAGCTTTTCTTCCAGTGCCATGTTGAGCTATGCCAAAGGATGTGCACCCTCTTTTAGGCCATTAGATTTGGAATAGGTATTTGACTTGCCTAGTCACGAGCAATATTTGTTCGACCATAAAACTCTTTTTCCCTTTATTTCTTAGTTAGTATTATGTTAAATATTTTGTCCTCATCATTCATTGTTTAAGTATTCTTACGAACATGCTTGGGTCTAGGGTGTATAAGGGGCTTGCATTTCATTTCTTCAGCTTGCCCTCTTAGTTCCAAGTTTTATTTTCTCATCTCACTTCGCATCTCCAACATAGATTTCCTCATATCCAGAAACTATGACATAAACTCTTGATTATGACGTACCATTTAGATAACACCATTGCTTGTTTTATTTGCAACCGTTTCGTTTGGAATAATAGGATTTTCACTACCATTCTCTACCTAAGGATCAATTAGCCTTGCCTTTTCTAAGCTTCTAGTTTCGACCATGATTCTATGTCTTGCTCGGTAGGTAAGCTCAATTTAAATTATCGATGTATCCAAGGAAATGAGAGGTATCAAATTCTATCGATGTTCTTAAAATGTAAACCTCACAATGGACGCCAAAATATTGAAGGACTGAAAAGTTACCATGCTTAATTTCAAAAATATTAATAATTTTAAAAAACTTTATGTTCACATTTTCATTTTTATTATGTTTGATTTTATTTTCTTTGTGTGATTTAGTAATTTTTAGAATTTTAGGAGTAGTTTTAAAAAATTTCTCACAAAAATTTATCATTTGTTTAAATCAAATTTAAATAATAGTTAAGTTTTTGCACTATTAAATTAATTTTTGAAAATATATCATACAGTATATGATATTTAGTTAGTTTTTGTCATGACTAATATTTCTTGATAAAGTGTGGAAATTATATTAAACTCAAAATCGGTGTTTAGGAATTAAATAGTAGAAACTACCCTTGTGAGATATAATTTGAGCCTAATTTTTATTCTGAGTGAAATATATTTTTTCTACTCCAAACAAATTTCTTATTTCTTCAAATTATTAGATGATCTCTATAGAACTTAGCATTGAATGTTTGGATTTTTACATCTTAATGAAGTCTTATATATTTATTTTTTATTTACTTAGATTAAATGATTTAAGTAGAAATTGATAGTATATATTTTCTTCATTCATGCACGACTTATATTAAAAAAGAGATATATCTAAGGTTACCTGTACATGGTTTCGCTCTCTAAAAAAATGGATTCTCTTATAAAAAAAAGAAAACTTTCTAGAGATAAAAAGAGTTGAGAAAATTGCGTGTTTTTTATAATAGGGGAAAGGATTTTTTTAGGTGAGTAAAAGGCCAAAAAATGTGAGAAAATATTTCAAAAATTGAATTTTGACACGTTTGGATAGGCTAGCATGCGTGTAGGGTGTGAGAATTGTGATAGACAGGCATTTGGCGCATGCGGAACACGACGCATGCATGGAAATTGGCTAGGCGTGTGTCGGTTACTTGTGAGCATTTGTTGGGTGTGTGTCGGCTATATATGAATGTTTTTTGGGCATACGCACGTGCACGCATATTGGGCATGTGTTGGCACACGCGGGACTTTGGCATGAATCGGCGGCTGCGAGCAGAATTTTTGTATTTTTGACAATTTTGTCCAATTTTTTCATCTTTTTTACTTTCCTTATTTCTTTTCTCAATATTTGTGATGTATTATCTCTAATATTTTTCTTCGAGTCTTTAAGTTATTTTTGAATGAAAATATTTGAAAAATAATAAAAATACTAGTGATTCCAAAAAGATAAATTTATATAAAAATATGATGAAATCATAGAAATATAAATATATTTAATCAATTAAATTACATTAAATCATAATAATTTTAGTACTTTTTAAGCATTTATCAAGAACATATCAAATTTAGAAAGAGAAATGGAGAGATATAATAAATATGTCATTAATGATTCTTGTGATTTGTATTCCATTTCACACACATACACACACACACACACATATATATATATATATATATTTACTTAAAATTAAGATAATATTTTGATATATATGTGTGTATGTATATATATATATATATATATATATAGTATACATACACATTGCAATTGTATAGAGGATCCACATGGACTTACAAGGATATGCTCTGAAATAAACATTAAAAAAACTTAAATTACAAAATGCACCTGATCCTCACCTCGACATTACTTATGTGAATCCGATCTTATCCACGACAATACATACTGTGATTCGATCTTGTCTTTTACTTTAACATGTAGGACACATCCAAGTAGCTGATATAGTTAATTATCTTGCTATTGGTATTTTGAGACCTAACATTTTTTTTCTAGAAAAGAAGAAGTTAAACTCTTGTAGGAAATACTTTTGGTATGATCCTTATATATTCAAATTGGTCAAGATCAAATCATTTAGAGGTGTATGATTGAAAAAAAACATAAGAGTAGTTTAGCCTTTTGTCATAACTTTCATTGCAGGGGCCATTTTGAAGGTAACAAAATGGCTCTTTAAGGTATTACAATATGGATTTTACTGGCCAACTCTTTTTTTAAAATGTTAATATGTTTTATGCACAATATGATATATGTTAGAGGACAAGTAATATAGTCAAACGAGATGAAATTCTTTTGACATCTAATTTAATTGTTGAAGTTTTTGATGTATAGGGATTGATTTTATGGGTCCCTTTTCCCTTTCTTCTAGATATGAATATATTTAGGTTACTGTGGATTATGTGTCCAAGTGGATTACACAAAAAATTTAATGGGGTACTAAAGAAGTATAACATTTTACACAAGGTGACTACTCCATATCATCATTAAACTTTTAGTTAAGTGAAAGTGAGTAACAGGAAAATAAAAGGGGTTTTGGAATACACTGTATACCCTTCAAGGAAAGCTGGGTAATCAAGTTGAATGATGTCTTATGGGCTTATTGCATAGCTTATAAAATATCCATTAGGATGAGCCCTCACTAATTAATCTTTGAAAAATCATTCCATTTACTTGTAGAACTCGAACTCAAGGCTTATTAGAAAATTAAAGAGCTAAACTTGGATTTAGACAAAGAAAAAGAGAAACGGTTGCTCCATCTCAGTAAGCTTGAAGAGATTAGGGACAAAGCCTATGAAAATGCAAAGTTATACAAAAAGCATACAAAGCACTATCACAACAAAAAGGCTAATTGGTAATACTTTTCTTCATAGAATGAAAGTTCTTTAATTTAACTCTTATATGAAATTATTTCAAGGAAAATTACAATCAAGATGGTATAAACCATTCACAATTTCATAAGTATTTCCACACAGAGCAGTAAAGTTGTTGAATACTAAGACTCAAGGAATGTTTAAAGTAAATGTGTATCATGTGAAGACTTATTTATAAAGAGAACATGACACAAAAGACATCAATGAACTATGGATATATAATACTTAACAACATGGTGTGTCTTGCTAATACGTTAAACTAGGAGTTAGATGTGAGGTAACCCATCATTGTAGGTAAAAAAATTATTTGTTTGTTTGTTTTATATTAATTTATTTATTTTGTTTCCTATTTTGTAAACATTATTAGAATTGTTAAATTTTATAATCATTTGTTGAAATTAGTGAGAAGTATACATCATTATTCCTATGTAATATATGTGTGTATGTGTGTGTGTGTTTGGATTAATGGACGCACTTGCACTTCTATATCAACTCTTGAACATGATCATCGAATGGTAACTTTTCTTTCCATTACTCTTTATTTTTAATTTACAAATTTTTACATTGAGGATAATGTAAGTTCTAGGTTAGAGATAGTAAAACTTATATTATAAAAGTATGCTTAAATTAAAATTTTTATATGTTCACATTTTTTACTTTGTTTACATTTTGTTTAAATTTTGTGTACTTTTATTTATTTTTAGTGAGTTAGAAATTTTTGGGTTATTTTAAAAAATTTCTTACAAAATTATAATGTATTTTAAGTTAATTTTAAGAAAATGATTAAGTATTTGCATTGTTAGATTAATTTTAAAAATATTTCATGGTATAATGTGATAATTAGTTAGTTTTTATCATAATTGGTATTTCATGATAAAATATTAAAATTACAATGAATCCAAAATCAGTATTTAGGAATCAAATAGTAGAGACTATCTTGTGAGAATATATTTTGAGTCATTATCTTCTCATTCTGAGTGATGATATTTTTTCTGCTCTTTTAAATACATTTCTTATCAATTCTAATTGCTAGATGATCTCTATAGGTCTTTGCATTGAATGTTAAGATTTTTACATCTAATAAGGTGTCATATATTTATTTTTATTACTTAAATTAAATAAGTTAAGTAGAAATTGAAAGTATATGTCATTATCTTCATTCATGTACAACTTTTTAAAAAAGAGACATAAATGAGATTATCTAAACTAATAAAAGAAAAAGCCACAAATTAACCACTCACTTTATCATTCAAAATATGTACAATTTGTACATGGGTTCTTTCTTAGAAAATATATATCTCTAAAGAAAGAAAGAGAAATAAAAGAGAGAAAAATGAATAGTATAAACTACATACTATTAGCCAAGAAAAATAATAGAAAATAATTCCCCAAGGAGTCATTGATTTTCTTTATCTCCTAAAAGGCATATTATTTGATATTTTTATTTGATGAATTTGACCGATGTAAGAAAGTAATATGTGATTTCTTTATAAAATCCTTTCATTTGATTCCTTTTATGATATCAATATTTATGCACTATTTTTGAGTTTTTTTTTCTTTAAACATATACAAACATATTGGTTTATTTATATATATAAATTCTATTTGTATATACCTTTGAATGAGTGCTTGAACCAATACGATCAGTGTTATTGAGAATATGCCTTGTGAGGATAAAGTCAAAGAGAATTCAAAATCCTTACACCGAGATTGATAAATTAATATTGATACATTTTTTATTTACATGTGAAATTGAATTTCAATCAATTATTATAATAAATCATAAATGTTTAGAATGTTAAAATAACTCATGCTATAGATTTTAATTGTAATCTTCGAAAAATTAAAAGCATGGAAATTTTTTTTGTTCTTTTATTTTGTTATCTTTTTACTTTGTTTTAAAATTTTATTTTTTGTGTTATTTTTTTTTAATTTTTTGTATTTTTAAGTTGATATTTGTGGGTATCATATCTAAATACCCTTATGAGACTTAAACTCATCTATTAGGATAATATAGGAGTTTAAATGTTTGTTGTATACGCTAAATACAATTGTGTTAATATACGGAAATGATTTAGGATAGTTTAATTTCATTTTTTAGTTTTGTTTTTAGTATTTCGCCATTTTTACTATGGGATTAGCAAGAAGCTGGTTAGGGGTTGTGATGAGTGCTCAAAAGTACTCAATATATCATGATTTTATACATGTTTAATGATCTAATATATTTATATTTTCTTAGTTTTATTTTCATTTTAAACAAATCTACATTTTCGAAATCACAGATATATTTTATTATTTTTTTAAGTATTTCTTGTATTTAAATGATTTAACTTAAAAATATATGCTTAAAACACTTCCTTACAACTTTGGAGCTTAAAAAGATACAATGTAACGCATTACATATGTTTCAAAAATTGAAAGAAGGATATATAAGAAATAAGGATTCTAAGTATTTCATAATATAGTTAGCCACAACATGAATCTTTTGTATGCCGCGGTGCAAGCATAAAGGTGAAGAATTAACCTATCCCAAATTTGATGTGGGCCACAGTGTGAATATTGTATGTGCCACGACATAAGGGAAGTGGATCGAGTGATACAATCTTTGATAGATTGTGTAGGCCACGAGGCCAAGAAAAGCATGTCGCAATGCCAATCAACTGATCCATAATTTACTCTTTTCCTTGACCTATAAATAGGACCCCAAGCATAATGTAAAAATCATCCTTCATCCTTCTTATTCCTTTCATTTCTTAGTCTTTTAAGCTTTTTAGCTTCTTCTTTTAGTTTAAAATTCTCTCAATTGAGAGTTGAACAAATTAGTTTATGTAATAGTTTATTGTTTCAATTCAATAAATAGTGTGACAATTATGTTTGGAGGTTTTCCCGAATATAAGAAATTCTAAGAATTCTGTCGAGATATTTTTAAATGGATTCTTTTTAGGTTATCTTTAAGTGTTGTTTTATATGTTATATGTTTAATTTATTGATTATTTATTAAATTATGCATGTCTTACTAAAATAATATTGGATATTAGTAATGTTGTTACACTTGTGAAATATTAAAGTAGATTAAACATTTTTATAAAATAAATTAAGTTTTGTGCCATCATCAAGATTAAAACCAAAGTTTGTTAAATAAAAGTACGTTGACTCAGTATTTTTCATAATAAATAAGAGAGTTAGATTTAATACTCTTGAATATTAGATATTTAATATCTAAATCTATTTCAAAGCATGCCTTAGTTCAAGGATATTTATAAGAATTATTATTGAAAGATATATTGACGATATATCCTTCGTAGTAGTTTTAAAATATGAAAATTAGTTCTAGATACTTAAATCGTAAACCTAACTTAGACACCTTGATGAGAGTTTAAATTAATAACCCTGTCAAAAGCATCAACTAAATGGTTTATTAATTTCTTAAAAATATGATTCATGCCTTAAAATATTTTCTTATTAAAAGAGAGAATTAATAATCTTAATTTATATTTTTAATAACCTACTTAAATATTGAGCAAACATAATTAACTACAAAATGTTTTCCATAAATTTTTCACTGTATGATAAATATTTATTGAATTTATCTTTATTTTTATTAAATAATATTTTCAAACCAAAATTTTGTGACAAAATATTTAGGTTTTATTTTTGTTTTAAGAATTTTTTGAATTATTTAAAAACCACATAATTACTCTTTAGGCGGACCTTAGAAGTATACTTATCATAATCTATAAGTGGCTTGTGCACTCGTGAGCTATTTTATTTATACAAAATTTATACGCCTAATTTTGGCACATCAAGTTTTTTAATGTAACCAGGTGCACCAATAATAGTATTGAAAACTAGATAACCTTTGCAAGCATCAACAACTTTGTAAGAGTGGATTGAGCTAAGTTGTTTGAGTTCTCATATATTTGGTTGTGTGCAATACATTGATTAACTGTGTCCCATGTATACAATTAGTGGTTAGTGGCATGATTGTGTATCCCATAGAGATTATTTGGCGTTTGTGTTCGAGGGTAGTTATGTTGATTATTCACGTTACTCATTATTGATTTATGATTTCTAATCACATCACATAGGGTAGTGTTGGCTTTAGAAGAGATCCATATTCGTGTGTCGAACACGGTTCTTTGGAGGCAATAAGAGATAATTCAAACAATGATCCCAACTAATAGAAGTAATGTGAGTTTAATTTCTATCAGAGTTATAATTCTTTTATTACTTAGTGGATTTTTTTGCTACTTAGTGGCAATGTTATCACATAGGTAAGGGTTCTATGTGGGTTTATCTTGTTATATCTAGTGTTATACATGCTCTAATATTTGGTTAGTACAATCAAAGTTTAAATTATATATGTATCTATATATTGAAGTTTAAACTCTAATTAGAAAGATTTTATTATTTATTTCCTACTTTTTGAATATTGAATATTGCATGTGCTTTTTAATATTACATGCTTGTGATTATCCGTCAAATGTGTATCACTATTTTCTTTGTGTGTTTGGAACAAGTCCTTAAGAAGTCAGTATCCTCTTAACCTAATGATGTATTAGATCTTGCACTCCTTCAATGTTGCAATGTATGATTAGATTATTATGTTATGGTAATCTGAGTTTTTCTTTTATATGTGCAAACATATTAGATCTAGACTCTGATAAGAAAGCTTATTTATTTTATGTAGTTGCATGATTTTTTCCTTTACTTGTAGCATGTCTATAGCTTTTTGTTTATTATCTTTGCTATATTAAATTAATTTTCCTACTTTTTGATTAATTTATATTTTTTCTATTTTTTATTTACATGTGAGTTTGGTTTAAGTCTCTAAGGAGTCTGTATCTCCTTACCCTGGATGTGTACGAAGTGTTGGACTCAATAATTGGTTTGCTATGTTTTGTTTGATCGCATACTGTGAGAGTACAATCATCATTTACCGAATATGTTTTCACATATGAAGTCTTAAAGTGATTAAAAATCTTTTATTGTTCTAATATGCATTCTTGTCTCACAAGTTGTTTGTTATTTGTCGTGATTATACATGTTATTAGTCTAGACATAAGCCTATGAGACATATTGTCACTAGTGTGTTTATTGCAGTTTGTTATGTGTTGAATTGAGTATTTTTTTTTTGTATTTTCATTGTGTTATTTGTTTAATTCACGTTTGTTAAGCTTGCTTGGTTAAATTGGTATAGAACTCACGAAAAGATTCTATAGGTTAGCGTTTCCATTCCAAGTTCACCTTTGCGCAATTTTTACTACGTATGAGAATCTTCATATAATTTTTACAAAAATAATGATTTAGATTTGTTTCTTTGAACTTGAGTGTTTTATTCTCATAATTTTTTAAAAAATGTACATTTTAGTGTTAAAAATCTAAAACCATATGACTTATGTGTACATTTTTTGAAACTAAAATGCACACTTTTATAGGCGTTATGAAACTAAAGCGTTAAAGTTAAAAAATTAATATGAGATTAAAACATCTATTTGTCCAAAATTATGAGACTACTAACACCCTTTTTCATTACATTGTTGTATACTTATTGGGAAAAAAAGGAAAGAGAATGAGAGAAAGAGAGAGACAAAGTATAAATTAAGAAGACTAAGAACAAACGAAAAAATTGTGATTAAAGAAAAAGTGAAATATAAAAATATAAGTTAATACATGAGAGTTATAAATGAAACACAAAAGATGAACATTAAAATGTTACATAAGTTTATTATATTAAGTTAAATGGATCATTCAGTATTTTAATAAAAAAATATTATTAAGTCCCTTAGGAAAAAAATAATTTGGTTCTTAATTTTTATAAAAAATCAAAGAATCACAAAAAAAAATTCTATTAATATCTTAAATCAAAGAATATTATTTTTTCAATACTTTATTTTATTGATAATTAAGAAAAGAAAAAAAAAGATTTTTCTTGTGATATTTTATCATAAAAACTATTAAATGTTGAATGAATAGTAAAGTTTTTATTATACAAACTATTAAAATATTGAGTTAATAGTGAAATCTGCAATTTTTTAATACTTTTTACAAAATGTGATGAAGTGACACATTTTATAATGTAAGGGATCAATTGATACAAATCTAAATATTATGTTCATTTTGGCCACAAACATACGTTTGGTTCTATGAGAGTCTCTAAAGAATTAAGTCTGATACAATTCTCTTTCGAAGTGGCCCAACTCTTTCCTCACATAAGTGATATCTTATCATTAAAAGTAATCCGCAAAGAGTAACCCACATACTCCACTCAGTATTCTCTTCATAAGAATCATTAAAAGCCTTAACTTGTCTTATATCTTATGGGTATCATTGTTTTCATCATATGAATGGACTTGAGGGTAAAAAACCCCACAATGATCTCACTAAGTTTTTACAATTAGGTTGTCCCTTTGAACCTAGATCTTGAGATCTCTAGACAAATAGGTTGGGTTTCCTTTGCAAATCTTTATTTATTCATGGGCTTATGTCCTATTCATCTTGATGACTTATCAACTAACTCTCGATTTAACTTTTTAGTTAAGAGATCTACTATGTTATCCTTTGACTTCACATAGTCAATAGAGATAACCCTAGTTGAGAGTAATTGTCTAATGGTATTATGTCTACATGTATATGTTAAGACTTACCATTATACATATTACTCTATGTCTTGCCAATATTATATTGGCTATCATAATAGATGCATATTGCAGGTACATGCCTCATCCATTTAGGGATATACTCTAAAAGATTACGTAGCCATTCGACTTCTACGCCATATTTATCCAAAGCAATGAACTCAAATTTCATTATGGACCTAGCAATACACGTTTGTTTAGAAGACTTCTATGAAGAAGTTACACCACCCAGTATGAACACATATCCACTGGTAAACTTTTAGTCTTTCATGTGAGATATCCAATTTGCATCATTGTATCCTTCTAATATAGCTGAATATCTTATGTAGTGCAATCAATAGTTACATGTATATCTTAAGTATCTAAGTATTCTTGTAATACATTTCTAGTGTTCAAATCATGGATTACTAGTATACCTACTTAGTTTGCTTATAGAGTAAGTTATGTATGGTCTTGTATAACTCATCAAGTACATAAGACTTCATATCACTCTAGAATATTATAGTTGAGACACAATCTTACTTTTATCTTAGATAAGTGTAGATTTACATCTATTGGTCTCCTCACAATTCCAAAATCACGCTTGTTGAATTTCTCAATATTTTGTTAATATAATGACATTGACTTAGAATGAGACCGTTTGATATCCTTGATATCTTAATTCTCATAATTACATCAATAAATCTCATGTATTTCATATCAAATCTTGAATTCAAAATAGATTTAATAGAATATAGTATATTCTCAAGCATGTATACATATGCATCTCCATCATATTTACTATATAAATAATAAAATAATATTATTTTCTTTTTAATTTTCATAATCTTTAATATAATTATAAGTATTTTTTTAAATTTTTGTTTATTAAAAAATATATTACACATATTTAGATATAAATATATTTTAATTATTGAGTTATAAAATTTAAAAAATTAATATTAATTTTATAAATATCATAAATTATATTTTTTAAAAATTGAGAGTTGAATACTCCACCAAAACTATTTTATTTTAAAAATAGTCACGATCACGCCGCACCATAGTTCCGTCGCTAACTCAAGTTGAGAGGTTGTTGTTTTCTATAAATATAGTTTATTTTTCGCGTGGTTATAAAGTAAACAAGTATATAAACAAGTTGAGGGCTGCATGAATTTCCTTATCGTAACTTTCGTGGCTCTCAATTAAGTATGGCTTTTACAATTATTGATTGTCTTGTCACTGTGAACCGTTACTAATGTGATTTCATCAATTTTATTTCTTCATCGTCGCAATTCGGAAAAAAATAAAATAAAATATTATTTAAAATAATATTTTTAAAATTTATAATAATAAAAATAATAATTTTATTTTAAATTAAAATGTATATAAATAAATATTAAAAATATTGCTTTTATTATTATGAATTTTAAAATTATGAATTTTAAAATTATGAATTTTACGATGTTTTCAAATATTTTTATACATTTACCCTAAATAGAATAGGATGTAATTAGAATTGATTTCTTTCAATTTTATATTTAGTTAGGGTGTTAAGGTGAAAAATAAGAATATAATGAAATCGATTATTAAAAAATAAAGAATTTGAATTTATTCTCCCCTTAAGAAATCATGATTCTATTCTTATTTCATTTTTTTTTATAATTTTACCCTAATTTTATATTTAGTTAGGGTGAAAATAAGAATGTAATGAAATCGATTATTAAAAAAGAAAAAATTAGAATTCATTCTTCCCCTTAAAGAATCATGATTCCATTATTATCTCAATTGCTTTTATAATTTTACCAAAATCCTAAATATAACCTTAAACTCTAAGCCCCAAATCTTAAATCTCAAAATCTTATTTAGAAAAATAATAATTTTAACTCTAAACTTTAACTCACGAATATAACCCTAAATCCTAAAATCTTAAACCCTATTTAGAAAAATAATAATTTTAATCATAAACCTTAACCCACGAATATAACCATAAATCTTAAACCTAAAATCTCAAATACCAAAATCCTAAACCCTATTTAAAAAAATAATAATTTTAACATTAAATCTTAACTCATAAATATAACCCTAAACCTTAAATCTCAAATCCCAAATCTCAAAACCTTAGTTAAAAAAAAAAATTAACCCTAAACTTTAACCCACAAATATAACCTAAACCCTAAATCCTAAACCCTAAACCATATTAAAAAATAATAATTTTAACCCTAAACCTTAATCCACAAATATAACCTTAAACCCCAAATCCCAAAACCATAAACTCTATTTAGAAAAATAATAATTTTAACCATAAACCTTAACTTACAAATATAACCCTAAATCCCAAACCTCAAATCCTAAATCCCTAAATCCTAAATATCAAACCTCAAAACTCTAAATCCTATTTAGAAAAATAATAATTTTAATAATATATTTTATTTTTAAGTAATAATTATTTAGAAAAATAATGATTTCAATAATGTATTTTGTTTGACGAAAAAATAATAATTAAATGATGTTATTTAAACTCTACTAAATATAAAAATATTAAGATAATATATAGTATTTTTCATTCCATTATAATTGTAAACCAAACATTATAATTCTTATTGTTTCTTTAATTCCAATTATCAAATCAAACAAAACTGTTTCCTTTTATTTTATTTCATTCTCATTTATATTCCGATTTCATTCAGTGAATCAAACGACATTTTATGTCATATATGTCTATCTTAAAATATTCATTATAATTTTTTTAAATTTCTTGTTAAAATAATAATAATTATTATCTTTATTTTTTTAGTTATATACCATAACTAATTTAAACATGTAAATAATATATTATTAATATTTAAAATATTAATTATTTTAAATTTATTTAAATAATGATTGTAGGTTTAATTTTTAAAATAAAAATATATTTATTAGTTTTTTTAAAATTTAAATTTTAAAATTATGTATTTTTTCTTTTACCTCAAAATAAAATTATATTTATTTATTTTTAAATATAAAAATAAATTAAATATTATTTTAAATAGATTTTATTATAATATATTTCAATAAATATATAAATAAATTAAAATATTTATTAACGATTTTATTCGTTGTTATAGTGTATTTAGTAGATTGTATCTAATATATTAAGTGTAATTATATTAGCTTAAATTATATAATATAGTGAATAAAATTGATACTAAATTTTTTTAATAAAATAATTTATATTTAAATATTATTAATTTATTTTGTGTAATTTTATTCAAATAAATATTTAATTTTTTATATTTTCTTATATTTTAAAAATAAATAATATATAATTTTTAATTTAAATTATAGAAAAAAGTTAAAAATATATAATTTAAATTAAAAATCTAAATACACTAAACGAGAATATCCAATAAAATTTAAACACACTTTCTATTCTTAATGAGTCAAAATTATCAAATAATTATACACTTTCAATTCTTTATAATACGATGTGATATATATAAAAATTATACTGTAAGAGCCTCATGCGCGCCCTTAATTATAGTGACATTAGGGAGGTGATTTTTTTTTGGTTGTTTTAAAACTATTAATAATATCAAATTAATTTAAGTATATAAAAAATTTGAGGTTTAAATCTTAATTATGAGAATATAGGTAGTGTAATTATTTAAAATATATATTATTATTAAATATATGTTTAAATAAGTTTATTTTTAACAGCAGTTCAAAATTTTGAGAATGAAAATGGCCTTAAATTTAAGGAAAACATTTTTTTGTTCAAAACCTAAGATAAATTTAAATTAATTTGTCAAAAAATTAATAATTAAAAAATTGGGTGTTGCAGTATACAAAATATTATATGCATAATTAGTATATAAATGCTAAGTAGAGATTTATTTTAAGCATACAAATGATGTAGATATAAATTTAATCCATATAAAGAAATTAGTAATATTGTAATAATTTAAATTACCATTATTATAATAATATTTAAATATAATTAATTGTAACAATTTAAAAAAACATATTTAGTATATTTTTAATAAATTGTTAAGAATGATTCGATTCAACGTTCACAAAAGGAGTCGATTTTTAAAACACTAAAAATATAATTTGACTCGGTTAAGAGGGAACATTAAAGTGATAAAATAAAATAAAAATTTATGTTAATATCATTATTAAAAATAACTAAACTGAAGAACATGATTGACACGTCTGTCATAGATGTAGCAACTCAGAATTGTAATTTCGTATCATTTTAGAATTTGCTTTTATTATCATCGTTAATTGAGAGGGACACTGCATTTATGCAGTACCCCGCAATATTAAAATTATAAAATAAATAAACAAATAAATTCTTGTTAAAAAATACACGACAATTACCATAACATCCTTTGACAATCATTGCACGGACAAAACAGCTGGTCGGTATCAGCCGACAAAAAACAAAACCTCAACATCGTTGTATTATTTTCCAGTTTTTTTTTATTAAAATAAAAATAATATTTTTAAAATTTATAACCACCTAAATATTATTTATTATATTCCTTTACATATTTGTATTAAATATCCATTTCGTTATTCATACATATTTTTATATTAATAGTATTAGGTTTCGTATTAATTAATATATAAAAAAAAATTAATTCTTTTAAATATATGAAAAATTATTGATAAATTTTTGTTAAAGTTTTCATGTGTTATCATGCCAAACGTTATTATTCTTAATTTTTATTATTAAAAAAATTAAAAAATTATTTTGTTTTAAAATTATTCAACTATAATTATTTAATATTATTTTAATTATTATAAATTTTATTTACGTTATTTTTTAATTTCACAACAAAATTACAATGTATATATATGAACAAACCTGTTATACTGAATCACGTTTCCGCATCACATTTTCACACAAAACACACGTTGCACAGCCTTGCGCTTAAGAGGCAGAGGTTGGTCCTGAGGAGGAGGCACTCGCGGCGTTGCAAGTGCCTGTCATGCCCCATCAAACCCGTAAGACTCCGAGGGGCTGTTTCGTAATTTTTCCCCTGACATAGTCGCCGGAAACAACAATCAAATATGGGAATCTCTTCCGACGACGTCGTTGTGATTCAGCACGGCAAGACTGCCGGTGACCCTTCGGTCGTCACCATCAATTGTCCAGACAAGGCTGGTCTTGGGTGCGATCTCTGTAGAATTGTCCTTGAGTTCGGTCTCTCAATTACCAAAGCTGGTACTCTTTCGATTTCTTTCTCAATTTCTTAAAAGATTTGATGAAATATTGTTTGTTTGCTCTCTTATGTAATTCTGGTTGTAGATGTTTCAACTGATGGAAGATGGTGTTACATAGTCTTCTGGGTTCTTCCAAATCCAAGCGCATACGAACTTGATTGGGAAAGCTTAAAAGAGAGGCTCCAATCTGCTTGTCCTTCATGTCTGTTTTCATTTTACTTTAATCAGCAGTCAGCCACTCCCTCACCCTCTCCATTATACCTGTTGAAGTTTTGGTACCATGACCGAAAAGGATTGTTACATGGTAATTACTAAAACATAATTTTGTTGTCTCCCCTCTAATAAAAGTGAGTTTATATTCTTCTCTTGTTTAGATGTTACCAAAGTCCTCTGTGATCTTGAGCTAGCTATTCAAAGAGTAAAAGTGATGCCAACTCCAGATGGCAGAGTTTTTGATATGTTTTTCATCACTGATTGCATGTGAGTTTCTAAATGTTATTTTTTCTAATTTTGCTCATTGAATAACTTTATGCTAGTCATTTTTGTATAATATAATATGTACCCTTTTTTATAGAATGTGTTACTTGTTGTGCTGTAAGAATTTGGAAAAGTAACTCATAGGTCATTTTGTTCGTCATTTAACTATCATACTAAAAAACAATTTAGTTAAATTGATCATATTTTAAATAAAATTCTTATTATTTAATATTTTTTATACTAAATAACTTTTAATAAAATTTAAAATAACACTGATAGTCATTTTAATTTCTTTCCACCTCTTCCTTTAGCCGTGTGAAAGATGACCAACATATCATTTTAAATTTTGTTAAAAGCCATTTAAGATTAAAAATATTAACCCGGATCCTTGTTACGTTGACCTGAAGTTAATTCATTGCATGTAACGTTAAATTATCAATGTATCTTCGTTTGATTGAGAAGTAAGAATTTTTTGAGTAGTAGACATATGATAGATTATAAAATCTCATCAATATTTAACAAATTAATTTACTGTTAATTGCTCTGATAATGATGCTGTATTATATCAGGGAGCTATTGCACACAAAGAAGAGAAAAGATAACTTATGTCAGCATCTGATGGATGCTTTAGGAGATCATGGTATCAACTTTGAGATTCAGTTAGCTGGACCCGAGTTTGAAAGTTTGCAGGGGAGTTCATCTCTTCCCCCAGCAATTGTTGATGAGTTATTCTGTAATGATCAATTAGATAAGAGATCCAATCTGCAAGCTCTAAGCTCCGATGCGAGAGCACTTAAGGCTAGTATAACTGTGGATAATACATTGAGTCCTGCTCATACCTTGCTTCAAATTCAGTGTCCTGATCAGAAGGGACTCTTTTATGACATCATGAGGACTTCCAAGGACTGTGATATCAAGGTACAAACATCTGCAAGATAAGGAGAGATTGCTTGAAAAAAAAAAAACAACAGAAAATATCTTGTTAATGTCTAATAATATGGTTAGACATGTGCATATAAAAATTTGGAAGGCTTACCAATGTTGGTTTCTTTCCTGTGCTTTCTCTTTCAGATTGCTTATGGTCGATTTTCTCCTAGCGCAAAAAGTCTCCGCAATATGGATCTATTCATTCTGCAAACAGATGGAAAAAAGATTGTTAACCCTGAAAGTCAGGTTGCATTATGTTCTCGTTTGAGTAAGGAGATGCTTCAACCGTTGCGTGTAGTTATTTCGAATCGGGGTCCTGATACAGAGCTCCTGGTGGCTAATCCAGTTGAACTTTGTGGAAAGGGAAGGCCCCGTGTGTTTTATGATGTTACTTTGGCTTTAAAAAAGTTAGGAATATCAATATTCTTGGTACGAATGCCTGCCTTCTCATATCTTAGTTTCGTTAATCATCTCAGGTACTTTCACTTCTCTTTCTAAGTAAATGCTATTGTCTGCAGGCTGAAATTGTAAGGCATTCAACTTCAGTTCGTCAGTGGGAGGTCTACAGATTTCTTCTGGATGACAGTTGTGAATTTCGTTTAGCAAGTAATCAAGCTAGAAATAAGATAGTTGAGGGAGTTAGAAGAACATTGATGGGTTGGTGAGCTGTATCTATTCAACCTCGTTCACTCCAATGTAAAGCAAGAAAACTCTGCCTTTTGCTCTGTACCATTTGATAATGCAGAAAAGGTTCTGGATTGGCATTAAGATGCTGTTTTGAAATTGCAGGGATTGTATTTTGTTGTCTTAAAACTCGAATATATTTTTCTTTTACTTGGAATTTTTGGATTAGTTCTATTACTGCAAAACCACACACTCAGTTGAACCAACTCTATAAATTCAATAAAACCATAACTTGGAAGAAAAAAATTTATGGCTTGCATATTTTTGAATGAAAACCATTGTACATTCAAAGAAACAATAAATTCAATAAAAATGTCTACATTTTATTAGTTACTTGTATTGACCTAAATGATTTATACTATTTGTATAAATAAAATTGTTCAAATATTTTTGAACAGACCAAGTACTATTTGTATAAAATGGTTAAAAAATAAACCACAATTGAAGGTGTACAATAACAATTTGCTACCTAATTATTGATTTATTTGTAGGGTGTTAATGTGTTCACCGTTGTTTTGGGTCTTCATTTTTTTTAAAACCAAAATTTACATATTTTTAATATTATTAAAAATTAATTTATTTATAATAATAAAGAAAATTGAAAATTCATAAACATTAAATAACTGACATCTAATTTCAATTAAAAAATAATAGCGCTCGTTGAATTAAGTCCTCTGACATCATTGCTAAGATAAATATCTCCTTAATTTCTTCATAAATTATTCAATTAATTAGTAATTTAAATACAAAAATATTAAAGAAATACCATTATACATAAATTAACATTTTGACAGGGAACATTACTAATAATAAGAATTAACTAAACCCTTAATAGATATTCACCAAAAAAAAAAAAAACTAAACCCTTAATAGATTTGAATAATGTTTTTTTATCATATACGTGTTATACTTTAATTCATGTTCTATTAATAAATAATTTTATAATTATTTTATATTTTTATATTATTTAATATATATATATATATATAATACTATTTAATATATTTAAAAGAGTATAGTAAATGGAGTCATCCTTATTAACGTGGTGAAGACATATAAATTTAAATACAAATGCAAACACGCCAATCAGGACCATTAATGTTACTATAGACATACTATACTATGCCAAATTGCCAATTACCCATCAATTATCTTTCATTTCTTTAATTTCCTCAACTTGTAGCCCATTGATCTTAATCGTTTAACTAAGGAGGCATCTTTTATTTAATTTAATTTTTTATTTTTACTCTCTCCGTCGTCTTTATTTATCTTTATTATTATGAGTATTAATAAACTTTACAGTTTTTACCGTTACTGTTAGAATATATTTCGTATTAATTAAATTATTATTTTTTATTATTAAATATTGTATTTTTTTTCAAAATTTGAATTATTTTTAAATTTTATTTACCTTAATATGAGAAAATCTTAAATACAATGAATTACGAACAAGTGGTGTAATAGAATTAAGTTGATTTTTAATCTTTATAATAAAATTTAAAATTAATGTAATTTTTTATTTAAAATAAATAAATAATAATAAAAGATAGACAGATAAAATAATCCTATATTCTCAAAATAATGAATATATTTAATAACATTGCGAAGGCATTTCAAAAATCTATAAAATTACTTTGGAAGCCTTATAAAATACAATTAGAAGGTCGTATATAAGGTTTTCAAAGTTGTTCTACGTGATTTTAAGTTTTGGAATACATATAGGAAATGTTATTAGATTTCTTAAAGACCTTGTTGAAATGTACAAAACGTCACCATGTCACCATTCTAGTATGGTATGGTGACTTATTTATACTTTATATATAATATATTATTTTGCAAAAATTAAAAAATTAAGATAAATAATTTATTATTTTAACTGATCATATGGTTTCATTCAAAATTTCTAATTTTTAAAAGTAATTTTTTATATTTTCTTTCCTAAATTTATACTTACATCAAAATAAAAAATAAAAAATCATAAAGTTTATTATGTACAATTGAAGTACCGAAATGTCTATGCGTGTGTGACCACATACATTTTATTTAAAACAAAAAAAATTACAAATATAGTTACTATCAATTGTACATTCACTCTCTAGCTAGCTTGTTAAGCAACATTTTTTCACAAAATATTAATCCTTGTTTCCTAAATATGAAATAACATTGTGAAAAAGAATCGCTAACTTTACGTTTACACAAAAACTTTGTTATTACAGGCAAAATAATTATAAAAATGTTGATAGTTTTTATTAAATCAAACTTTATTTGATGCTATATAAATATATATTCTTCCATATTGTTACTCATAATAAATACATACCATCTACTAAATAATAAATAATAATGGTAGAATTTCAAATTGTGACTTGAATTTATTAATGAATATTTTAAAAATATATTTAAGTTATGTATTTATTTTTGTAATATTATAGTTATATTATTAATAAAAAGTTACAGCACAAAAATTAAAAATTAATTAATGATCATTTTTTAAGTTGTTATTTGTTTTTAATTTTTTCAATTATAATTTATTGAAGTTAAAACAATGATTATCTAATAGAGTTAAAAAAATAAATAAAATGAAAAGAAAAAAAATTAATTTTATCATTATATTATCATTTTTTAATTATAATTTGACTAAATTGTAAATAAAATAAATATAATATTTTAGTGTCATTTTTACAACAAATAAAGAACACTAAATAGTGTTTTTCTCCATTTATTATACCAGTATCATTATATAAAACACAAATGATTTAGAGTAATAAGAGAGTGAATTATTATGGTATATCTGTAATATGAACAAATATTGGTAAAAAAAGAAGTATTCAATTAATTAAAGCAATAAATAAGCATATGGAATGGTTGATTCCCAAGCTGAAGAATCTTGATATCATTCTCTAAAGGAATGAAATTGAGATCCAAAAACAAAACTCTCCTACTTGTATTAATTATATATCACTTTTCTTGACAACAGGTACTACTAGTTGAGAATTAGAAGAATTATTAAGAGTCCTCAAAAACTTTTCATTCATAAAGGAGGCTCTATGTCTCCTCATATATATGACCACCCAAAGCTTTGCCCAGTTGAAAATTCTAAGCCACAAACTCATGTGTTTTGTGCTTAATTACGGAATATTTTAGTCTAATGAATTTTAATTATTTCAATAAAATAAAAATAATCGTTAACTATATAATTTTTTTTACTTAATCAATAAATACTCATTTTGAGTGTGTTATATATGTGGTGCCGGGAATGGTATTATAATTATGAATTATTAAGGGTTATTAAAAAATCTGATCATTCGATTTATTCGATCCGTTAATTTTTTTACGATTTCGATCCGACCATTAGATCGGATCAGATAATTTTTTTTCAATTCGTTAAGTTCGAATCGAATGACATATTTCATTATGTATCATCCGATCTCATCCTATTCGACCAAAAATACTTAAATATATATTTATATTTTATATATTAACCATATTCTCATTGATTATTCCTATATTAGTTATATTTTAAGGTTTCTTTTAACTCAAATAAGTTTATGTTATATAAAAATTTAAATTTTTTATTAAAAATATAATTAATTAAGTTTATTAGTTGGATTAATCGGATTCAACCGATTCAATCCGAATAGATTATGGATCGGATTGTATCGGATTTGAAAGATGATCGAATCGATTACGGATTAGAATGTTTCAATCGAATCGAATAGTCGGATTAGATATAATAAGTATAAAATCAACGGTTTTAATCCATACAGACACCCCTATAAATTATTAATACATAGGTATATATATAGATAATACTGAGTGGTATAATAATACTGTTATCGGATTTATTTTTTAGAATTTAACAGTCGACGAATAAAATTGGAACGTGGACGGGTTTGGTAGAATCTAGATAGATAATTGAATGTGTATCGGTAACATTAGTGAACGTTTCTTTTTATATATCAAAAATTTAAAATTTAAAAATTATCAAAAAATTAAAGAACGTTTCTTTCATTTCGTCAAAACCCAGATCCTAATATCATTTCATTACCAAAAATATATTTCACTATTTATTACACATATATCTTACCAAAATTAAGGAACGTTTTTTTTTTTTTGAGAGAGAGAGAGAGAGATAAAACTCCATTGATATGAGTAACAATTGTGTTATTGAAAATTATTGCTTTCCCTCCATAATGCATGCAAAGGTAGTATAAGAATATTGTTACATAATACTTGTATAATTTTACAGTGATGTGCATTGTGTCATACACTGTTTTTAGCGTCAAATAACAATTTGTAACCGTCATCTTTTATAAATGCTTAATTAATTATAAGTGTAGCATTTATGAGCTTTGCTCAATTAAAAAAAAAAAGGAATTTTGAATGAATATTTATGTACGTGAATTCATTCAATATATCTTGCAAGTTTATAGTATGGGCCGGCCATAAATTGTTCTAGTATTAATAACTAATATGTTTATGTGTATGTTAAATAGTGAGAAACAAAATTATCAATTTTTTTTATTTAAATATAATCTCCTTACATATAAACAACAATAATTTATTAATATTAATTATTTTATAATTTAAAGATACATACCTGTTTTCGACGAGAAAACCTCTAACTTATTAGTATTAATAACTTATTTCTTATATAATTATTTATTACATCAATAATTAATATAAATAATCATCAGTATAAAACAATAAAGATGAAATACACTTTCCCTTAAAAAGTCCAAATACAAATGAAAGATAGGATTTATTCTATATAGTTCTTACCAACTTTAAATTATGAAACTTTTTTTTATATATTTCATTTTATTATTATAGGGTAGAATTTTATTTTTAAAAATAGATAATTTGATATGATAATAATATTTATTGTTTTTAAAATATTAATTTTCTTGTAAAAATATAATTACTTTGCAAAGGAAAGTTTCATTTCTAAAGTTTCTTTTATTAAGTGTAATTAAATTATTATATCTTTGTTAAAATGATAGTGGAATCACACCTTTAAAATATCATATCTAATAATTTGTACATAAAAATAATAATAATAAAGTCTTTTTATCTCGATTTAAAATAAGATATTAAATAAGACGGTAACATGTGATTGGACAATAAAAATATCTATTTTTATCTTCTTACAGCCTCAGTTAATATCTAATCTTAAATAAAAATATATAAAAGTACCGTAAAAATAATAAAATACAAAATATATTTAGGTATGGGATAAGGCACCTAGGTGTGTTGCAACTGGGTGTATGGTAGGACCGAAAGGCAGCCCTGCATTTAAATCATAATATTCTAAGTCATGAGCTGGGAGTCTTTAGGCTCTATCCTGTAACAAGCTGACACGACAGCATAATTTTACAAAAATGGTATTTGTCACAGCTGAGATGTAATTTCAGTCCACTTCCACCAACAATTCAACATAATTAGCCATTACTTTCGATGCCATTTTTTATATAATTATTAATTAAAATAATATAATTTATAATATATATCATCAATATAACTTTAATATATTTTATCATTATAATATTATTTGAAATATTATTTTGATAATATTTTTAATTTATTTAAATACTTCTTTTAATATTATTTTAAATTTTAATATTTTAATTATATTTATTTTATTTTTAATTTTAAAATTATATTAATTAATTAATTTAATATATTTATGTACGAACTTATTGTATTTTTATTTTTTATTTTAAATAATTTTATTACTATAATAAATAGTATTTAGGTTAGTGTTTAAAATCAATTTTAAATAAAAATTGATTTATAATAGATTTTAATTCTTGTAAGTTTATAAACTAATTTAAAATTTAAAATTAAAAATATATTAAAAAATTATATTATAATATCAACTATATCAAAAATTAATCTTTAATTTCTCAAGAAATGTTTATAAATCTGTTTCTCCTAATAACTCTAATTTTAAATAGATATAGTATAATTTTTATTATTATTTATATTATAAATAATTATGTATCATATTTTATATTATTTTTATATTTTTATTTATTTTATTTAAAATTATTAAAAATAAATAAAATATTTTAATTAATATTATTTTATTTTATTAAAAATTTAGTAAAATAATATGAAATAAATAACAGTACTTAAAATTTTTATGCTGGAACAGATATCACTTCAATACATTGCAACTTTTGTGGCCACTACCTTAACCTACTTACCGACTACCATCATGGATTTTCTAGTAGAAACTCTAAATATCTTAAATTTATAATAAATTTTAAATTACTTGTTAGAGTTTAATTCTTTTATGAAGCGTTAGAGATTAATTTGATAGTATGGTCGGATATATAAAATATATTTAAATAAGATTGTATTAAATTAATTATATTTATGATATTTTTATAATATATAATAGTGATATTTTTTATAAAAAAAATTATTTATTATAAATTATAATTAATATGATAAAATATTATCATAAATATATTTAATGAAATTAATCACTATTATCGTATATTTTTTATTATAATCCTACCTACTTCAGAGTGGGACCCGGTGAGATCCACTCAGTCTCAATCTATATTTAAAGGGGTACAAAGCTCCACAGTAAATTCTCCATATTAGTGAAAACTGAGAACCAAAGCTCAGTTTCTTAAATCGAGCGCTATCGCACAGGTCAGCTTCTCTTAATAAAAAATAAAAAAATAAAGAAAGCCAGAGAGAGTAAATTACTTCTCCGGCTCCGGTATCTCCCGCCGGCGAGAGGCGATCACTCTGACAGAGTTGTTCTCTGCGGTACAGTTACATTCTCATTCTTCGTAGTTATTAAGTTCATTGTCCGTTCATATTTGAGTGAATTTGTAATTTGGGAATGTTTTTCTTTTAATTTAGTTTGATGCTTCAGTTTTTGAGTAGTTTGGTCGCTATGGATTAATTGTTTATTCCGTAGCATTGAAGATAAACATCTAGGGTTTATATATACAGATTATACAATATATATATATATATATATATATATATATTTCTGCTTGGTTACTGTATATTTGAACTAGGCTTTGAGCTTTTGGCTTTGGATGGCCTATGTAATGTGTTTGGTTTCTTATATAGGCGTTCAAACTCTAGATGATGTAGAAGACGCTTTGGTTGGTTTGATGCAAGAGTAGCGATTCGAGACTGGAGTAAGGAAAAATCAGAATTTAATTGCAGGGTAGCGAGTTGGATGAGCCTTGCCGAGGCGACTCAGTTAACCTTTTTGAAAATGGTAGGCCCTCAACTGTAGTTCAAGCTTTTGCATGCGAATGCACTGCTTAAAATTTATGCTGATTTTGTTTGGTATTTTTGAAATTTCCGCACTGAAGAGGTTTATGGCTTCGATTAATCTTGGCTTTCATGCTATGTTGTTGTTTGAGTCTTATTCACAAGTTCGCTTAAACTCACACACACGCCAAAAGGTACTTCAAGTTATGTTTTTTTAGGTATTCATGATCATCCGATTGGTATGCCCTTCGTCAATTTAGTCAATTTTGAACTGGGGAGGCTGTAGCACTTGGTTTTATGCAAGATAGGATGCTGCAAATATCATTCTTCAGAACCAAATGCATTAATTCAATTAACGAGGAGGGTTGAATTAGGGCCTCCTCTTCTCCAGTTGTTGAAACTTAAAAGTGCTTCAAATGAGTCAAAACATTTTGAATGGTGTTTGGCTATTATTAAGATAAGTTTTTTCAAATTCTCAAAGCACTATCTGTACTTTAAAAAGAAGTAAAGTTTTTAATTTGTGTTCTCATTATAAAATAATC
Source organism: Hippophae gyantsensis (assembly GCA_030763125.1). Classification (NCBI taxonomy): domain Eukaryota; kingdom Viridiplantae; phylum Streptophyta; class Magnoliopsida; order Rosales; family Elaeagnaceae; genus Hippophae; species Hippophae gyantsensis. The sequence goes on from CM061030.1 coordinate 31,789,549, forward strand.
ACTAATGTGCTACTTAATAAAATCATTTTGAACCATACCACTTATTTCAAACTACTTACTTTGAGACCAATGAGAAAATCATTCGATCGGACCTTAGTTAATCAAGGCATTGTTGATAAACGTAGAATGTCTGATAGGCTAAGATTGAAGCTGTGATTGGGTACTACCTTGACTGAAGTCTTCTAATTGTTTGGAGTCAGCCTCAATAAGAATGAAAGTGTTTCAGAGGCGCATTATTATGAAAAGTGATGTGGACTATAAAATTTAGCAGGACTGGCAAGAAAAGGGATATTTATCATGCATATGTGACTGTTAGAATTTTAATGTACTCTTTAGTTTATAGCATCACTGAATAAAACACATAACAGATCAAAAATACATAATACTTTCTATTTATACATCGGAATTGCTTTAATTGGATGGTTAAGATAGTTTTTAGTATTACGGAATAAAACTACATTGTTTACATTCTATTCACTTAAGAAACATGGTATAAAGATGGTGTGTAGAATGAGTTATTTATATGATACCTTTGTCAAGATCATGTTCACCTTGTTATTAACTATATTGACTGCAATTGTTGCACAGCTGCTATTAATTCAATCAACCATGCATATATCAGTTTTGTGGGTGCTCTCGCGTTGGCTCTTAGATGGCCCTGAGGTTCCTTGTATTATATAATATCAAAACCTCTTGCATTTCAATAGGTTTCTGATAAGAAATATAGGCATTATGTAAGTCAATATGTTGATTTTGTTATGTTTCATGACATTGTTTAACTAACTTGGAGAGACTTTTGGACATTTACAGACACCTTAATATAATATAACAAAGGATATAGGATAAAGAATAGTCTTTTATCTACGATTAAAGTGCATTTTAAACCCATTGTTATATAATGGGGTAATAGAAGTCCATTATTTTTCGTAAATAGTCACCAAAGTCTATTTGTCAATTTTAGGCCAAATTTTCAAGGGATAAAATTGGTATTTTAAAAAATATTTATTTTTTACAGAAAATGACAACAACAAATATTTGAATAATTACTTTTTGTAGACAAATACAACGTAGTTCATTTTCCTACAACTAATAGTGTTAGACATTTTTTAATATTTAATGTTTTATTTACTTATTATTTAAACCATAAATTATTTATTTAAAAAATATTTATGGATAGTTTATAAAATATGGCTATTATTTAATTTGTGTTAATATGGATGATTTGTTTTTCAAAGTTGAATATGGATTTTTAATGTGTAGTCTAATGAATCATTTCGATTTCTCCATTTTTTACTCTATTTCCGTTTTTTTTGCTGGTCTTTTTATGCCTTTAAGGGAAGTTTATCATTAATTTTCTTTCATATAATATTATAGATTTATCTCTTTCACATTCAATCTTGAAAAGAGTTATTTTTTCAATGGACAACAAAAAATAAACAATGAATATGATGACATGATGTGCATCTAATGAATATGATATGCCATATAAATAAAAATGAATAATTTGTGATTATACTATTTGATGTAAAAAAAATTATCAATAATATGATGAAATAATATATAATTTTTTTTATAAAAAATAATTTGGGATTTAAAATAATATATAAATAAAAATTTATTTGAGTATTTGTTGTAAAAAGATGAATTGTGATGTAAATATAAATAAAAATAATTATTTAAATACTTGCCGTATCATTTTTGGTAAAAATATAATTATTTTTTAAAATATCTATTTTACCCCTGTGAAATTATGGCTTAAAATTACCAAATAGATTTTGATAACTCTTTTACAAGAAGTACTATACTTGTACTGTCCTACCAAATAATAACGAGTATAAAGTGTACTTTATTTATAGGTAGCGGACTCTTGGTACCCTTTATCCTAATATATATATTGGCAAGTAGTCCATCAGCTTAATTAGTTTGTTCTATCATTTTAGTTCTTGTGTTGACCTTTTAAAGGCAGATTTGATGGAACCATAATGATCCATTGTGGTTTTTCTAATTTATTAAATATACGGAGGGAGGCAGGGAGTGAGGTAGGGGATTGGTTTTGTACATGCTGTCTGTTATTTTGGTGAACGTATATGTGTTTTCTTCTCATACCCTCTTAAAGTATTTCTGCTTATGCTCAAGATTTCAGTTCCAGTGATCAATTAAATTCTGTGTGTTAATAATGCAGTCTTACCAACCCAAAAGCTTTTGGATGCCTCTAGATGCTGGCTGTCTTACTGATGCCGAGATGGGTTATGATAGCTCCTCTAGTATTAACCCAAAACGGAGTCAGTGGTTTATCGATTCCAGTGAACCTGAGCTGTTCAATAATAAGAAGCAAGCTATGAAGGCTTTTGATGGCAGGCCAGTTCCAGGAATTCCAAATATAAATATTTCTTCATGGAACAACACTTCTAGCTTCCAGTCAGTTCCGGTACAGTTCAATGACTGCCTATTTGGATTAGAGCCTCTAAGGAGTGTTGATCTGGTTGATAGAAACATTCACACTGTTGGTAGTGAGACTATGCATACACAAAGAAAGGAATTTGACAGTCAATATGGAAGCAATCAATCTGTGGGCTTGTCAATGTCTCATAACAACAACGAGGATCCTTCATCTTGTCACAATTTTGGTGCAATCGAAAAACTTAAGGTCAATCAAGTTAATGATTCTGACACTATGCTGTCTGCACCCATAGGAAACTCCTATAACAGGGGAGAAAACGGTGCAATATCAGTGAGTGCTACCCATAACAAGGGTGATGGCAAGACGATATCATTAGGACCAACTTATAACAACAGCGGTGGAGGAAATACATCATTGATGGGCGGCGCTAGTTTTACTAAGGCTAAGGACAATTTCATTTCAATGGGCCATAGTTTTAACAAGGAAGATGGCAATTTCATATCCATGGGTCATAATTATACCAAGGGTGACACTATCCTGTCCATGGGACATCCATACAACAAAGGGGAAAACAGTTTTATGTCAATAAGTCAATCATATGAAAAAGCAGATGGAAATTCCGTATCATTAGATACTTTGTATAACAAACCCCATGAAAGTTTTATTTCCATTGGTGCGACCTATGGCAAAGCAAATGATGATTTCATTTCAATGGCTCCTTCGTACGCAAAGGGGGACAGTAAATTTTTATCAATGGGTTCAAGCCATGGTAAGGCTGATTCAGATGTTGTAGCAATTGGCCGTGACTATGATAAAGGAGAATCAGGCAATTTATTTGCGGAACAGAACTACAACAAAGCTGAGGCCAATACAATATCTTTTGGAGGTTTTCACGAAGAAATTGAACCAAATCCCTCTGGTGGGATCATTAGCAGCTATGATTTATTGATGACTGCACCTCAATCGTCGCAAGCATCTAGAAAGAGACATCCAATCAAAACCAATATGGATTCGAAGGTAAACGCTGTTGCAACTGATACCATCCAGAAGAACAAGGAGCCAAAGACTGCCAAGAAGGCACCCCCTAACAACTTCCCTTCAAATGTCAAAAGTTTACTATCAACTGGTATATTTGATGGAATTCCTGTGAAGTATGTTTCCTGGTCAAGAGATGTAAGTTATTTTGTTTCTTCTTCATTTTGATTAATCATTTGGATATTTGATTCCATGCTTCCTACTGATAATGTTCTTGCTTTCCTACATCATATACTATATCTTTTGCAGAAAAATCTCAAAGGAATTATTAAGGGGACTGGTTATCTCTGTTCCTGTAAAGATTGCAATCACCCCAAGGTAAGATTTTCCATTCCTCTTATTTTTCTGGTGTAGGGCGTGAAGAATCCTGTTTGTAGAGTGCATTCCTATAAGTTTTTAGTGGATTATATAGATTGTGTTGCTTTCATAAAATTAATACCAATGTTCTATTTTAACTGACTAAGAGGTCCAGATTTTATCATGCTTTGGTCATGAGATTTGTAAGGTCATTTATAATCATTTATCATCACCTTAAAAACTTCAATAAAATTGTTACTTAAGAAATATCCTCTTAAATTTGACAACGTGATTATTAAATGACAGAATTTGGTCCAATTTTTTAATCAAAAATCAAAGTATGATTTTATTGTTAATTTTATGAAAACAATAAGACATATGATCCACTAAAGTTACGAGACTTATTCTCAACTTGTATAAACTGCAGGACTCCTAACATCCTCCATCTTTATTTATTTATTTATTTTGCAAAAAGGTGTTTTTTCAAGGTCGGTCTCTGATTCATGGCCGAGCTGAAGAGTTGATTTGCATCACACAGGCTCTAAATGCTTATGAGTTTGAACGCCATGCTTGTTGCAAGACCAAACACCCAAACAATCACATTTACTTTGAGAATGGAAAGACCATCTATGCAGTTGTTCAAGAGCTCAAGAACACTCCTCAAGAGTTGTTATTCGATGCTATTCAAAATGTGACAGGATCACCTATTCATCAGAAAAATTTCTGTATATGGAGAGGTAATGCCGATTTCTAGTTGATTTTAGATTCGAAGAGGAAAAATGGAGAGATTAATGAAGTAACTTGTTGAACATGAAAGATAACCCTTTTATAAAAAAAGCCACTAGACTCATTTTTTTATTAAATAAATAGAATATTAGACGGATGTGATTTGAATTTGGGTTCATAGCGGTGTTGGGAGTCATACATCAAAAGCCAATTCTATATAAAGGTTTCCCATATAGCAGCTAGTTGAATTTTTTTAATTACTTTACTTTATATAGGTCTCTCATATAGACAAACTTTTCATCTTTATTTTCAGAATCATATCAAGCTGCAACTCGTGAACTCCAACGTATCTATGGTAAGGACGAAGTTGCCATGCCATCTTAAGATGAAAATCTGCCTCTGCGTAGTTGGGATAGGCTCTGAATAACATTATACATCTTATATTATATGATAGACTGAAGTCTAAAATTTTAATTATTCGGGTTTTTGTATATTTTGGATAGCTTGTCAATTTCCTTAGATGAAGAATTAAATTATGCCTGTGTGTCTCATATGAGGTTGAGATTTTATTCAAAATTTAGGGTAGTTTTTCTTAAACGCCATTAGTCACTCAACCAAAGCTTAAACACATGCTTTCACTATCAAACCTTTTATATAACTTCAAATTCAGAAATTAGCCAAATATGCAGAATATTAAACCCCTATCAAGACTCTTCACATAAAAGTAGAGACTAAAAGTAGATTTTTTCATTTTATTTCATATATTCTTTAACATTTTAAATAAGTTAATAATATAATATTGTTTCTTTTCATTTAAGTCTAATCTTAAGTAAATTGTAGCATTAATGTGTTTAACTTTAAGTATAATGTATTTTTTTTTAATTGAGTTCACGTTATAAATAATCACGTATTATATTATCTATTTTTTTTATATTTTACTTATCTTATTTAGATCAATTAGAGACAAATAAAATGTCTTATTATCATTTATGAAATAAATTTTTAAAAATAAATTGTAGCATCAGTCTCTTTATCGTTTTATCTCGATTACCAAATTATCCTTACGACCCAATTCACTAAGACATCAAAGTTACAAAAGCTACGGCCATATCACTTTATGAATTTGTTTTTTTCGAAAAGGCTTTACAAAGACGAGTAAACTTCCTCAGATTGTTGGCAAGATCAAGTGTTTGGCCTAGCATATTTTTACTATTTCTCTGATTATTATTATTATTTCTTTTTCATAATTTCTATGTTGTTATTGTTATTAAATTGTAAAGTAAATCAGCACTTTTTGGACAATAAATTGAAATAAAAATTCAACGTCTACGCCTAGAGTGGTTGTAAAAAATTCAAAATTCAACGGGCACGATTACAACTCATTTTTCAAATTTTTTAGGGGAAAAAATACTCATTTTATTTCTTACTTTGTTCGTAAATAGTTTGCTCTAGTTGTACTGGGTCCCAGCCTCCCACATCTCAGTCCATTTAAATGTTATATAATTTATTAGTGGGTGAAGTGTAGTTTTTGTACTTTTGTTTATGATTTTGGTGGTAAAAAATATCATTTAATCGTTGAAAGTTGAATATAAAATTTTAAGATTTTAATATTTAATATATAAATAAAATTTAATAATTTAAATATTTTTTTATTAAAATAAAATATATATAACATATTTTTCAATTAAAAATAAATAATAATTAATAATAAATAATAATATATTACTGTTTATAGGGTGAATATAAATCCTAAATCTACTGTTGAGTACCAATATTTAATATTTTTATCATCTTAATGGGCTTTTTGATTTATTAATAAAATATTTTTATTATTTTTTTAATTAAATTTTAATTTTTTTACTTTTAACCCTTAAAAAATATAAAATTTTCTCACCTAACTAACCTAAACTTAAATTTAAAAATAAAATATTCAAATTTATGTTTCATTAGTATCCTTTTAATAATAAAAATAATTAAATAATATTTTTAATAATTAATAAAATTAAACAATATCAATTAAAAATAAATAAATTAAACTACACTTAAAACTTAATCAAAATACCCTTTTTCCTTTATTAGAATTATAATTAACAAACATGCCTGAAAAATTATCTACATTTTCCGAGGTGTCAATACGAGGTATGACAAGATTGTCCGTATAATTTTATTAAAAAAAAAAAAACACAATGCTAACAATTCCAATCGGAATTTTCCTCGTATGACTAATCCAACGAATGTTTATTTAAGTATTAATATTATAAGATTAATCTTTTTTTTGAATTTAATGCTTTATATTTTTTACGAATAAAAAATATTATTTAAATTATTAAAATATATTTAAATTAATTATTTTAATCAAAAAGTAATAAATTTAATAAAAAAAATTTAAGTTACGTGAACTGTAAATTGACAAATTTGTAGCTTAAATATTTTAAATAAATTGATAAATTTTTAAAATAATTAATTATCAAAAAATAAAATAATAAACAATGTTTACTCGGACTAATTTGGTGTCAAATGATAGTGAGTATATTACCACATCCATTTTGCATTCATTTTCTAACATCTTTAGGAATGATATCTCAAATATAACACTTACACATATTTTTCTATCACGTAATCTTGTGAAAAACATCTACTATACAACTCCTTCATTACACATAATATATGGAACGCACATGGGTCTCCAAAATTTGTATGGAAAGTGTTCTCTATTTGGTGGGTCCCATATGTCTATACGAGAGTAAAGATATTAAGGGGTCGGTGTAGATCAGATTGCGAAACCAATCTGTCTGAACCGTTTCATACCATGCCTAAACCAATCTGCCTGAATCGTTTCAGACCAAATAGGTTCAATTTAAATTGGATAATATCTATGGATAGAAAAAAACTACCCCATTGGCACGTATGATTTTTTTGTTTGTTTATTTATTTTTTAAATAAAATGTAATAATAATAGTAATTTTTTTCATGTAATTGAGAAAAAAATGGGTATTTAAATAGTGCTCAAAATCAATCCAATTTTAATCATGAACCATTCACAATAAAATGGATAATGCCCCGATCCATTTTTGCTACGATATGTCCCGCCTCAATCTATCCTAAATAGGTTAGGTACTTTTAGGTAGAGTTGTCAATTTTTCTAGATGAGACAAATCCCTAAGAGAGTTATCTAATTGGAGACAAGGATAAGGAAAATAAAATAAGAAACGAGAAACAAGAAATGAAGATCCATATTTTATAATATAAGGTAGGGTAAGGATGGAGATTATATTCTCCGTTTCGTTCTCTAAAATTATATACTCCATTTTAATAAATATAAAAAAAAATTGAAAGAGTCGACGACTCGATTCACAATCAAGGTAAGGACATACATACTCCTTAAGAACTCATCCATAACACTCAAAAAAACAAAATATTACACTTAAATAGAATATTTAGCAGAAATAGTAAATATGAAAATCTCAGATAATTATAAAACTATCAGTACATATATATATAGTTAATAAGAAAACATCATGTATACAGTTATAATTAGAGTTTAAGCTTTAATATGTTGGACCATATACAACGTAAATTCATATTGTACTAGAATAACAATAGATCATGCATAACAAGTAATATAATGAGGTAAACTCACATAAATACCGTATCTATGTGGTAACATCCTTGGGTTGTTTATACCAACTACTCGATTACAAACACTTCACTAAGTAATCAATAATTACAACTATGATAGAAATAAAACCACCAATATTTCTATCAGTCGGGACCTCTTTCCAAACTACCTATTGCTGCCTTCACTTACTACCTTTGCAACAACTTGGTTCAACAATTGAACTTGGCTCTCCTCCAAAGCCAATACAACCCAATATGGTATGATCAAAAACCAAAGATCAGTAATATGTTATGTGAACAATCAACAGGATCACCCTTGATCACGAGTCACCAATAATCAACTAAGGACACACAGTCCATCACAAATCTCAAACCGTGTATGGGAGACACACAGTCAAATCACGTACGTACACAACCAATGATTTGATATCTTAGCACAAAAACCAACCAAAATTCTCAATGTTGTGTCTCACACAGAAAATAAAATAGTCTTGAGCTCAACACTCATGCATGCTATTTTCCCACAACATTGAAGTAAATAACGTCAACTCTCCAAAAATAATTTATGAAATAAATTCTCAGTGCAAATTTTGGTAGAGTTTTGATACTAAAGTTATGAGTGAAAAGAGGAGAAGAATATGGGGTATTTATAGAGGGAAACCCAACAATCGAGCCACTCACCACATACCTCGCCACCCATCTCATCAAGGGTGTGGTGGAGATGTGGCAAGGCTCCTCGTCGAAGTATATGTCAAGGTGCCAAAAATCATAATTTCTTGTTTCAAAAAGTATCGAGTTATTTCATAAATACTCGTACCCAAAACAAACCAAAATCTGGCACTCACGGCTTAGCATATATACTAAACAACTAACTCCGTGGTGTGTGAAAAACACATTTTCAATTAAAGTGTTTCTACCTATATGCATGTATGCATTACTAATCTATAATAACCAACCTTACACAAAAAAATATAAAACATTGAGTAAAATAAATAAACACCATATTTTGCATATAGGAAGCCAATACACAAACACAAAATACAAACAGACTTACATTCTCTCCTTTGGACTTCCATGTCAAAACACTGCATAACTAAGTACAAACACGCATCAATCATAAGATGATCATGAACATAACCTAAGGTTGTTTTTTCTCATGAACAAAACAACGACGCATACCAAACCCAGAAAAACACACCTACTTCAAGTGCATTCATCTTCTCCTATCAACTCAACTAACCTTTGTCACTCTGAAACGTAAGGAACACCTAAAGTTAGAAGACATCAATCTACAACTATAACCTGCACACACGAAACATCCACATACCACGTGAATATATCATGTATAAATAGTGTGTAGTCTATCCACATATTATCGTGTTACCCTTACATTAGTATACAACAATAGGTAAAAATACATGCAATGTACACAATTTTCTTTAATTTCATGCAACACTCTCCCTAGGTGTATGTCGTTTAGATAATAACATGTAGTGAAATCCTACACTTAACATCCATACAACACATAGATGCCAATAGATATATAGTTATACACACAAATGTTTCCCTCTTTTGACACTGAAAATCAAACAAACACCCCTATATGAGGGAGAAAAGACAAAAATATGCGATAATCTTAAAATTTATGCAATATAGCAGAAAAGATTAAAGTAAGTAAACATGTTACACATAATAGAATTAAATGAATAGAGGTCAAAGGAAAGATAACAAACTCATTATCATTAATTAAACTTTATTTTACAAAATTTTAAAGAAAAGAAATGAAGGAAACTAAAGCAACCAGAAAAAATGAGTTTAGCACTCTTCATCTCCCTCTTGTGCATTATCGTCCCCATAGACACCATTGTGAGAAGATTTTCCAACATCGGTAGGGGTAGAATCTGGTGTAGTAGTCTCAGGATAGAGAACATAGGTACTAAGGGATCAATATATAGGCTTAGGTGTACCTCGCTAACCCCCTCGCTAGAGTGGTTGGCAAGCTACCTTGGCGAGTGTGTAAAACATTTGTGGTGAGGTGCCTCTACAAAGGGTATTAAGAGTTGGATAAAAAAATTGTAGAAATATCCCAAGAAGAGAGAGAAAGAGAATGTCAAACTAACAAACACAATATTTTTTATTTTTAAAGCAATAAAAGGAGATAAAACAAGTAAACAAGTAGACATATATCAAAATACACAAAAGTCACATACAGAAGGACTACAATCATAAGAGAGAGAAAAATAAACCACTCAAACCAAAACAGACCATCCTAAAATAATAATCAAACATCATCCCTTCGTTTAAAGATTTTTGTGAGGGAAAACTGAGTTAGGAGATAGTCTTTGAGTCATATAAGCATGAGGAGTATATTAAACTTGTGGTTTGTTTTGTTTATAATTTCTAGGAATTTTAGTTGAGTTATTCATATAAACCAGGTCATGCAAACTTTTTGAATAAGATTTAACTTTTTTCGCACTATGCCTAAAGTGCATAATGTAACCTGCTTGAAGATGCTCAGATGAGCTATAGTATCTATATCCAGACATAAGAATGAGAGAGAGAGAGAGAGAGACAAAAAGCTTCGAGATGTACTTCTTACATATCTAGGACATGCCTATCAAGGTGAATAATAGTGCCACATAGATAACAAACACGAACATTTAAGGTAGATAATCTAGGTCCTTGACTCCAAGGAATAGTACGTAGAGGAGAGGAAGACAAAGCGCTCACATTGACTTTCACATGAGGATGAGAAGTCAATTGCCTACGGTGTGATCTCACATGCCCGAGTTTATCACAGTGGTGACAAGTAGGAGTAATAGTAGATGAGGCAGTAGACCACCACTAGAGTAACAAAAAGGACTAGCCTTAGGTGAAATGTTCACCTTACGAGAGGAAACAAGTTGGAACGTAACAACCGACTTACCATTAAAAGTGAAGTAACTAATTTAAACTTTGAATCTTGTGCAGTCGATTTCACAAACTTAGGAGCTGTTAAAATTGAAGTAGAAACCTTTTCATTATACCCAATGTTGTGTTTATCACCAAATGGCTTTATACTGCTAATGATTTCACTTACTTTTTGTGAAGTAGACATCAATTTTTTGATAGTAGAGGAAAACTATTACAATTCTTTTTCACTCATATGGAGTTCTTTTAAAGCAATGATCAACTCTTACTTTTCCTTTAGGAAGGATTCCAAGTAAGTTGTAGAGTTGTTGAGATACCTATTTTCTCATTCAAATGTTCCACTTCTACTTCTTTCTTAGTGAGAGAATAAGTTAAATATTCCTTGGCACTTTCAAAGACTATTACCTACTTCTTCAATTGATATATTTTAGCATTATGAACATAAAGCATTGACATACAAGAGGGTAGCTTTACTAGAAGCATGACACTTTGACAGTTCCTCAAGCTTTTTCACCTTTTCATGATTTGCATTAACTTTTCAAATAAATCAGAATATTGATTTTGCATGACCTCACATTTGTTAGTGAAATCAAGATGTTGACCATTAATTTAGGACTTCTTTTCCTCAAGATATTTCTTCAAGGAATTTATCTCACGTTCCTTTTCATCCAGGCTCTCTAAAACCTTTTTCTTTTCCTTTACTAACTTGATATGCTCCAATATTAGTACATTATAAGAATCAAGAAACTCATATTTCTTATCCTCATCATCTTTAACTGGAGCTTTTTAAGCATATGAGATTGCATTTGGAGGATCTACGACATCCATCCTCATCTTCACTACTGGTACTATCCAAAATAGTAACTTCAAACTTCATAGCACGTTTGTTTGTGAATACAATTGGTAGCAATATTAAGTTTCCCATATTCGAACTATCTAATTTTGTTGAGATGGCCTTTTTTGGGTTTCTCAACTTCATTATCTAATTCTTTATCAATCTTTATTGATTTTGAGTCTTTAATGCTTGAACTCTCTTTTCCAACACCCCTACAAGAGGGTTTCTTTCTCCTTAAAAATACAGTGAATCTCTTGGCAAGTAAATTCATTTCTTCCTCATCAGGGTCAGAGTCATCATCACTTAAAGCTATGGAATTCATATCTTTGCTAGGTCTACTACCCTTGATGGACTTTAGAGCTAAATTATTTCCTTTCTCAACAGCAATTTAATCGTGTATGGGCAACAGGTGATGAAGTTTGAAGACTTAGAAATCACTAACTAACTTATTGACAATAAGCTCACCAGGATTGTACATAGGCTCAAGCACAATAACTTTGGCTTGAAACCGATAGGGTAGGCTAGAGATGATTTTCTTCGCAAATAGGTCTACCCAAATTGCAAGAATAATTGACAATATTTAAAAATCATGCATAGAATTTGTCAAAGGTTTCATTTTCAAAACATCTCATGCTTGCTTTAAAGTAGTACAACTCTAAATTCTTCAATATTCATCAGAAGTAACAGCCCTGATGATTGCATAAAGTCCCTTGTTATTCCATTTAGATTCCTTACTTTTTTTTTCACTCAATCATGGGTTTAGGAATCACAATATTATCAGGGAGGGTTTTGGTTGGATACGTCCAACCATTTTCAACCATAAATCAAACACGATCTCCAAGGGACCACAAGAAAGCCCTCATATGAGATTTCCAATAAATATAATTTAGCCCATTGAAAAGCAGAGGCCTACTTACATTACCTCCTTCTTATGAGTCCATCGGAGAGAAAAGTATGTGTATAGATAGCGAGTTAAAAAAATCAACCCCAGAGCAATTAAGCCCTAAAATGGTACATCGGTTCTAATATTAATTGAAAGAGTTCACGACTTGATTCACAACCAAATTAAGGAGATTTAGACTTCTTAATGACTCATCCCTAACTCGTAAGAAATAGAATAATAAACACTTAAACAAAACAGACAACAGAAGTAGTAAATATAAAAATCTCATATAAATATAAAGCTATCATATAGAGATATAATAAGCAAAAAATAAGTAAATAGTAAAAGCTTTATAATCAGAGTTTAAGCTTTAATATGTTGGAACATACACATTTTAAACTCAAATTGTACTAGCACAATAATAGGTTATGCACAACAAACGATATAACACAGTAACCTTATATAGAGACTGTATTTATGTGGTAACATCCTCGAGTTGCTTATGGAATCACAACAAACAATTCATTAAGCAAAAAACAATTACAACTATGACATAAATAAAACTACCAATAACTTTATTAGTCGGGACCTTTATCCGAAATGTCTATTGTTGCCTTTGCTTGCTGCCTTTACTTACTACCTCCACAATAACTTAGTTCGACATATAAACTTGACTCTCCTTTAAAGCCAACATCACCCAATGTGATGTGATCAAAAACCAAAGATCAATAATGTGTTATGTTAAACATTCAAGAGAATCACCCTTGATCATGAGCTACCAATAATCAACCAGGGACACACAGTCCACCAATAATCTCAAATCTTGTAGGAAATATAGTTAAACCACGTACATATATAGCCAACGATTTTATATCTTAGCTCAAAAATTAGCCCAAACTCTTAATGTTATGTCTCACATAGAAAACAAAATAGTATTGAGCTCAACACTCAAGCATGCTATTTTGCCCACAACACTAAGTAAATAATGTAAACTCTTCAAAAAATATTTGTGAAAAAAATTCTCAGTACATATTTTGGCAGAATTTTGGTACTAAAATCATAGGTGAAGAGAAGAAAAGAAAAGAATGTAGGATATTTATATTAGGAAACCTAACAGTCGAGTCACCTCACCGTGATCCTCACCACAAACCTCACCAAGGGTGTGGCAAGCTCCCTCAATCGAGGTGCCAAAAATTATAATTTTGTTTCAAAAATTACCAAGTTATTTTCGTAAATACTCGCGTCTATAACGAATTAAACTTCGATACTCACAACCTAACATACATACTGAACAACCAATCTCATGGTGTGTGAAAAACATGCTTTTAATCATAGTATTCTTACTTATGTACGTGTGTGTGTATTACTGATCCATAATAACTAACTTTACACAAAAAAAAACAAAATACTGAGTAAAATAAACATATAATGTATTTTACACATGAAAAACTAATACACAAACACAAAGTACAAACAAACTTACTTTATTAATATTTTTAATTGTTTTATAGATTTAATTATATTTAAATTCAAGCTAATTATAAATAATACATTATATATTTTATATTTCATCTTCTGTTCTTTTATTCTATTAAAACAACAATAATTTTTTTATAAAAATTATTTAAAATGTTTATTTAAATTGTAAATATCTAAACTCTTCTAATATTTTATAATTTATTATTATTATTATTTCAAACTAATTTACAACAAAACTTTATCGATATTATTTAATATAAAAAATTATACACTTCTTAAATAATACATATATTTTATTTTTTAATTTTTACATAAATATTATTTATTGACTCAAAATTTTAATTTTTCAATATAAAATATTTATTATTGACTTATTATTTTTATAAATTTTCATTTATAATTAAATATAAAAATTATTAAAAATAAAAATAATATTTAAAATATTACTTAAATTCTCATTCTCCGTTTAAAAGCCCTCTTTATATGTGTCCACAATGATTTTCAGTAATTTTAAGTGAAGTTGGGAAAAAAAAATTCTAAATCGCGATTGGAACGAGGAGAGGATTCCCGACCCCGCCCAGCTGACAACCTTACCCACGGGGCCTAACCCTTCTAATCAAATTGCCAACAAGAGAAATAATACATGTAGTTGGCGTATATCGTAGATTTTTCCTCTAGAGAATATCTGAACAAAGCTTGTTTACTGAGCTCAGAAGGGGAAAATCTTGGCATTTCTTTTGTAAAAATAGAACAATCCTGCTTATTTATCTACATATAAAAGGGGAGGGGGAAGCATGTTTAAAAGAAGACAACGACAACAAGCCGCCAAAATAGAACAGCCATGTTATGAAGTCCACAAATTAAATGGAACAATAAGATAAGGACTACCTCTTTAATATTAAAACTAGAAGGTGAAATTGAAAAAGGAAAAATTCATGTTTGAAGCCAATTTTTGTTTTAACGCCCAGATTTGAACAACCTCCGAAGACTTTTCCCATTTCTACAAGTTTCATGCTGCCGTTAACCACAACAAGCTGACTTTTCGGCAGCTTGACCACCATTAGCACCTTGATCAGTTTGGTTAATCTTTATTGTCTGGGGCTGGAATCACCATACAAAACAAAGATGTCAATAACATATTAACACTTGAGGAAAAGTTCGATAATAGAACAAAAAAATGAGATAAACTGACGTGGCATAATCGAAATGGATTAAGTAGTTGGGTTCACTTTTGACATCCAATCACAATACTCCACCTAAGTTGAGACTTCAGACCGAGATCTTAACCTGAGATCAATCTCATTGAGGGCTCACTACTTATGTACTACCCATGTTTTGACATGGTCCCCATTTAGTACCTATAATGCTTTAAAAGTTCAATTTTTAAAAGTTTAGTACCCTTTTAGTACCCACATTATCAAATTTAGTACCCTTTTATTATCGTTACTCTTTGCCATTTACTGTTCAAAAATGACTAAACTGAAACTTTTTAAACATTATGAGTACTAGATTAAAATCATTTGAAAACATGGTCAATTTTTAGAACTTTTATCAAAACATAAGTATTACAAAAGTACCAATCGCAGTACTTAAGGAAATAAGACTTACCTCAGCTCCCCTAGAATTAGATTCTGCAAGTCTTTGCTTAATATCCCTTGCTATTGAAAAGAAAACTTCCTCCACGTTCATATTTGTTTTTGCACTCTGCACAACATGGTTTTTCCAATTAAATTAACAAAATTTAACCAGTATGTGCTTTTCATTTTATGTAAGCCTAAAAGCATACATTTTACTTACAGTTTCAAAGAACTTGATGCCATACTCATCAGCAAGAGCTTGACCTT
Organism: Hippophae gyantsensis; assembly: GCA_030763125.1. Classification (NCBI taxonomy): domain Eukaryota; kingdom Viridiplantae; phylum Streptophyta; class Magnoliopsida; order Rosales; family Elaeagnaceae; genus Hippophae; species Hippophae gyantsensis. The sequence goes on from CM061030.1 coordinate 31,805,577, forward strand.
TGGATGTCGGCACAGCCTACGGAAAGAAGGGAATTATAAATGAGCACAGAAAGCATGAAAACAGATGGGCACCTAGAGAGAAAGATCCTACAACTCTAGAACCTCACTTTCACTAGTAGTCCTAAATTCATCATCACATCTTTTTGGATAGGAAACATAATATTTATTTCATATAAAAAGATAAAAGTAGAAATGTGGACCTCTAGTACATAAGGATTACAACAATCAATACAAACGTACGAGTGAGCTATAGCAAACGAAACAACCTACCCTTTTACTATCGTCCATATCAGCCTTGTTGCCCACCAAAATCTTGTTTACATTGTCAGAAGCATGTTGCTCAATGTTTCGAATCCAGTTTCTAATATCTGCACATTAAGAGAAATGAACTATAACTCATCAACATGAATGATTCCAATGATTTTAATCAAGGGATTGAAAGCACCATAAAAAAAGTATGTTGACCATCACAAGTCATCTAACAAAGAAGAATAAACCATAATGGATATCACTTGTCATGCCCAATATATAAGATAAAACAAAGAACATAATTGGATAAATATTCCCACAATCCATAAAATTTTAGGGAAAAACCCATTAAAAAACAGGGAAGCTGTCAAAAATTTCAATTATAAAAGGAAGATTGAGGAGTTACTGTTGAATGACGACTCATCTGTAACATCATACACCAGCAAAATTCCCATGGCTCCTCGGTAGTAAGCTGCATGAGTGTAGATATACTCAAATTTGTTAACAGCAAATAAAAGGTCATAAATGGATATTTTAACAAAAAATTGAACGAAATTCAAATTGTTGAAGCCTGAACTCATCATACCTGTTGTTATTGTCCGGAATCGTTCTTGACCAGCTGTATCCCAGATCTGCAGTTTGATCCTTTTTCCATCAAGCTCAATAGTTCTGATCTTGAAATCAATTCTGTCCAAAAGAAAATATCAAGCTAAGTGATTCACAAAGATCTAAAGAAACTAAAATAATTCAGCTCAAAAAAGTAAACAGTATTCTAAATTTTGGTCCAATTGCTAGGCTGAATAACAAGAATGATCCTCTTCTTCCCTTGAACTACTCCCAGTTCTTGCCTTCTAGACACCAAATATTACACCTTCATTTTTGCAGGACAATGCAAGGCACTAATACTAGCTATAGGAATTTGCTCAATAAGGCAGTAATTAGCAGCAGGACATAATAAACAATTGATCACAAAGCTTCATTAATTTAAGCTTTATACCAGAACATAAATGGTTCAAACATATGACCTCAACTATATCTCAGATGCCATCAATATTTTACATTTTAGTCATTAAACATATTTCTTCAGTAATTAGGCTCATCTTATTTTCCTATCTGCAAAAAGAGAAATGTGCTTAAGGAATTTCAAGGCAGAAAGATTTCATGGTTCCAAAGGATACAAACCCGATAGTGGTAATGAAACTGGTTGTAAACGAACCATCGGAGAAGCGCAAAAGCAGACAACTCTTCCCAACACCTATCGGGGTCAAAAATGCAAAGAAGTTCAATTTTCATCTATGAGAGCAAGTATGTTACCCACATGTTGAATGGATGGACAAAGTTTCTATAATAGTTCACACAATCAAAATTAATTCTAAAAAGGCTATACGTTTATATGTAAAAAATGCTTCTTGGTTCAGAACGGAATACAAACAAGACTGGTCTTTCTCCAGTATTAAGGAGAGAGCGCGATAATGAAGTTATAACGAAGAACAAAATGTGACAGTGACTCAAACTGATCTTTCTCCACTATTTTAATTTTCATCAACTGAATACAATAGAAACCTTATAGCACAAAAAATTTGATCTTTTCACAAAACTCATCTAGTGGCAAATAAAGAACCCAAATACTGCCCAATGTAAATAATTTCAATCATGAATATAAGCATAAAAGCTGTACAAATCCAAAAAAATGAACATCAAACCTAAAGTAACAGTAAAAGAGAAAAAAAAACCATAAGTCTACAACATGTCTTGATTTGATATCCCCGGTACTATTATGCAGACTCAATTACAAAAACAAGAAAGAAACAAATAAGATCACAAGACCCATTTGCATTCAAACAAAACCCAATGCTAAGGTTCGAACAAACTAAACATACAACACGCTAGATCTCTAGATTTTCAACTTTCATCTACAATTCCCACAACCTTCCCTAAAAAACCAAACAAACAGACAGATAACTAACCACTGTCGCCGATAAGAAGAAGCTTGATAAGGTCATCATAATCGGCCCGAGCCCTTGCTGGTGGCGCAGCCATTAATTACAGTACCAACCTAAAATCACACGTCAACTTTGAAAATTGAATCTTTTCTGGTTCTGCACCCAAAATTGAAAAATCAAATGAAATGGATCCCAAAAAAAAACAATTAAGTAAAACGAAATTTCAAAAATTGGAGAAGATCGGTGATGAGGGCTCAAAAAGCACTAAAATAACCATGATTTTATGTACATTAATTGATTAAAAATACATATATTTATATGTTTTATCATATATTTATATAAATTTGTCTTTTCGAATCACGAGGTTTTTTTATCGCTTTTTGTATTTTGGCTTAAAAACGCAATTTAAAGACTCAAAGAGAATACTTCAAGAATACATCACAAATATATTAATAAATAAGTGGGAAAAAGGTCAACAAACATAAAATTGGACAAAATGGGTCGAAAAGGTCAAAAATGTCAAAAAGACGGAAATGGCGCTTCAATTACAGAAATTTCTACGTCTCATGCGCGCTTCTAGCATTACGGCGCCCGCCGATTCACGCACTTGTTCATATGAAGCGTTTCACAAGCGTCAGCGGGTTTGATACATATTAAGAATTACATACTAACGCTTTTTTCGCCCCATTTTTCACGTGCGACGCCAGGATACATGCTGACGCTATTAATGACATCAAGAATTCAATACGCTGTTTTTACATTTTTAAATATTTTTTAACATTTTTTTACTCATTTTCTCTCCATCCTCACCTATAAATACCCCCTTCCTTAACTTCAAACACACCTTCAAAACACACTTCTCTTTCTTTCTTTCTCTCTTTTCTTAGATTTTTAGGTTTTTTTAGTTTTTCTTAGTTTTTAGTTAATTTCTCTTAGTTTTAGAGTTCTTCCTTTTTGGAAGAACTAGTTATGTTTTTGTAATTTATTAGCTTTTTGATTCAATAAATGGGAGTGCAAATTCCGCTTGGAGGTTTTCCGGAAGAACGGGAATAGCATCAAGTTCTGTAAGGATTTTATTTTCTTTACGCTTATTTTTATGCTTTATTCTTACATGTTATATTTAATTTGTCGTGATTAAATTTAACCGTGTTGGTATTTGTAAACATGATATAATAATAACGTTGTTATGCTTGCGATAAATATTAAATAGGTAAAAATCTCTAAAATGAATTGATTTTATTTTTATTCAAGATTTTATATTAAGAATGTTAGAGAGAAATATATTATTTTTCATTACAAACTTAAATCAAAAATTAGATTTTAAGGTTTAGTTATCCTATTCGATTTAGAGTAGTGCTCTTTTATTTGATTACAATCGCCTCTAAGTTAGCTAGAGCTCTCATTTCAAAAGTTTTTATAAGAATTATTATCAAAACGTATTGACAACATGTTTTCGGTAGTGGTTTTAAAACTTGAAAGTTAGTACTGATAACTAAATTCTTAGGGTTTAATTTGGACACCAATAAAGTTTTTAAATCGTCTAACCCCACCAAAGGTGGCATTTAAATGGTTCATTTTCAATCTCTTAGAAAAAGAAATTAATTTAATTAACCAAATTAGTTATCAACCCCACCCATGGGTGTTAATTGATTTGCTTAGTTAACAAAGAATATCTAACCCACCAGCGCCAAAATTCATATAAAAGATATAATCAATAAATATCAATTCATATCTTTAATAACCTAAATAATACGAGCAGCATAATTAACTTAGTTATTATATCCATAAATACTCCACTTTTTTAAATGATAAAATTTGCATAAATATTTATTGAATCTTTGTTTATTTTTATGTTAATAGATTAAAACACAAAACCCAAAATATCGACAGATGTTTAGGATTTAATTTCGCTTTTTTAAAAGTTTGAATAATAAATTAAAACCACATACATTCCTTCCTTAGATCGACTCGAGTATACTTATCATTTTCTACTGAAATGATTCGCACTTCATGGTAGTTTTATAAATAGATAAAACCAAATGAACGGCAATGACAGCGTCTGCTCAGCTTCTATCAAGTTTTTTGGCGCCTACAATGGCGATTGTTTTGGCGCCGTCGAGATGGTATCGATTTTGGCGCTAGTTGAAGGAATAGCGTTTTAAATTATTTATCAAAACTTTAAAACCTTTTTGTTGTAAATAATTGTGATTTTTTATTAAAAATTAAAAAATAAAAAATTTTGTTGTGTGAAAAGTAAAAAAAAAAAATTCAAATTTCAATTTCGTAATAAATAAAAAAAATATAGCATGAATAATAAAATAATTTTGCATTTTGAAATTTGAAGTAAAAAAAAAAAAAGTAAATAAATTTTAAATTAAATTAATAAATAAATAAGAATAAAAAAAATAAAAAAATAAAAAATAAAAATAAAAAAATAAAAAAAATTAAAAAAATAAAAAAAATAAAAAAAATAAAAAAATAAAAAAAAATCAAAAACTTTATTTTCAATTTTTTTTTATTTTATTTTTGTTGTTTTTTCTTTTTCTTTTTTTTTTCTTTTACCTTTTTCAATTATTTTTTTCAATTTATTTTATTTTATTATTATTATTTTTTTTTCTTAATTTTTATTTTTTCTCTTTTTCTTTTTATTTTATTTTATTTTTTTCAAATTTTTTTTAACTACTTTTTTTTTTAATTTTCGCTTTAAGTTAATAAACTTAGGTTTTTAGTAACTTAATTTACTAACTTATATTAATTTAATTTACTAACTTAATTAACTTAGATTTTCATTAACTTAATTAACCTACCTTTTTATTAACTTAATTAACCTAAATTTTAACTTAACTTAACTTAATTAACTTAATTTTAATAGCATGAAAAGTGAAAGATCTACGAGTTCTGCTTGTGAGACTAGTTCTCAGGCTACCTTTGGGCTATCCTTTAACGCCAAGCGTTCGCTTCTAGGAGGATGGTTTTTAAGGAGCCTTTGCCCCACCATTCTTTCCACAGAGCACTCTTGGTTATCTGATTATGTTATTTTAACTTCAAAAAAATTAAAAAAAAAAAAAAATTAAAACTATCTCCAAAATTTTAAAGCCTTTAATTACAATCTAAGGAGTTAGTTGTTTTGTTGTTCTAGGTACAATTGTGTTTTGATGCCTTAATTATTTGATTTGCACCTAGACGTGGGTTATCTAAAACCCTCAAGTACGCCTCTAGTTTTTGGTACGTAAAAATTTGAAAATCAATAGGGCATGTTTGAAAGCAAAGATAGGTAGACAACATTGTCTTACTTGTAGGTTTGATTGACTCAATGATGAGTGGGACATTGAGTTTACTTAAAAGGCAATCCCCAAATTACGCTCTTGCTAAGACGTTAAACTAAGCTACTGGATGAGGCAACCCATCATTTTAGGTAATTTTTTTTGTTATTTGTTTTAATCTTATTCTCTATTTTGTTTTAATTATATGTGAATAATTCTTAAATTGTTAAAATTAAAAATACTTTTTTAGTTGTTAGAAGTTCACAAAGAATCTGGTATACACTTTAATGATGAATATGATGAATGCACTTGCATTTCTCCATTACTACTTACACATTCTCAAGAAATAGGTAATCTTTCTTCTCTTTTCTCTTTATCTTTAATTTACGTTGTTACATCGAGGACAATGTAAGTTCTAGGTCAGTGGCTAAAAGTTACCATGCTTAAATTAGAAAAGAAAAAAAAGATTTAACAATTTAAAATTAAAAAAAAAAAAAAATTATTAATTTTTTCTTTTTATGTTCACATCTTCTCATTTTTGTGTTTGGTTTTATTTTTTTTTTTTGTGTGATTTAGTAATTTTGGAATTAAAAAAAAAAAAAGTTCTCCCAAAAATTTATCATTTCTTTAAATCAAATTTAAGTAAATAGTTAAGTCTTTTGTACTGTTAGATTAATTTTGGAAAACATATCATGAAATATTATGTAATTATTTTTGATAATTAGTTAATTTTTGTCATAACTAGTATTTCTTGATAAGATGTAGAAATTATATTAAACCCAAAATCGGTATTTATGAATTTGTTTTAGTGGAGACTACCTTTGTGAGATATAATTTGAGCCTAATTTCCTTTATTCAGAGTGAAATATATATTTTTTCTACTCCAAACACATTTCTTATTTCTTCAAATTCTTAGATGATCTCTATAGGCATTAATATTGAATGTATGAATTTTTTCTCATCTTAATAGAGTGTCGTATATTTTTTATTATTATTTTTGCTTAGATTAAATGATTTGAGTAGAAATTGATAAGTATATGCTTTTAACTCATTCGTGTACATGACTGTTACAAAAAAAAGAGACATATCCGGGTTACCTAAACCAAGATCAAACAAAAAAGCCACAAAATTAACCATTCACCAAAATCCTAAAAAAATGTACAATCTATACATGGGTTGACTCTCTAAAAAAATGATATATATTGAAAAGTATCTTGAGAAAAAATAGAGAGAAAGAATATATAGTATAATCTACATACTACGACCCACATTGCCTACAAAATTGTGAGTAAAGGCTAATTACAAAAGAAAGATATAGGAAGTAATTCCCTAAAAGTCATTGCACTTTCTTCATTTGTAAAAGGCATATATCTTGAAATTTTTCTTAATGAGTTTGATTTATGCATGAAAATAATTTTTATATATGATATCTTTATAATTTATACATTTGATTCCTTCCATGAGATCAATGTCAAAATAACACTTTGAGCCTTTCTTCTTTATACATATGCGAACATATTAGTTCATTTCTATACATCAACTCTTTCAGCATATAAATTAGTATGAGTGTTTTGAACCCATAGGATTCAAGGTGTTTTGAGAGTATTGACTTGTGAGAATAGAGTCGGAAGCGAATTCGGATTTATGACACTGCAATTGGGTGAAATTAAATTGGTACATTTTTGATATGGAATATTAAAATGATTCCGACTAATTATTATAATAAATCATGATTGTTTAAAAAGATTAAAATAACTTATGCTTGAGATTTTAATTATGATCTTAAAGGAGATTAAAAAGTATGAGACATTTTTGTGATATGTTGTTTTCTTTTATTCTTAAAGCGTTAATTTTTGATTTTGTTGTAATTTTAGTTTTTAAGTTGATTGTTGTTATTATTTCTTTTAATTTTTACATTTAGTTCAATGTTTGTGGTATCATTACTCAAACCCTCACGAGACTCAAACTCGTCCACTAGGGCAACCTAGGGGTTTAAAGGCTTGCAGATAGGCTAAATGCAACCGTGTCAATCTACGGAAGTGATTTAGGATAGTTTAATTTTTAGTTTTTATCGCTTCTCTTGCTATGGGACTACAAGAAGCTTGGTCGGTCATGTGATGAGGCTCAAAAAGACTAAAATAACCATGATTTTATGTATTACTAATTGATTAAAAAATACATATATTTATATGTTTTATCATATATTTATATAAATTTGTCTTTTTCGAATCAATGGGTTTTTTTATTGTTTTTCAGGTATTTTGGCGTAAAAACGCAATTTAAAGACTCAAAGAGGAATACTTGAAGCAATACATCACAAATATATTAATAAATAAGTGGGAAAAGGTCAACAAACATGGAAAAATTGGACAAAATGGGTCGAAGGTCAAAAATGTCAAAGATCTGAAATCGCGCATACTACCGGCCTTGTCTACCACATAGCCAGTTTATGTCCCAGCCCGCTGACCATACAAGATCGCCTGGCTGCCATCGCGCTTCTTCATAGGGGCATCGTTCACGCTGCTGTACCAAGGCGACGCCGACGCTTCGGCCCGCTACCATTATGAACGCCTTTCGCCCCATTTTTCACGCAGCCTTACCAGGACGCCATGTGCCACACGTCATTAATGACATCAAGAATTCCAACACGCTGCGTTTTTACATTTTTAAATATTTTTTAACATTTTTTACTCATTTTTCTCTCCATCCTCACCTATAAATACCCCTTCCTTAACTTCAAAACACACCTTCAAAACACACTTCTCTCTTCTTTCTTTCTCTTTTCTTAGATTTTTAGGTTTTTTTAGTTTTTCTTAGTTTTTAGTTAATTTCTCTTAGTTTTAGAGTTCTTCCTTTTTTGGGAAGAACTAGTTATGTTTTTGTAATTTATTAGCTTTTTGATTCAATAAATGGGAGTGCAAATTCGCTTGGAGGTTTTCCAAAGAACGGAATAGCATCAAGTTCGTAAGGATTTTATTTTCTTTACGCTTATTTTTTATGCTTTATTCTTACATGTTATATTTAATTTGTTCTGTGATTAAATTTAATCAGTGTTGGCTATTTGTAAACATGATATAATAATAACGTTGTTATGCTTCGCGAAATATTAAATAGGTAAAAATCTCTAAAATGAATTGATTTTATTTTTTATTCAAGATTTTATATTAAGAATGTTAGAGAGAAATATATTATTTTTCATTACAAACTTAAATCTGAAAATTAGATTTTAAGGTTTAGTTATCCTGTCGATTTAGAAAGTAGTGCTCTTTTATTCGATGGTACAATCGCCTCAGTTAGCTAGAAAGCTCTATTTCAAAAGTTTTTATAAGAATTATTATCCGAAAATGTATTGACAACATGTTTTCTGGTAGTGGTTTTAAAACCGAAAGTTAGTACTCGGATAACTAAATTCTTAGGTTTAATTTGGACACCTTGAATAAAGTTTAAATCGTTTTAACCCCACCAAAGTAACATTTTAAATTGCTCATTTTCAATCTCTTAAAAGAAAATTAATTTAATTAACCAAATTAGTTATCAACCCCACCCATAGGTGTTAATTGATTTGTTTAGTTAACAAAGAATATCTAACCCCACCAAAGCTGGTATTCATATAAAAAAGAGAGAATCAATAAATATCAATTCATATCTTTAATAACCTAAATAATATGAGCAAGCATAATTAACTTAGTTATTATATCCATAAATACTCCACTTTTTTAAATGATAAAATTTGCATAAATATTTATTGAATCTTTGTTTATTTTTATGTTAATAGATTAAAAACACAAAACCCAAAATATCGTGACAGACGATGAGGATTTAATTTCGTTTTTAAAAGTTTGAATAATAAATTAAAAACCACATACATTCCTTCCTTAGATCGACTCGTGAAAGATACTTATCATTTTCTACGAAATGATTCGTGCACTTGCGAGAGTTTTATAAATAGATAAAACCAAAGTAACGGGCAGGATCGGCGATGTCGGTTCTGCCCCGATCAATCGGAGCGAGGGAAATAGAAAGTTACCTTGTGGGGTTTGGAGATGCTTAGCAAGTGGTCGGCGACATGGAAGCGATATCAGAATGCGATCCAATCAAAGTGCAAGGAGCATGAGACATTTTGCTCTCAGCGTATAATACGTGTATGCGTCTCTATAGTACACCACCTCGCATACAGTGTACACTCGGATGTACTTGATTTTAATTATTTTTTAATACAATACCTATACACTTATAATAATAATTCGAATTTTAAGAATTTTACATGTTAAAATAAATTTATATCATTAAGATTTTAACCTTTTATAAAAACTTTTTAGCCTAATTTTTTTTTTAAGAAATAACAAAAAGTACCGTTTTACTATTTGAACAGGATTAAATCTCAAAGCCAACTCTTTCAACTAGATCTTTTAAGTCTTAAATTAAGCACTTTTTTTTCGTACACTATTTTAATTTAGAAAAAATTTATAAAAATAGTATAAGTTAAAGACTCAAATGACTACTAATATTTTAAAATAAAAATATATTTTTTGTCTTACTTTTATTAAAAAAAAGGTCATGGAAGGTACAAAAAGTGAAAAAAAAAAGTATATCTTAAATATAATTATGTTATTTAATTAATATGATTATAAAATTATTATTTTGTTAAGTTTAAAAAATAATATTATAACCAAAAAACAACGTCAAATGTATTATGTTGGTTATGTAACAGAAGAAGAATGATAAATAAAAATGAGATATCTATTTGTTTTAAATGAAACTATATGATTAACATGTGATAATTTTAATTAAAATAATGTTTAAATATTAATTTTTTCTTTCTCATTCATTTTTTAAAAACAATAGAATAAAAAATCTATATTTTTAATATATGAAACTAAATGATCAAATTAACTTAACTTATAATGTTTTTTAAATTTTATACACGTTAATTAATTTATATAAAAAATTAAATGTTTATTTAAAAATAAAAATAATTTGAACACATGTTAAAGAATAATATTTATGATCAAAAAACTTTTCGTGGAGGTATAAAAATGCTCTTAATGTCTAATGTTAGAGTTTTGTAAAAAAAATTGTACTTTAAAATACGTGTAAAAAAAATTAAACATATATTCAAAAGTAATAATATATCAAAAATAAAAACACCTTTTAAGATGTATTATCTCATCCAATATTTTTAACTTTAAACTCACCTTTTCATAATATTAAAAAAAACACATTTTTATCTTTGATTTGTTAGTTCATATATCCAACACCTTGCTTTCAAACAACTAATATTTGGTAGCTATGTTAGTAATTAACTACACACTTCTTTTAGATGAAATATTAACAGCTGGTATTATCGTTCCATTGTTCAGATAAGAAAGAAATTTAACTATTATAGCAGTTCAAAGAGTTAATCAAGTAAGAACGGTAAATTTAGGCACTAGGTGCACTTTACGAATAATAAGAAACCAGGTGTGTATTACTAATATTAAAATATTTATAAAATTTAGGGATAAGTATGTTATAATTTAGTGGATAAAATGCACTCTCTTATTTTCAATCATAAACTTATACGATATTGAATATCATTTAATTTAAAAAAAAATTAAATATATTTGAATAAAATAAACGATCCAATTAAATTATATTACGATGTTTGTTTTAGCGTCACATATTATTTTTTAAATACTATTAAAAAAACGAAAAAGTTGGTAAATGTGAAATAAAGAGAACCCAAAAAAGTTGTTATCCAAAGGATATGCCAAGAAGATCCTATCCTCCACCATTCTAATGGTACAAGAAGCCACCAGCAAACTTATGTTCAACATCACAGCTTTTCAATACTAAAAGAGAGTTATACTTTCTTTTCTCTCCATTTCAGAACAACGTCCAAGTAAGGGCTAAAGCATATGGAAGTTCTTGCTGCTTGTGATAATGAAGCCGAAAAGGATGATGATGATGATGACAAGGAAGACACCAAAGCATGATGCTATCGAGCAAATTAGGGCAACTACGAATCTTTGGCAATACCTACAGACTATTACATACATGCTCTCTCTCTCTCTCTCTTATTATTATTATTATTATATTTTGTAGTTTCTTGATACAAAACTTATGAAGTTATATGCTTAATTATCAGTTGAAATGCTAAGTATTAGTGAATATGACTTGTTTTATTGTGTTTGAGCCAAAGGAAAATCGGCTTATAATCAATCTTGAAGGAATGGTTTTATAATGAAAAGCTTATGAAATGATTACATTATTTATACATTAAATTTAAATTGCAAAACTTTTACATATTCACATGAGTTACATGTTGTTTCCTTTTTAAAAAAAATGGATATATTTTTTTAAGTTTTAACACCAAGTTGTTTCCTAGTCCTTAGCTTCTTAGCACATTCCAATACTTCAAGTGTACAAGTTATAGTATTATTTGCAGAGCAGGATGATTCAATGCGAAGTAATACGGCGGCAACAGTGAAAACCCAAATATGTGCAAGCAAAAATGTGCATTGTGATGTGATTTTGACTTGTGAATGTTATTACATTAATACATGTATTACTAATAAGTGGTATTTGCTTGTTAGTAGAATCCATTGGGCACCAACACCATTGATTTAGATGCAAATTTAACAATTAATTAGATTTTGTTAAAATACACATAATCAGTAAATGTATAACAAATAATTAATATTAAACAGTTCAAATATTTAACCAAGCTAAAATCACTGACGATCATGAGTTCATATCAGCTGCTCGCATGGACTTCTTTAATTGATTAGATTAGGTCAACATTTGTAGGGTTGAAGATTTGTAATGTATAATCTGCGAATAAATGTGTATTTGATTTATGTTTTGAAAGTGATAAAACATTATTTTTTTGGTATAATTGAATGCGAATATCAATAATCGTTTATTCCACAGCAAGCCCTTGTTTATTCTTTTCTTTCTTTTTGCATAAAAAGAAACACAAAAAGCCACATAGTTAATACATTTTTGTGGTATCAAACACACGCACTATTCATTCTCGTAGAATGAAAGAAAGGTTCAATAACATCACTTGAAATTCTTCCAAATAAATCCAAGAGGGCAATCAAGCAACTACAAGATAGAAACTAAAGAACAATCAAACTTGCTAGTTACAACAAACATTGCTGATATTTCGTACGAAGGCATTTGATAGGTACAAATGCATGAGGCAAGGTTTTTGATATTAAGACAACTATCATACAATCAATTGCAAGACAACTAATTACAACTACCATCAAATCAATTGCAAGATTAAAATTTAAAAGTTGTATAAAACATAATAGGGTACCTAGACGACCTTCAAATTAGTAGAATGGCGAAATCTTTTTTTTTTTAAATCAATTAATAATTAGTGTGATTCAAAACTATGCCTTTGAAACAGAAAAATAATGCATCTTATATTGAACCATCGAATGGCTGAATCATATGAAAAGGATAATAAGACAAATATGCAAAAACAATATTGTGGTCCTAACATATGTGAAAATAACTCAACTAAGGACTTGAACAAAACGAACATAATTTATAAATGTTACGAAATACATCTAAAAATATTTCCTCCGAGAGAAAAACTCAGCCTCGTTTCTTGAAAACCTTAGTAAAAGAAACCAAGCACTTTCCCACCAACATTCTTTCTACGGGCCTCCTCATGATCCATAATGCCAGCAGAAGTTGTCAGTACAATATAACCAAACTGCAAACATTCAACAATATACGATGAAGTTGATGTAAGATGAGAGGTATGCACAAAAAATCACTTGCCATTGTTCTAAAAAATCATATTAGATTCTTATGCTCCAGAAAAAAAGAAATGATTGATGAATAGAAACCAAAACAATCTACTTCAGGATATACTTGAATTGCAATTCATATTCAACAAATTAACATGATCAGAAATTGGAAATTAACAACAAAGTCAATCGATAACGGCCTGGGTGGTCAGATGCAGAGACATAGGGGAAAAAACTGTATGTTAGGTGAAAATCAGTATTCTGAAGTCTAATTGTAGGGCTAAAATAGATTAGTAATAATATTAATCCATCTATATGGGCTAACCTGTCTTGATGGAAGCAACCTTGCGGTCCAACCCTCAATTTCTTTGACACCTACATCAAAGCGAGGACTGATAACCCCACACTTGTTAAGTCTTCCATTCAATTCGACCACAATCTTCCCAGCCCTGTGATCATCAACATACTCAAACTCGCCAATGTATCCTATCAAACAAAAATACACACATAAATATCCAAAGTTTTCTTAAATGCAGAACTACACTACAGCTGTGGAAAATCTATATGGGATAATAAATAGAGTTGAAAAAGTTAAAAGTATACCATGCTTTTGCATCACCAGAAGAAACTTGATAATCACTTTGGAGGATGGTCTGATCAAGACTTGACGCTTCCCTCTTTTCTCTGCATTGTACATGCTCTTAAGAGCATCATTGAGAACACTAACCCTCACCATTGTTCTGATAAATTTCAAGAAAAAAAAAGTTACTAAGATCATCAAATTTTTGTACTCAAACTCAAATCAAGATGATGGATTATGGAGTTATAAACGCTATTACAAATTAAAGATTAATATAAATAACCAAATCTGATCCTGCTTTTCACATGTCACATAAACCAGCAGCAATTTGTCAAATGAAAAACACAACTTTAACAGAAATTATAGCTTTTTAAAGCTCTTCCACAAAATTATAACTCCACTGACAACAATGAGCTACATGAATGCCCTAAAAAAAGGGAAATTACAAAAAAACAAACTTATAATTACAAAAATAACATCCTAATAATATTGAACGGGTTCAAATTGAATAATGTTCAATATTAAACGAATTTAAATTATCATAATTCAATTTGAACAACATCCAATTGAATGGCATTCAAAGTAAAATAATATGCCAGACTTCTTTTAATCGTAAAAATGTATGAGTACATAAGGTTGCTATTTGTGTGATTATAAGTTTTACAGTAGTTGCTTTGATTTTTTTTCAAAAAAAAAACGCTTGCAATAAAGGTGCACAAAAACCTACAACAATGAATCCTTTAAAGGGTTACACACAGAAAGATCTTAGATTCATAGTCATCAAATCTGAAAAAAGTCGGACATTACAAAACTTAGGCATCCAAAGTAGATTAAATGAAAAGGAAAAAACCAGTTGCAAATTTTTAAAGCAATCACTAATTCAGACAAAAATAGACAAAATATATTATTCTTCATCAGTAACAAACCAAATATAGGTTGGCGAAAAAGAGCGGTGAAAGACAATAGCTAAAACCGAACCTGAGGCATAATCATGAAACAAATAGAAAGGAAAGAGTGTTAGGTCTGATTTTTTTTTTTTTTTTACCTTCTTCAACTATGCAGAGGCGTTAGAGCTATTGCTCGCCTTTCAGAGTTCGTGCGATTGAGAAGGAATTGTTGCTAAAACCCTAGTTTTCTTTACTTTTTCTTTTTTCTATTTTTTTAATGTATTTTTAGGGCCTTAGGATCGCATCTTAGAATTACCTTACGCGTTTGGGCTATAGTCGTTTTAACATCCAGGTCCACCATGCGAACCGTTGAAAAATTATGGGCTTAAATAATCTAAAATTTATCACTAATATCTACTAATTTTAGCACATCTTTACTTATATTTATAAAATTTGTAAAAAAAACATTAATATCCCTAAGATTTATAGTTAATATCACTAATATTTATGAATAATTAACGGGATTAACTTTCCATCCAATAATATATATATTTTTTTATAAATCTAATATCAAATTATAACCGACTATTTTATAAAACTATTTGTTAATTCTTTCATACTTTTATATAAAGGAAAATGTTTTTTTTTCTTATTAAAATATTATTTTAACTTTATATTTTTTTTCTTTTGTTTATTTTCATAAATACTTGTGACTAGTTTCTTATTTATTAATTTTATAAATATTATAAATAAATATTTAATCATTCAAGATCTTTAATTAACTTAGAATTATAATTATCATACCTTAATTTAATGGGTCATTGACGGTCTTTCTTTTTATTGTTCCTCTTATTTTGTTACACCTGATATGTCTCATCTTGTTTAAACCTTAATACCCTCTTGGTAATGGTAGAACTTTTGCATATGATATTCAAATTAGACTTATTAGAGAATAAAAAAAGAAATTGCACTATATTTTATTTATAATAGTAAAAATTATTACAATTCTAAAAACCAATTATAAACCTTGGAAATATTCTTAACCACTCATAGTTTCTAAATATTTAGTTGCTAAATGAATAATTTTTTGAATATAGAGGTTACTATTACTAAAGCTCTGTTGAATTAATGAAGATAATTGTTCTTTTACAGAAAAAAGGAATTCTTGTTTACAATAGTAAAAATCATTATTTTACTCATATTTTAATAATTCACTTAATTTTATACTTTTGACTTTTGAACCTAAGTCTTTTATTTATTTGGCACGATCTTTCGACTTAAGATGTAGGTTTTACATCTTTATTCTTTTTTGACAAATTTTTAGGTTATTACTATTAGAATTTATTTTAAACTTACTAATTTTTTCACCATTTTCTTCAGTGAGGGCCATATTATTATGAGAAGTGATTATAATCTTACTAGTCTAGTAATTTACTTTGACTTAAGAAGAATTATCAATTTTTCTAAGTTTACGATAAAATTATAACCGACTATTTTATAAAACTATTTGTTAATTCTTTCATATTTTTATATAAAGGAAAATGTTTTTTTTTCTTATTAAAATATTATTTTAACTTTATATTTTTTTTCTTTTGTTTATTTTTATAAAGACTTGCGACTAGTTTCTTTGTCTTCAGTTTCTTATTTATTAGTTTTATAAATATTATAAACAAATATTTAATCATTCAATATCTTTAATTAACTTAGAATTATAATTATCATACCTTAATTTAATGGATCATTGACGGTCTTTCTTTTTGTTGTTCCTCTTATTTTGTTACACTTGATATGCCTCATCTTCTTTAAACCTTAATACTCTCTTGGTAATGGCAAAATTTTTACATATGATATTCAAATTAGACTTACTAGAGAATAAAAAAAACTGCACTACATTTTATTTATAATAGTAAAAATTATTACAATTCTAAAAACTAATTATAAACCTTGGAAAGATTCTTAACCACTCATAGTTTTTAAATATTTAGTTCTTAAATGAATAATTTTTTGGATATAGAGGTTACTATTACTAAAGCTCTGTTGAATTAATGAAGATAATTGTTCCTTTTACAGAAAAAGGAATTTTTGTTTACAATAGTGAAAAATCATTATTTTACTCATATTTTAATAATTCACCTAATTTTATACTTTGACTTTTGAACTTAAGCCTTTTATTTATTTGGCACGATCTTTCGACTTAAGATGTAGGTTTTACATCTTTATTTTTTTTTGTCATTTTCTGCCAATAGTCTTTTTGATGATGTAGATGATGATGCATCTTCATCTTCTTCATCTCTAATGTAGTAAATGCATTTGTGATCCTTTCTGACTTTCTTAGAGTAAAAACAAAACATCTTTCTTATTTCTTGACAAATTTTTAGGTTATTAATATTAGAATTTATTTTAGACTTACTAATTTTTTCACCATCTTCTTCAGTGAGGGTCATATTGTTATGAGAAGTGATTATAATCTTACTAGTCAAGTAATTTACTTTGACTTAAGAAGAATTATCAATTTTTTTAAGTTTACGATAAATTTGACTCAATAACTATCTTCTTAGAATACAGAGTTTATATGTATTGAATTCATTTTTTGAAAGTACCTTTAGTTTTGTAATTTCCTTATTAGTATTGAAAATCCCTAATTTGATAAAATGATAAGGATTGACAGAATCTTATTTATCTCAATCTATAAGTGAATTGAAAATTTTGAAATAGATAGACTTGTCACTTGCTATGAACTTATTCCTGAAGTTCTTAATAGCTTTTTTGAATTTTTTTTAAATAATTTCATTCATTTAAATGAATTCTTAGATATGAGTTCTCAATATGGAAAGCCTTATAAACAAAAATTGGATTAGCTTCTTCAAGAATATTAAATTTATTGTCAGTAAAATTTTTTTTTTCTATGGTGTAAAATTTTATATATTCAATACGTTTTTGAATAAATTTTTTATCTAAGTTATAAAGACTCAACCATTGTGGTTTACTTTAATTTATGTATTTGTCTTTTTTTGTCTTCAATGGCCAATGTATTCTTAGAGGATGTTTTTTTAATAGTATTGGTGCTTGTATTATTTTTATTGTCTCTATGAGGAGACATTTCTCTATATAATACTGGTGGTAGTACTATCTTTCCTAATATCTTTAACCTGCTTAGTGGGAATGATTGTTGTTGTAATGCTATAAAGTAATTTTTAACTATATATTCTTGAGTTATTAGTTTTGGTACTCTATAGTTGACATAATTGTCTTCATTTTTTATTATATTAGTAAAAGTTGTATGAGTTATTCCAATAAATCTGATAATAGATATACTTGCTTTAGATCAGTTGTTGTAAATTCTTGATTTTGGACCATTATATACCACATAAATCTTTTTTCGGTCTTATTTTTATGTTTTTTTCAACACAACTAGCTTTTCATTTTTCTTTTCAAAGATGTTATTCTCCTTTGAACTATTAGATTCTTCCTTCTCATTTTGAACAACTTCCCCATAAGTTTTACCCTATTTAGAATGAATCTCTTATAAGGATTTTTCTTTAGAGTTTTTGTACTCTAATAGTCGTTTTGAACTGTTAAGTTCTTTTTGTTTAATCTATGTCTCCAAAAGAGACTTTTCTAGATATAAAAATCTCAAATTGTTCCTAAAGGATTCTTATCTCTTTTTCTTTTATCTTGATCTTAATATCAAGATGTTCCATTCTTATAAAAACAAACATAGTTAAAGGTGCTAAATTTCTTGTAAGGGCATCTGGTAAACTATTCTTCTTCCTTGAAAGATGAATGGTTAAAATTCTTGTTATCAGTTCTAACAATGAATTTAAAAATTATTACATATATTGTAAAATTCTTAATAACTTTTTTGACAAGTAAGTATTTCTTTTCATTATTGTGATTATTTAATTCTAGACCATCGAAAGATCGTGATGTATATCCATAAATGTATTTATCTTTGCATCTACTTTTGCTTCTCAATATTCACGTGAAACATTTATTTCAATTATTATTTTATCATTTGGACCTAGATAGTATAAAGTTGGTAAATTTTCTATATGTGTTTTACCTTATCCATGTACAAAGTATCTTGTTGAGTCTATTTTCAAACACGATCTTTTTCCAATTTTATTTGTAAAGTTTTTTTATTTTTGTAAGTTTCTTGATATATGCTTCGACATACATTAAACATCCCAATAATCTTTGTAATTGATTTTTATCTTTTAATTCACTAAGAAATCCTTGAATGTTATTTAGTATATAGGATTGTAAATTATATTTTTTATCTTTAATTTCTATATTAAATACTTTATTTTTTGTTGAGTAATTACTGTTTTCTTCTCAAAAAATACAATGTATTTTTTCTTGCATTCTTGTAGAATGTTAATATTATTCAAATAATATTTATTTAATTTATTACTAAAAACTAAATTATCATCTATGTAAACACAATAAATATTTTGTAATTTCTTAAAGATGTTCATATATCTTTGAAAAATATATAGAGTTTGTTTTAATCCATAACATTCCATTGGAATTGTCCTTAGAGACAACTAAATGTCTTTAGTTTTTGAGATTACTCATATAGTTTTATTTGCTAAAATTTACTTTTATAATCAAAATTTAAAAAATATTTATTTCATTTTATTAATGATAATAATAATTATTTCTTTAGAATAAAATATTCATAATCATTGGGTTCTTTATTTAATGCTTTGAAGTTTATTACCATTTTTTCCCTCTTCTTTTTTCATATTTTTTTTCGATTAAGAATATTGTACTAGAGTGTTGTGAATTACTTAGTATTATAACTTTTAGTTTTAAAAGTTCTTCAATTTATTTTTCAAACTCAATCGTGTCTTTTAGAGTATAAATCATAGGTTTTACTCTAATGACTTTGTTAGGTTTTCTTAATTTTATGTTAATAATTATTTTAGATTTATTTACTTTTGGATCTAAAGAATTTTTTGAGTTTATTGTTTTTAATAATTTAATGATACCTATTAAGACTTTATCTTCCTGAATTTCATTAATAAATGAGTTTTGTTTATTTTTTATATCTAATAAAATATTTTCTAAATAAGATATTTATTATTATTTTGTGTCTAACTCACTATATTTTCACTTTTTATGTTATTGCATAAAATTTAGGTTTGATATAGTCAATGATTTTCTTATTTTTGACACATAAATAGTCCATCATATAGCGTTATTAGACTTATTTTGTCTAAATATTATGTAAAAGATTGTTATAAGTTTCAAAAATTATTTCTTATTAATAAATCAACTCATCTTTGTTATTGATATATGGTTAGAATATGAAATTTCTCTCCTCCCATAATTATTCTTGTATTTTTTAAGACTTTATTAAAAATTATTATAATATTATTAACAATTCTTACAAGTATTTTAATACTTGTTTTTAAAGTTTTTTTAGGAATACATATTTACTAGCTATAGACATAATATCTCTTGTATCTAAACATGCATGTAAACGGTAACTTGTGTAACCTTTAAATTTCAATCTTATATTAATATAAGTATCTCTTGGATTTGTAATACTATATAAATCATTCATCTTCTAATGAAAAGTATTCATATTATTTCTCATTATTTATTCCTCACTTTCTTCTAATAGATAAATACTACAGTATTATATATGTCTAATTTTTCTGTTGGTTCTAATTACATCTTAAAAGCTTCTTTTAAGATTTTTGATTTATGTGAAAATTTATCTTTAAATTATTTTTTATTTTGAAACCTATTAAGTATTTATTAGTATAATGTCATTCCTAATTACAGATCTAATATCTGTATTTTCTTCATAATGGATAATAATTCTTGTTTTTTGGTGGCTTATATCTTTTTCTTCTAAAATATTTTTCTATAAGATTCTTTGTTATACATTCTCTTATGAATGTTTATAATATATAGATCTAATTAACTTAGAGATGAATAAGTTATTTTTAATTTTTATCAATTTATAATTTAATAACTTAAACAAAGTGGTCAGACATGCAATCGTGTATAAGAATAAAGTGCAGAAATAAAAGAATAACATACGATATTTTTAGGTGAAAACAACATAGGTCACAACCATGATCTAAATTTATATCTTTTGAATGTTTTTTATTTTTCATATTTTTATACATTTGCTTGTAAGATTTTATGTAATTCATATTATTCTAGGATTCTAAAATCTCTTATATCACAACAGATTTCTTTATTTTCTCTTGTTTGTTCTTTTATTTCTTGATATTTAATGATTATCCAATTTTAAGACTTTTTATTCTTTCTTCGAAGGTGTCTAGTATAATTTCTCCATTTCTTTTATTTCATTCTTCTATTATGGTTTTATGTAATATTTAAGATAATTTTTTTTAAATATTTCCTTTAAGTTTCTTGCATATAAGATGATAACTTATGATAATACATTTTATATTCATAAATTAAAGAATCTATATAATATATGTCACATCTTTTCATATTTGTTAAATGTCATTTAGCTTCCTCAATTTTATTTTTACTAGATTCAATGATATGTCTACCTTTATCTTTTCTAATAAATTTTTTGTATATTTTATTTACTACAGTATCTAAGTATTCCCTATATGTAGGAGCATTACCCTGTGTTTTTAAATGTTGTTATGTTAAATTTTTACATTTTTTTATCATTTTATGAGCTACTAATACTCTACAAATTAAAGGATTTGATGTGGTTAGAGAAGTTTATATGATTACACTTATATCATTATACCATTCTTCTAAGTTTTTTTTCAGTCTCTTATACAATCTAAATTTAAAGGTCAAATTTATAATTTTCATGAAGTTTGAATTTTAGTGTGATAATACTTTTAATTCCCTAATGTAATCCTTCTTTCATTTTGAGTTGTTTTCTTCTATAAAGAAGGTCTAATTTATCTGACATTTGCCTATTTCTTTCTCCTTTATTTGGATTAGATGTTCTTTCTTGATAAGTAATTGATAATGAAATTGATTTTATATGATTTTTTTGGATCATATTTTCTAATTCAGAATCATTTTTACTAGTTATTGTCATATCATCTTCCTTTTTATTTCTATAATTGTTTTCATTATAATGTCTTCCTAACTCTTCATCTATTAAGGTTAACAAACTAATTAATTTTTCTATGACTCTATTCTAAAGGTTTATGAACTGTTTTCTGATTCTTTTCTATATTTCATTAAATTAATATTATAGATTCTTCTTCATCTTTGAGTTTTTCTTCGTTTTTTCTAATCTCTTAGATAGTTCTGCTTTTAATTTAATAAATGGATCGAAATTATAACCTATGATTTAAATATCCTTGGTATTTTATCTACATTCATTCTTAATTTTGCAGATTATTTATGTATGTCTTATTGTAATTTCTTATTATAAACATATTCTTTTATTTCTTTGAAGTGTTCTTTTTACATTTTATTTATGTCTTATAAGGACTTAATGTTTGATTATTTTATTATATATATTTCTTCTAGTAAAAATATTAAAGTTTTCATTATTATTTTTTGGTTTTTTTATATAAAAATATAATTTTATATTATATAATTTATTTTTGAATATTATTGAGATAACAATGATATTATTTTCTTCCCAATATTACATGTTAGACTAATATTTTCATTATTTTAACTTCTTATTATAAATCTATAACTTCTCTTTCTTTATTAGATGTTTCTCTTTCATTATTTATAAACGTAAACTTTAATACATTGTTATTTCTTACTACATTATTTTTTCTTCTTATTATCAGAGATCTTTCTTTAACATTTAGGTTTTATTATTCTAGTATTTCAAAGTCTATTAATATTTATTATTTTTCAAAATTCTTAAAAAGTTGTAATTATTTTTATAAATTCATTTTGTTCATATATTGAATTATTATAGATAATTGTTAACGAATATCCTGCTATGTATTATATTGAAAATAGATGATTTTATTATTTTATTAAATCACCTCTTTCGAAACTTAATACTTGATTTAAGTTATGATCATTAATATTAATGACATATTTATAGTATTATTAGTCTCTATAGATATTTTTAACAAAACATATTTCTTATTTATTATTCTATTGCTTAAGAGTATTAATTTTATTAATGTATCTATTCCTTTTATAAAATGTGTTTTTGTTATTATTTTGATTCTATCTATATGAATATATCCAATTTATCTTTTATTTTTTGGAAGCTTTTTGATAATTTATTAATAATGATTTATTTATCAATTAATGGTATGTTATTTTACATATATAATATTAATATTTATTTCTTTATTATTTATTCAATAATATATATATATATTCTTAAAAAAATTCATTATTCTTGAGAATGTTAAATTCATCTCATTTTTTAAAGTTTAATCTTATTTTTTATATTAATTTAATTTTTTTTATTAATTATAATTTCACGTCAAAAATATCTTAAGATATATTGTATTTATATTTATATTATTTTTTGATTTTTTTATATAAAATAATATTATTTAATTTTATTAATTTTAAATTTTGTTAAGTTTGTGGGTATTTATAAATTTTTTAAAACATTTGAGATGCTTGTAATATTACTTTGAAGTTTGGATTATTTTTGATAATTATCTAAATAATCAATATCATTATCGTAATTCCATGATAGATGAGTAAAATGAAATAAAAGATTTAATATATAATAGGTATTTATATTTTATGATAAAAATAATATGTTTAATAATTAAAAAATATAATTTAATATATATATATATATTAAAAATATTAAAATAATTATAATCTAATTTTTATTTATATTAATATCAAATTTTTATATTAATAAATTATTTTTTTTTCTTATTTAAAATATTTATTATAATTCCGACCTTTTATTTATATTTATTTTTGATCCCAAATTCACTAAATAATCCGGCCATTACTTCCAGGCTAATAAAATGCTCATGGCCGAAACTCCTTTTTACTCATAATACGCCCTTTTTAACATGTATAATTAACTAACGGCGAGGATATTTTTACATATCTTTTTGTTGTTTTTATAAAAAATTTATGTTAACTTTAAACATTAATAAAAATATTTTTAAAAGTAATTTAAATGGTATAAAATTAAATAATATTTCTATCAACTTAAAATATTGATATTAAATATAATGTTAAACAATAAAAAAATTATAATAATCCTTACGAGGATGTTTATTAAAATAATTAATTTTTTTTAATTATTATTATTTTAATTATAAAATAAATATTTAAGGAATTATGATCCAAGTAAATATTAGTATTTTTTCACATAATTATAATATTCTTGGTATTATAAAAAATAAATATTTTTAATTTTATAATAATTAAAATAAATATTTATTATTTATTAAAAATATTAAAATTAAGAATTTATAGTTTAAAAAAGAGGATTAATATTTATACTATAATATCTAATTTTCATAAATAATCATCAAAATTATTAAATTTAAAAATTATAAAACTAAAATATTTATTTGTATATAATAATAAAATTATTATAACGTTTTTCTCTTTCAATAACTTCATTTTTGTAAAAAGTTTTGTATTAAATTTTTTCATTAAAATACAGAATTTATTTTCTTAAATTAATATTTTTATTATTGTATTAAAAATATATTTAATAAAACAAATATTATTACTCCAATTCCAAAATAATATTAAAAAAATTACTAGGTAATTCACTTAAGTTTTTAAAATAACAAGATATTTTCTCAATTTTTTTTTTACTTTTATTAAGTTTTTGCAAATACTTGATTTGAAAAAATTAAAAATAGTGAAAAAAGAATTGTAATTATTATTTTTTAAACAAGTAAGTTTTTATTGTTTCATAAATCCTAGAGATGTATTTATAATTGATCTAATAATGTAAACAAATATAATAAAAAATAATTTAATTTGTATTATTCTCTTTGTAATTTTCCCAATTTATGATTTTTTTTATATATTTATTTTTAAATTTTATTATAAATTACTATAATTACATAAACTTATACTAATTTTTATACATATATTATTTATATTATATCATATAATCAAAATATTTAAAAAATAAATTATTTATCCGATTTTACAAAATAATTATATAAATAATATGTGTAAAGAAGTAAGTCACTAAGTCCTAACATTTCTCAAAAATGCGATATGTAATCGTCTAGACGTAAACCGGTACTTTTGCGAGAGGCACATGGCAAGCTCACCACCATTTAAAACGTGTCAAAATATAATTTGTTGAAAGTTAACATGTGCAGCACTCACGGTGAGATTAGCGAGGGTCACCAAACGCGAAGGGCCTCCACAATTTCAACTTTCAACCCGCACCCCTTTCTCTCCGAAAGCGTCTCTCTACCTCTCTCATATTCCTATTTTCAGAGCCCTAGATTTCGCACTTTCTGATCCATATTTCTCGGAAAAATGGTGAGCTCTTTTATTACGTTATTTTTTTCCTGGAGTCTAATTTTTCTTTTGATTTGCTCTCAACGAATTTATAGTCGTTTTTAAGTTTTTTTTTTTAAATCTAATTGGTATTAGATCAGTGAAACATTTGGTTGACTTAAATGAATTTTGTTGTCTTATTTGGTCTATCAGAAGATTTTTTTTTAAGTCGTTGATCGCCCTGAATTTGATTGTTTTATATTCTCTCTTTTTATCTCAATAATTGATTTACCCTTTGCATGGCGTCCTTGATGAATAGTTTGAGCATTCTCTTGATTTATGCCATTTTCAGTACTGTACGTGGCATGTGTATTTTAGGTTTGTTAGTATAATTTTGTGGGATTATTAGGTCCAATTTTGTGACGCATACAGTTCGGGTATCAGAAAAAAGGGTGCTTTGAGGCTCCTATTTTGCATATGAAATTTACTGATTCGATGTTGCTTTGTTTATTTTGGCCAAAGCGTTATTTAGAGGATTCTTATAGGAAGCATTTTATAGTCCAATAGTTATTTTTTCTTTTCTTTCCTTTCCTTTTTTTTTCCTTTTTTTTTGTTGGAACAAAATGTTGATCGTAAAGGGGCATATTAAGGATAGCTTTGCAAGTAGTTTACTGTGCTATGTTAGGAGGGAAATACAAGTTTTTGAATTTGGGAAGAATTTTACTGATCTCAGATTACAATTAGTGCAAAAATATGACCTTTAGAGGAATAGTTTTTGGAAGTTTGGTACAGAAGTTTTGATGATTTGCTAAATTTTAAGAGAAATGCTAAGATGACAAAAATTTGTCCACACTTATGCATCTAAATCACTTATATCGTGACATGTAACAAAATTATTTTGAAAAATGGAGAAGTGATTCATTTTTATAGATAATTTTGCAACATGTCACAATACAAGTGATTTAGGTGCAAAAGTTATTACAAATTTGTGTGATCTTAACATTCCTCAAATTTGAACGTAACAATTTTTTTTTTCCTTTTTCTTTTGAGGAGAAAATTTATAGAATTGGGTTTGGCTTATTTCATATTTGCGGCTTGTTTTCTTTTTCTTTTCCCCTTCCTACATTTCAGGCAAATGCAGCCTCAGGTATGGCTGTGCATGATGATTGCAAGCTTAAGTTTTTAGAGTTGAAGACAAAAAGAACGTTCCGCTTCATAGTCTTCAAGATTGAGGAAAAGCAGAAGCAGGTTATAGTGGAAAAGCTTGGTGAACCAACTGATAGCTATGAGAATTTTTCTAGCAGCCTTCCTGCTGATGAGTGTCGATATGCTGTGTATGACTTTGATTATGTTACTGAAGAGAACTGTCAGAAGAGCAGGATCATTTTCATTGCCTGGTATGGTTACAGTTTTAGGGTTTCTGACAAATTTTTTTTTTCATATTGGTTTACCTTAACAGGACGATCTATAATTTAATTGAGTATTTTCCCTTGATGTATATTAAGGTCTCCTGACACAGCGAAGGTTAGAAGCAAGATGATCTATGCAAGTTCCAAAGATAGGTTTAAGAGAGAGTTGGATGGCATTCAGGTGGAGTTGCAAGCTACTGATCCTACTGAGATGGGTCTTGATGTTATTAGAAGCCGCTCCACCTGATGTAAAGTGTCAATGTCAATTATGGAATGGAGATTCATCCTTAGTATCTGGGTTTCATATGAAATGTTTATAACTTATGGGAGATAAATTTCTTATTATTATTTGGTTTATGACATGATTTGTAATTTTTGGATTTATTGGCACACATCTAATATGTTAGCTTATTGGGCAATTCCATGAATCGACATTCTCATGAGCGTCACTTGCTTGGAAACAGGTAAGGCTTATGAAAAACTTATTGACTTCAATGAATCTTTATATATGAAGACCCTACAAGTTCACTTGTTATGTACAAAAGTTCATTTGAGTCTCCTATTGTTGAAGGAGGAAAGCTAATAACATGCTAATTTGTACTCCACTAATTATGGTGTTACACATGGCAAAATAACTATAAAAATTGAGAAATTGCCCAAATATTTAAGAAAATTATAAAACAGTGATGCTTCATAATTAGTGATGAGTGTAAATGTGTCTTTTCTCATCGTCAAAGATATCATTAGAGTCCCAGGCTCGTGAAAAATGGTTGCAGACCAAAATAACTTTTTATCTTTTTCGTAGTTGAAAATCTAATGATACCTTTAAAATTAGGGATTCAAGTGAACCTTTTGATAAATTACCACTTTAAGCCTTCACCCATCTTAAATATACAAGTATGAGATCAATATGAGCAATTGTTTTCCCAGCAAAAGGTTAATAATATTAATAATAAACTAGGAGAAGTTTCTTATGGGATCGATATGAGCGCAGTTTCTCTATCTTGTGTGTGCATTAGGAGTTTTAAAGAAGGATGGACGGTGTCAAAAGTTTGTTATACTTGAAAAAATTGCATTTTAATTTGTTAGATATTAGTTACGTATTATGAATTCGTTATCTTTTTTAAAAGGGTTATCAATGTTCGTAAGAAAAATTTAGTTCAAATTTTAAATGGTAAACGAGCATCTTGAAAAATATTTTTTTTATATACCAAAATTAGTATTAATTATTTGAACAATTATTTTTTACTTATAACACAATAGTCTTAATGATATATTTTTAGTATTTTATTTACTTATTATTTAAAATAATAAATTATTCATTTCTAAAAATTATTTTATTATTTTTTGTAAAAAAAATGAAGCTTTTACAATATTTTAATTTTATTATTGAATCTTCTATATGAATTTCAATAACTCTTGCAAAAGAGATAACATATTTGTACTATTCT
This sequence comes from Hippophae gyantsensis, assembly GCA_030763125.1. Lineage (NCBI taxonomy): Eukaryota > Viridiplantae > Streptophyta > Magnoliopsida > Rosales > Elaeagnaceae > Hippophae > Hippophae gyantsensis. The sequence goes on from CM061030.1 coordinate 31,833,499, forward strand.
AAAAAAAATATGAATTATAATCCATATTTTTAATTTTCTATTCCAAAGAAGTGTTTTCTTAACCAATTGGTAATTTAAATTCTATAAACCAAATACCCTTAGATTCCTTGTAAATTCATTATATCTTTATAAGTTTCTAGTCACTCACATTAGTATGCTATTTTTTTTAACATTAAACAATACTCGACATGATTCGAATCTCTATAGTAATCAAAGTCATGCTTTGCATGTAATTGAATAAACCATTCATAGTAAGTGATAAACTTTTCTAAAATACATTAGATAGCAGAGAGGTATACACAATTATAATCAATAAATGTACGATTGACTACTATGTATGTGAAGAGCTATAGAAACTAGCATGACTTATCAATCCAACAAATGAAGACATGAAATTTCATGATTTGTTCAACAACCATTACCATTTGTTACGATAGAGTGATCTTTTTGAGAATGCAAAATTTCAGATAAGTATAACAAGGAATTATCTCTTAAAATAGAGGCATACTTGTCAATAAATTCACAACTATATTGTTTATAACCACAAGAAAGTGACATTTTTTTTGCATTTCATCTTCCATATCAATAACTATATTGTGCATAATACAGCAAACAAGAATAATCCTTGGTAAGTTTATACTTATCAGGCTTTCACATAACCTCTTGAATTATCTTCCACATCCTCTTTGTGCCATTGCTCATGCTATGGAATTCGTTTGTTAAACTCAATTTGAAAATATAATAGGCCTTTTTTTGCGATATGGAGTAACAATCCACAGTAGAAGAAGAAACTTTGCATCACCTAAAATATATTCTCTTAACTTTGTTCCTTTTGAAAGAAGAAGCTCCACTTCATTTAGCCTTTCCCTTCTTTGGAGATTGCGAAAATATTCGAGTTTTGGAGCACAAGGGCATTGAGTACCTAGCCACCCAACAATTATGTCATGAAATCTCATTTTCGATCAACAATTTATTGAATATTGGTTCTAAAGTAACAAGTTAGTGACCTAATTTGTACCATAGTTTAAGGAAATTAGTAGCTTAAATTATGACATAATTTAGGAAAAGAAAACGTTGCTTCATCTATAAATATGAAGAAGTTCATGCATTGAATAACAAGGCAATAATCAGAAAAATCAGAGAGCATAAGCAAACTCAAAGAGAGAAAATACTTAGTAAGTGTAAGAGTTTTCTGTGAGTTTGTGGAAAAATTTGAGAGATATTATTAGTGAGGAAATTTGTATCTATATTCTATATATTTCATACTCAGTTCAATAATATCTGCTGCCTCCCGTGGACCTAGGAAAATTCCCAAACCACGTATATTATATACCAAATTGAAGCTCTCGACGAGACGAACGCAATAGATAAAGAATCGCTTAAATCAGAGGTTAGAATCACCACTAGAAGCCACCGGAGTGCTGTTGCCAATAATTGAGTCAACTCACTGAGTTGGACCGAGTCAATTCACCGAGTTACCATCTAAGCCATTTGATTGAGCCACTGAGGCATTGACCAAGCCATCAACTCGAGCCAATTTGACCGAGTCGTCAAAGCCATTGACCAAGCATTAAGACAATTTGATCGAGCCGTTAATTTTTTGTTGACTATTGACTAGCGAGTCAACTGAGTCATTAGTGAATTTTAGACCGAGTTGGTTCATTTTTCACTCATTATCAACTGAGTCAAACCTATTTCTAGCTAATTAGACTGTTTAGGATTCAACCGTGAACTCCATTTTTTCAAATAAGGTATAAAATTTGGAAAATACTATTTTAAGTTATAAGTGCAAAATTTATGTTATTCGTTTGTACTTATGACTGATAAAAGAGAGATTGAGGAAGGTACACAAGCTGACCTTAGAAGTTCCAAAAATCCAAGTTGTTATACTCGAAGAACCATGTTATCAAATGCAAAGTTTGAGGTGGAGGAATTCGATGATACCAATAACTTTGGCATGTGGCAATATGAAGTATTAGATCTATTATTCCGAGAAGGATTTAATATAGTCTTGGAGACTAAGCCAGAAGATTATTCCAATGAAGATTGAAATTATGTCAACCGACAAGCTTATGGCACAATTCGATTGTGCTTAGGAAAAGATTAGAAGTACTTTGTCATGAAAGAGAATGTAGCCACAATTCTCTGGAAGAAGCTAGAGGACAAGTACATGACGAAAAGTATAGAGAACAAAATCTATTTGAAGAAGAAACTTTTTCATTTCTAGTATAAGAAAGGTACCTCTATGATTGAGCACTTAGATAATTTCAATACAATTTTGGCTGATCTGTAAAATTTAGATGTTGAAATTATCGATGAAGATAAAGCTTTGTTGTTGTTGAATTCATTACCCGAGAGCTATGAGCATTTAACCACAACTCTATTATATGGAAAATATGAGGTTAAATTCATATATGTTTCAAATGCTTTGGAAAATAACGAGTACCATAAAAAGGATCAACATGATCATAGAGACTCAATATTAGAAGCATTGACTGCAGCCAGAGGTAGGACGAACAACAAAAAATCTGGCGGATCAAAGAGTAGGGGGCGATCCAGATCAAAGTCCAGAGAAGAATCATCCGGAAGATGTCCTGGGAAGGATGAGTGTGCCTATTGTCACCAGAAAGGGCATTAGAGGAAAGATTGTCCAAACAAGGACAAGTCAAATGCAATCATTGCACATAAGGCCAATGAAGATGAAGAATCAGCCTTTACAGTTTCATCATCGGATACCTACTCATATAAATGGATCCTTTATTTTGGATGTTCTTATCATATGTGTCCAAATAGACATTGGTTTTCGAGTTTTGAGAAGCTCGATGAAGGAGTTGTGCTTATGGGCAACAATAATACCTATCAGGAAAAAGGGATCAGAATAATACTACTAAAGTTGCACGATGGTACAATAAGATAACTTACAAATGTAAGGTATATATCTAAAGAAAAACCTTATTTCTTTAGGTGTTCTAGATTATGATGGTTACAAGGTAATATTGGAAAATGGATTTTTGAAAGTTGTACGAGATGCATCTGTAGCAATTAAGGGAACTCGGAAGGCAAACCTGTATTTCCTAGATGAGAGTGCAGTTATAGGAATAGCAGTTTCAAGCAGTTATAAAGAAAAGACATATGATTTTTCCCGTTTATGGCACATGTGTTTAGGGCATGTCAGTGAAAAGGCTTTACAAGGCTTAATGAAGCAAGGTCTTTTGAAAGGTGTCAAGATTGGAAAGTTTGATTTCAGCGAGCATTGTCCACATTATCAACCTTTGATACCATACTTTCAAAGTTGTAATATATTGAGTTATTTTCTGGTGAGTTTATGTCCTTGTTAATAGCATCATGTGTAACAGTCTTAAGTGTGGGTGACTCAATAGATTCTTTTAAGTTGTCCACACATTCAATAACATTTATCCTTGAGCATTCATTAGTACTATCAATGTCAGGGGGTTCAGATGCTTTAAAAACTTTAAACATTACTTGCTCATCTTGCACTCTCATTGTAAGTTCACCTTTTTGTACATCAATGAATGCTCTTCTGGTTTCTAAGAATGGATGACCAATTATGATAGGAATATCACGGTCCTCTTCCATTTCTAGCACAATGAAGTTCATTAGAAAGATAAACTTGTCTACTTTTACTAGCAAATCTTCTACCACACCCTGAGGTCTCTTAATTGATCTATCTGTCATTTGTAATGTTATTGAAATGAGTTTAGCTTTACCAACCTCTAATCTCTTGAAGACCAATAATGGCATGAGTTTAATGCTAAAACTCAAGTCACATAGAACCCAAGTCACGCGAGTGACCCGAGTTCGATCCCTCACAACGGCACCAAAAACTTGATTGCCACACACGAAGTGTGTGAAATGAGTATATAAGTGTACGTATCGTAACAAGTAATATAATAATAAGAAAAAATTATTCTCATAGCGATTATTTTATTAAAAACTAATTTTTAAAACTTAAAAAAAATAAAAATCAATTTTTTTTGTATTTTTATATTTTAAGGAAGAAAAATTAAAATAACTAAAAGCAAAATAGCAATAATTAATTAAATCGATTTGGTAACTAAAAATATATATGAGAAAATATCTAAGAATACTTAATCCCCAAATTTTCTAAACATGTAAATAACTAAAATTCCCTCAAAATAATTATCAATTAATTGCACGATCAATTGAATCTAACCTAACATGTATTTCTTTATTAAGTAAACTACACAATCATATAGTAATTAATTTAATCATACTCTCATACCAATTAAATTGAATACTACTCATTAAGTTAATCAATTATGAATCACATACATAAGAATCATATATCTTTGCCTAGAAACTATGCATGTTATTTAATCAAGACAAACAATTAAATAATTATCTCAAACATATTTAATTGCCTCTATAGATAAATTATTGGTCAAATAATTAATAGCATATAAATAAGATTAAATAATATAATTAAATTAAAATTATAATTTTGGTAAAATATTAGATCATCACATGGTAAAAATTGGGTTCATAATATCCCTAGATTAATAAATTAATTACACATAATTGTGTTCATAAATCTCATGTTTTTCATAAAAAAAAGATATAAAAATTGATAAAGAAAAGTTTAGAAAAAGAAATACAATCAATCTCTTGAATCGTAGTGTTAATCTCTTCTTGAATCTCCCCCAAAATTGTGTTCCCTCTTGATTTTTTTTTTGTATTTTTCTCTCTTTTTAGCTCCAAAAACTGAACAAAATTATGCTAATAGAGGCCACTTAGAGTTTATGGAGTGATTAGGGACTTAAATATAGCTCAAGTGTGATCTAGACCATCATATCAGCTTTGGATGAAGGGCTAATATCAAAACAAGCAAAATGGATTACGCTAACCAATCACAAAGTGACACGTGGCATCGAAAATTTACTGACCGAATCAGGGAACAACGCGTGGTAGGGGAGACCAGCCAGAGTCAACGATCGCTGAGTTAGTGCCACGTAGTGAGACATGATTTTCGAAAATGGATGGCGTGGTGTACTGGTGGAATGCAAGGAGCAATCGGGTGGTGACACATGGCAGAGAAGCTTGACCGCACACGAACTTGGATTGAACGTCGTGTTGACACGTGGTATGCGTTTCATCCTCTTCACATACAGCATAGCATGATTCGCTCTCCGTGCTTGAGTAGTGTCTACGTGGCTTACTCAGTCAGCTCCCATGCTAGCGTGGCAACTCTTGCATTAAAAATTCATAAAAAATCTCAAAAAATTCCAAAAAAATCCAAAAAATATATTTTCACTAAATATTTTATATTTTAATATTTTTAACCTCAAAAAACTATTTATTAAATAAAAAGTAAATATTAAGTAAAAAAGTACGCTAATGACTCTATTTTTATAGAGTCATCATATATATATCAGATCCCTTCTTCAAAGTTTGACAAGATGAAGGGATAATCAGACATTTTTCAATTTATCGTATACCACAGAAGAATGGAGGTGCAGAACGAATGAATCATATATTGGTTGAGAAAGTTTGATGTATGCTATCTCAATCCAAATTAAGCAAGACATTTTGGGTTAAGGCTTTGTCATATGCAACTTATATAGTCAACAGACTTCCTACGACTGCATTAGATGGGAAAAATCCTAAAGAGTTATGGTCTAAACAACCTACTTTTCATTATGATTCATTGTGAATATTTAGATGTCCTGCATATTTTTATGTTACTGAATCCAAAATGGATCCTAGAGCAAAGAAAGCTATTTTTTTGGGCTTTCATGAAGAAGTTTAAGGGTTTCAAATTTGGTGTGGTGAATCGAAGAAGATTCTCTTAAGCCGAGATGTCACATTTGATGAGTCTATTATGTTGAGATAGACAAATTTAGAGAAATATAATGAAAGTCCAAACATTTTTTCTAAGGTGGTGCTTGAGACTCCAAAAGATCCAGAAAAGATTGCACCGATTGTCGATCGTGGTGAAGATGAAATTGATGATCAAGAAGAGATCTCGGTTGAGGTAGTGGTTCTCTCACCATCACTAACGATGAATCAATAGCCAAAATCTATTTTCACGACTTGATTGAGAAGGGAGATTAGAAAGCCTACCAGATACACAGACATGGTAGCATTCACACTTCTAGTAATTGATGATGATATCCCATGCACTTATAGAGAAGTCGTGTAGAGAATTGATAGTATGAAGTGGAAGATGGAAATGGATGAAGAGATAAAGTCTCTACACCAGAATCAGACTTGGGAGTTGGTTCAACTTCCCAAAGGAAGGAAAACTATTGGCTACAAATGGGTCTATGCTAAGAAGGAAGGTGTTCCTAGTAAAGATAACACCAGATACAAAGCCAGACTGGTAGCAAAAGGCTATGCTCAGAAAGAAGAAATAGACTACAATGAGGTATTCTTACATGTTGTTAAGCATTCATTTATTTAGATACTAATGGATTTAGTAGCACAATTTGATCTCGAGTTAGCTCAACTCGATGTCAAAATAGCTTTTCTCCATGGTACTTTGAACAAAGAGATCTACATGTCTCAACCAAATGGATTTAAAGTTCTAGGACATGAGAATTGGGTTTGAAAGTTAAGCAAGTCACTTTATGGTTTGAAGTAATGATCGCAACAGTGATACAATAGCTTTGGTAGCTTTATCAAAGAGCAAAAGTACACACACAGCCAGTTTGATCACTGTGTATACTTTCAAAAACTTCAACACAATACCTTCATTTATTTTCTCTTATATGTTGATTGCATCTAAGATCAAGGTGGAGATCAACAAATTTAAAGCTCTGTTGAATTCACAGTTTGAAATAAAAGATCTCAGAAAAGCTAAGAAAATTCTTGGGATGAAGATTAGAAGAGATAGAGTTGCAAGCACAGTTTATTTGATACAAACTTAGTATCTGAAGAAAGTACTATAAAGGTTTGAAATTGATGAGAAAACCAAACTAATAAGTACACCACTTGCTTCTCACTTTCAGTTGAGTGCATTGATGTCACCTAGCACCACTAATGAAAAGAAGCAAATAAAGTGTGTTCCTTATGCAAATTCTATTGGTGCCTTGATGTATGCAATGGTATGCACCAAACCTGATATTTTCCATGTTGTTAGTATGGTGAGTTGCTACATGCACAATCTTAGTAAAGGACATTGGCAAGCAATGAAGTGGATTTTATGGTACTGTGGATATTGGTTTGAAGTTTGAGTGAGACAAGACTGAAGGCAAACACCTAGTTGGATATATGGATTCTGACTATACAGGAGATCTGGATAAGCTTCGATCTACAACTAGTTATGTGTTCACAATGGTAGAAAGATCAGTTTGTTGGAGATAAACATTGTAGTCAACTGTAGCTTTGTCAACTATAGAGGCAGAGTATATGGCTATAATAGAAGCATTCAAAGAAGTTATATGATTTATCGGGTTGACCAAGGATTTGGGTATTGTTCAGAATAACGTGGAGGTTTTCTATGACAACTAGAGCTCCATTTGTTTGGAAAAGAACCAAGTTCATCATGGTCGCACCAAGCACATCGATGTTCCATTTCATTTTGTTTGGGAAATCATTGATGAAGGGAATGTTACATTCCAGAAAGTTGGAACTACAAATATGCTTACAAAGGTGGTTACAAGGATCAAGTTTCAACTACAGAGGTAGAGTATATGGCTATAACAGGAGCATTCAAAAAAGCTATATGGTTTATCAGGTTGACCAAGGATTTGAGTATTTTTCAAAATAACGTGGAGGTTTTCTATGACAACTAGAGTTCCATTTGTTTGGCAAAGAACCAAGTTCATCATGGTTGCACCAAGCACATCGATGTTCCATTTCATTTTGTTTGGGAAATCGTTGATGAAGGGAATGTTACACTCTAGAAAGTTGGAACTGTAGATATGCTTACAAAGGTGGTTACAAAGATCAAGTTTCAACACTATTTGAACTTGATCAACATCTCTCGAGCTTAGAGCACCTAGGGCACATTTGAAGGAAACGTTATGAACTTTTTCGCCAAGGTGGAGATTGTTGAATATTGGCTCTAAAGTAACAAGTTAGTGGCCTAATTTGTGGCATAATTTAAGGAGCTATAAAGTAACAAATTAGTGGCTTAAATTATTGCATAATTTAGGGAAAAAGAACCTTGATTCATCTATAAATATAGAGGAGTTCATGCATTAAATAACTAGGCAACAATCAGAAAAATCAAAGAGACATAAGCAAACTCAAAAAGAGAAAATACTTAATGAGTGTAAGAGTTTTCTATAAGTTTGGGAAAACACTCGAGAGATATTATTAATGAGGAAATTTGTATCTGTATTATGTATATTTCATACCCAGTTCAATAATATCTGCTGCCTTCTATGGACCTAGCCAAATTTATAAACCACGTAAATTTTATGTGTTTCCTTTTGTTGATTTGATATATTCATATATCACTATTTATTACTTCTATACACAACACAATTTCCTACAAGATCGTTCCACAATTCTTCTTGTAATTAAGCCACACATCATTTTCTTTGTCAACTGTAGGTTGAGTCATTAAGATGCGTGTAATGTCAATTGCACCATAACAATTTAGAAGGCTAGAAAATTTCTCAAACTTGGACTTTATTTTTTCCATCTCTCTTTCAGTTGAAGGCCAATGAAGATCTTGAAACCCTCTTTCTTCCTTTGATTTAATGAACCACCATACTATTTGAGAAATAATTGATTGGTTGATCCCAAATGAGTCACTTATGCTTGTTAATGACACCAAAGTTGAGCCTTCTTAAAACAATAGCTACTTGGTCATTTAAAGAAAAAGGTTTTCTTTGAAAAGCATTTGTGGTTTTGGCCATCATATATTCTTCTACAAGTGAGTAGATATAATTGAATGTCTTTTTGGAAATCCTTAAAATTGATTCGAATTTCATTGAATTCTTTGCCTAATACAAAGGATCTAGAAGAGGAAAATCATAACACAACCATTAGCTATCAATATTTTAATATATTGAACACTTCATGTAAAGTTCCTAACCAAACATTACAAAACATCTGTCATATACGGCAAAATTTTCAAGCAAGTCCAAAGAAAGAGTGTTAATTAAAGCGATCAATGGTTCATCAAATGGTCTTTCAATAAGACTTACTCTTCCACTATATCAAGTCATAAATTTGAATCACACTAAATAATATTTACTAAAAAAATTAAATTGTTTAAGATAGACAAGAAGAAAATAATAAACCAAAATAGATTGTGATTCATGTAAGGATTCAATAGAAGAAAAATGCAGAACAAGTGGAAATCATTATAACTTTATGATAGACTCACTTGAAAAATGTCTAAATTAGTGACAATGGTTTTTTCAAGTGAGTCTATCATAAAGTTATAATGATTTCCACTTGTTCTGCATTTTTCTCAACAAACTATGACAAGGGATTGAGAAAGTGTCAATCAACAAGTTAACCAATAGAAGAAAATCAAGCAATCAAAGTTCATCTTCAATTAGAAAGATAGTATGGTCATCTAAGCACCAATTTTATCTTTAATATGTTCTTTAAATTTAATCTAGGTAAGAAAAACCTAACAAATACCATTCATATTCAACAAACTTCCGACTTTGAGAAAACCATTGTCCCTAAAACAAAAAAATCTCAACTAACAAATCATCAAATATTCAAAAGAAAAAGAAAACAATCTAATTACTGAAAAATGCATTTAATCCATGTCCTGAATTTTATTATAACAAAAAAAATCCCAAGTACTCATATCAAATTCAAACATGAAATACCCAATTGAAAGAAATTTCAAGGCAAATTTATAATAATAATCATAATAAATGATCATAAAAAATTTATGAACTAACAAAGTAGAAGAAAACTTATTACAACATTGAATTGATGAAATATATTTTACAAGTAATCTTTTGCGAGAATTCATTCCACCAATCAAATGGCTGTGGTTGAGAACCTAGAGAAGCAACAACTACAAGAAAGAGGATTGGCGATTCTTATTCAATATGAAAAGTTCAAAATTTATCATCCAGAGAAAGAGCTTATAATACAGATAGAAATGACAACAAATCAGATGTTTGTCATGCTGGCAAGCTCACTGCCTTAAAAATCTTCTTATCTTTACACATCTACATAAGATTTGGCACACTTGTGGCACTGTCTCTATGGACACTTGAGCTATAAAGGATTAAGACTCTCCAGGTCAAGAAAATGGTGCATGGTATTCCTAAGTTCAAGCCTCCATCAACAATATGTACAAATTGTTTGATTGGGAAACAACACAAGGATCCCATCCCAAAGAAGAGTAATTGGAGGGCCATAGAGAAACTATAGCTTCTTTATGCAGACATTTGCGGATCAATCTCTCCCATCTTCAATAGTAAAAAGAGGTACCTTATATGCTTTATTGATGACTTTACTAGAAAAACATGGACTTATTTTTTAGTAAAGAAATAAAAAATATTAAGTATGTTCAAAATTTTTAAGAATTGTGTTGAGAAAGAAGTAGAAAGGAATATTAAATGTTTGAAAACTGATTGAGGCAGAGAGTTCACATCTCTTGAATTCAGTGAGTTATGTACCGAGCATGGTATCAAAAGGCAACTGACTACAACATATACTTCTCAGCATAATGGAAAAATCGAACCCTGATGAATATGGTTTGATGTATGTTATCTAAGAAAAAGATCCCCAAGTCATTTTGGCCAGAGGAAATTAATTGGACAATATACGTTCTAAACCGGAGCCCTACACTAGCTGTGAAGGATCAAACACCCGAGGAAGCTTAGAGTGGAAATAAACCCTCACTAGAGCATTTTAGGGTGTTCGAATGTATGACACATGTATATATGCTTGATACGAAAAGAAAAAAACTAGAGGCAAAAAGTTTCACTTATGTGTTCTTAGGAGTAAGTGAAGATTCCAAGGCATACAGGCTCTACGATCCAATTGCAAAGAAGGTGGTAATTATCAGGGATGTAGTGTTTGAAGAAGAAAAATCTTGGAATTGGGATAGGAGCTATGAAGAATTTGAAATGGTTGATTTGGAATGGAATAATGGGGAAGACAATGAGACAGTGAATGAAGAAGATGACGGAGCAATGAATAAAGAGGTTGAAGAAGTAATTGAAGAACCAATTAGTGATACTCAAAATGGTAAGAATGTAGGATATTTGTCAAGCTTAAGAGAAGGAAGAGTTAGAGAAGCTCCATTATGGATAAGAGATTATGTAAGTAGGGATAGGATCTTGGAGGAAGAAGATATAAATATAAACTTGGCCTTATTTTCTTCAGTAGACCCAATACATTTTAAGGAGGCTGGAGCATGAAAAATGGAGAATGGATATGGACATGGAGATCAAAGCTATAGAAAGTAATAATACATAGAAACTAACTGACTGACCTGTAGGTGTGAAAAGGATTGGAATGAAATGGGTTTTTAAGATCAAACTCAAAGAAAATGGAGAAGTGAAAAAAATCAAAGCTTGGTTGGTGGCTAAGGGATATGTGCAACAACAAGGGATAGACTACACAGAAGGGTTGCACCGGTTGCAAGAATGGATACAGTAATAATGATTGTGGCCCTAGCAGTGGAAAAATCATAGTCTCTCTATCAACTTGATGTCAAATGTGCTATCTTGCATGGGAAACTCAATGAAGAAGTGTATATAGAGCAACCTAAGGGGTATGAATCAAAGAGTCATCCTCAGAGAGTATATAAGTTAAAAAGGCCCTCTATAGATTGAAACAAGCTCCACGAGCTTGGTTCATCCGTAATGAAGCACACTTCATGAGTCAGGGGTTCGAGAAGTGTTACAGTAAGCATGCTCTGTTCATTAAGGCGAATAAGAAAAGTAAGATTCTCATAGTCAATTTATATGTAGATGATTTAATATTTATTGACAATTGTGAATTGATGTTTGTTGAGTTTTAACATTCCATGTTAAGAGAATTTGACATGACTGATTTGGGAAGAATGAGATTCTTTCTTGGCATAGGAGTGTTACAGAGGTCAGATGGAATTTACATATACCAAAGGAAATATGCTTTAGAGGTGTTTAGGAGGTTTAGGATGGAGAATTGCAATTTGGTTCATAATCTCATTGTCCCAGGTTGTAAAATTTTTAAAGATGAGAATGAGGTGCGAGTTGATGAGTCTGTGCACAAGCAGATGGTGAGAACTCTCATGTATTTGAAGACTACAAGGCCAGATTTAATGTACGTAGCAATTTTGGTTAGCAATTATATGGTGAAGCCAACTGAGTTGCATATGCTAGTAGCCAAGAGAATTTTGCGGTATTTGAAGGGAACCACTGAGCTTGGGATTTTTTTATAAGAAGGGTGAGAATTGTTAAAGCCTGGTTGGTTATGTATATAACAATTATGTAGGAGATTTAGATGACCATAAAAGCATATCAGGATATGTTTTCATGTTAGGTTCAAGAGCTGTTGCCTTGTCTTCAAGAAAACAACCCATAATCACACTTTCGATCATATAAGCAGAGTTTTTGGCTACAGTTATATGTGCTAGTCAAACTATTTGGATGAAGAGGATATTAGAGAAATAGAGTCTGGAACAAAGTAAGTGCAGCACCACAATCCTTTGTGGTAATTGCTCCACAATCAAATTATCAAGAAAATAAGTGTTACGCGGTCGAAGCAAGCACATTGATGTGCACTTCTATTTCCTTCGTGATCTCATGCGAGAAGGAGTGGTGAAGTTAGTATACTGTGGAACACAAAATCAGGTGGCAAATGTGATAACAAAGCCCTTATCATTATTCAATTGTAAAGCTATTTTTATTCTTTCTGTTAGAATGTAAACTGCTATTTATAAGCCAAGTTTGATCAATAAAATCATCAGGTTGTTATTTTCAGACTTTTTTGCGAATCTTATTCTCAGTCTTCATCCTTCTTTTGAAGCTATCTCTTGGGTCCCATTACATAATAGACGAGAGACTAGTTTGAAATAGCCTCTAACGTCAACTAAGAAAATCAACAAAACCCAAAAGAAATGACAGAAATAAGTTGAGAGAAATAAAACCCATCAATTAAAATGTTAATATTTGAAAAGAATGAAATCAAGAGAAACAATGGCTGGCAAAACTAACAAACATTTAAAGTGCATATAAGAAAGATACCGCACCTCTTGATTACTATAAGAGATGGATTTGAAGGAGTCGAGCCTATGTATATTATTTTTTGGGTTGGGTTGGGTATTTCTTTGCTGTTAAATTTCGAAGCATGCAACAACAATTAACAAGTTTTATTTTTCAATAGCAAAAAAAAAAAAATGATTGACTGAGCTTGGAGTCGAATTAAAAAATAAATAAAATCAAGAATGATGGTAAGCTTCATTGATGACGCGATCGAGTTGATACATGATCTATGTGACTATGATCTGATCAAGGAGTGTGTATATATATCAAAATGTTCACCTGTATATTTTTGAATTTCTCAGATTTATGTAGGCATTTATGTATAATTAGAGTATGAAAGTTTTGCTTCTTTACATTTTAGAAATATCGAGAATATATTAAACGGATAAACAACATTTTTTTTCAATAAAAATGATTACTCAAAAGTTTCATTTTTATTAAAATTGCGTATCATTTTTGTAGCAATATTTTTTATAATTATAAAAAAAATTAATACGTAAAACTTATAATAATAAAAATAATATTTAAAATTATTTAACATAGTTAAGTTAAACGGTATTTAATATTTAAAAGTTCTAAATAATCATAATTTAATTTAAACTGTATTAAATATGAAATTATATGTCAATTTTTTTTTAAAAATTAAAATAACATCATTAAAATTTATAATCACAAAAATAACTTATCTTACATCTAATTCATATATTTTCACTATTGAAAAAATATAACATATTATTTCACATTAAAAACCGTTCAAAGTAAACTACAATTATTTATATTTATTTAATATTATTGGGGTGATGTTTTTATTGTTATAAGTTCTAGTGATATTATTTTTTGTAATATTTTTTATCTTTTTTAATAGTAAAATATACGAAGATATAAACGATTTTATTTTTGTGATTATAAGTTTTAAAGATATTATTTTTATTATTTTTTTAAATATTTTTTTAATAAAAATGTGTACTTAAGTTTCATTTATATTAAAATTGAGTTATACTTTTATGAAAAACATAAGGGTGAATTGCTCTTTTAAGTCACTTAGATGGGGTCTAAGTTTACATTTTATTCATTTCTTTTGATAAGAGATAATTAGGCTGCTCGTTTTGTAAAAATAATTTTTTTTTGTTACTTTTTGAAATTAAAATATTAATCTATTAATAAAAAAAATTAAAATTAAATTTAAACAGTGAAATATTTTTGTTTGTCAATTATTTTTTAAAATTTTATAATTTAAGGATTTTTTTTTAAATTTTTAAGACATTTTTTTGTATCGTATTTTTTGATCCAAACATGATACTTATATAAATATGATACATAAAGTGCTTAAAAAAATTAACAAAAAAATAAAAGAAAATATTATAATGTTAAAATTTAATTTTAAACTGTTAAAAATTTAATTTAAAACTTTTAAAATAAAATGATAATTTTATCTCTATTTAATTTATTTTTTAAATTTTTATTAAAAAAATAATATTTTACTGTTTAAAAAATGAATAAAATATTTTATTTTTATATAAGGTGACTTAAGTGTCTATTAAGAAAACAAAATAACTAAAATATTTTATCGATAGAAATAAAATTAATTTGACGATACTTAATATAAAACATAAACACTTTAATTCAATTTATATAATACTTGTAAATCTTCATAAATTATCTAATTTTTAGGGAAATAATAAAGTATGTTCGATTTTCATTACATCTATTCTTCCAATTGTAAATGAAATATTTGACTTAACTAGCTGCTATTTTCTTTTTAAAAAAAAAAACTTCACAAGCCGGTAAAACCTGATACATTTTTCAAAAATATGGTAATTTTAAATCCCCTGGTCTTTTTTTAATACACTCTTAATTTAAGATTGATAAAAAATTATTTCACTCTTAATTATAATTTAATCTAATTTATATTTTCTGGCTAGAATAGTAGGTCAAATCAGATTGAGGTTGGGTCTGGGTAGTTATATATTGTAAATAGAGTTAATGTATTTTTTTATCACTAAATTTTAAATTATTACAAAAATATAATAGAATTTTAATTTATTTTTTTAATTCTATTAATTTAATAATAATATAATAAAAAAAATTAATTATATTTTTGTAACAATTATAACATTTAATAATATAAAAATAACAAATTAATATTCAATAATATTTTTATAACAACTCCAAAAATTTAATAATAGAAAAATCTGTTTACTTTATATATATATATATATATATATATATATTAAAAAGATTAAAATAACATTAAATTTAATCTTTCAAAACTAGTAAATAAATATTATTAATAAATTAATATTTTTTAATTATTAATTATTTTATTTTTTAATTTTATTCTTTAATATAAATAACAGAATTCATTAATTGTTATATTTTATTCAACCATTAGGCCCAATAACGCATTTTTCTTGTGGAAAAAATTAAATCGGGCCTGTATGGACTTAGATTATCCGTTTTCTTTTCTCAGCAATATTTCAACTAAAAAGAAAAAAACAAAATCAAAATAGTAGTTTGTCTTCAGCCTAACGCCGAATGTTTAGCTTTGTTTTAAGGTTAAAAAAACAATAATTCTATGTGATATTATTGGAACAGAAAAAAATATTGAAATTTATAGGGTTATTATTATTAATTATGTTTTATTAAAATTTTAATTAAATTAAATTTATAACACGTAAATGATATTAAAATATAATACTTGAAACAAGATTACATGTAACTATTAAACAATAGATATTCCCTTAAAACAAACACAAACCTACAACAAGAATAGAAGAAATTAAAATCCAATCTAATTCGGTTTTCAATTCCTTGGAAATAGGATTCTAAAAGTCATTAGTGGCAAGTGGCTGATGAGACCCTTCCCCAATAAAGATAGTGTCATACACAATAGCAGCAATGGCAGCTCCAATGAAAGGACCAGCCCAATAGACCCAATGGTGAGTCCATGTCCAACTAACCACAGCAGGCCCAAAGGACACTGCTGGGTTCATAGAAGCACCATCAAAAGCACCACCAGCCAATATGTTGGCTCCAACAATGAAACCAATTGCAATTGGGGCAATTATGCCTATGTTCCCCTTCTTTGGATCTATTGCTGTTGCATATACTGTGTACACCAATCCAAAGCTCATCACAATCTCAAATACTAGTGCATTCCATACACTCACTCCTGATGATAGTGAAAATGCTGATGTTTCCTGTAATATTGATTTTGAAACACATTGTTCATTAGAGTTAAGGGTTAAATATATAGTCACTTGTTTTTCTCATTCAAAAATTGTTTCAGAAGAAAACACATAATTAGTGCTTATGTGAGAAGCTATGTTGTATGGACTTTTTATCTATCCTGAAATACATGTGTCAATTGGATAAGATATAGATACGAGTGTGATGTTTGACACTCCAAATTAATATAAATTTAAAAAATTTAAAAAAAATATACGTCGAATATGTATACAAAAATATTTTATTTTAATTCTAAAAACATATATGATAAATTTTATGTATTGTTAAGCATTTTTATATGGATTTAAAAGTTGATGGTGCTTATGATAGAAAAAAGCGATTATGAGTCAAACAAAAACAAATTATTGAAAGTGTTTTCATTACTAGTTAGGCGCACACAAACTTGTTGAAAATTGTTTTTGACCAAAACAACTTTTAATAAAAGCAAAAACAAACATAACTCAAATTGCGTAATTTATTTTCTAAAAGTTACTTACCATTCCACCAGTAGCAAACTTAAGCAACAGACAAGCAACAACAGATCCGAGCAACTGGGCAATCCAATACACAATGGTTCTCAACAAAGTTATGTTTCCACCAATGAAAGCACCAAATGTGACAGCAGGATTGACATGGCCACCAGAAATGTTAGCACCAACAGAGACAGCCACAA
This sequence comes from Hippophae gyantsensis, assembly GCA_030763125.1. Taxonomy (NCBI): domain Eukaryota; kingdom Viridiplantae; phylum Streptophyta; class Magnoliopsida; order Rosales; family Elaeagnaceae; genus Hippophae; species Hippophae gyantsensis. Next base: position 31,850,563 of record CM061030.1, read on the forward strand.
ATAGTGCAAATGCATGTGCCAATGCAGCTGCCACAAGGCCTGCTGGTGTGCTTGACCCGCTATCAGTAAGCTTGCCTACAATTCATTGGATCAATTAAGTCAAAAGTGGTTTTAAGGTAACATATATAAGCACAAAATGAGCTTAATTTTTGAGTCTTCAAAGCACTTACATACACAAAATGTTTGTTTAATAAGTGTTTTTGTAACTGCCATAAGCACTTTTCATTTCTTAAAAAAACAAACGTACCCTTGATTCATTTCACTTAAAATTAAACTACTGAGATTAGTATTGCCTTCAATTCAAATGAAACAAAGAGCCTTACATAAATATACAATCAATAGTAAGTCAGAAGGAATACGCATGTTGCTCAAATTGTTTGAAAACACAAAAGGGTTCTTCATATTTGAGTTCATGAGTTGTTAATTATAAAAAGCAGGTGACTTAAACAATATTAATTTTTACTTGTTGTTCATTAATTTTCCCAACTTCTAAATTTTTCAAATAGTTAATTAAACAAATTTTAATATGATATCAGATTTACAGTTTTAATATTCAAACCCATTGATTCTAATTATTAAATTATTAGTATTTATATATATAGCGCATAAAATCATTGTTTATAAAGACATAAAATCATTGTTTATAAAGACATGTATGAAAGAATTATTAGACATTTTTCCAAGAATTTATAATATTTTAAAAAGTTGGTTGCTAATAATTTTTAATACTATCAAAACACAAATAGATAGTTTTATTTCTTTGTTTATTGAGTAAATAGATTTTTTTAATATTGAATTTTGATAATAGACGTAAAAAATTATCAAATTTTGATTTATTATGTACATATCATTAAAATTTGTAATTGTTATAAAAATATTATCAATTTTTTTTATTTCATAATATTAAACGTTATAAAATGTTATAAAAATACTATCGACATCAATCAGTTAATAATAAGTTGTACGTACGTTGATGATGTTTTTGTTACATTTATAAAATTTAATAGTACAAAAGTAATAAAAAAATTTGATAATATTTCTATAACATTTGTAAAGTTTAATTATATAAAATTATCAAATCAAAATTCAATCATATTTTTATAACAATCCAAAAATTGGGTGATAAAAAACTATTTATTATTACAATTATTATTATTATTATGTTTTATTTGCTAAGATAAGAAATGGGTAGTTTGAAAATGGAAGAAATCTTACTAAAAGCCATGCCAGAGCCTTCCCCAGCAAAGACAAAAATAAGCATCGAGAAAAACTCTGCAAAGCCAGCTCTGATTGCATCTGGGTGACTAACCTCCCCTGGAGTACCAATTGCAATTCTAGAAATTGGCATTTTCTTGATAATTAATTTATTTTAATTTAAAAAAATATATTAAATTCTACGTAGAAAACAACAACTTATTTTAGAAGCTGCCTTTTGCTCTGTGAATAGTGTGTGGGGGAAGAGCGAGTTTCAGCTTTAAATACCTGAAATAACGGCTACTGAACCGGTATATCCGGTTGCCGATTTAACTATAGGATTTGATTTTTCCTGATGTCACGGGACGGTGACTTTTTCAGGCTTACAGCTAAGGAATGGGATATGTTGGTCCACATGTGTGGTGGTGATTAATTTTCGCAAACGGCGGAGTGGGCAACAAGAAAGATTTAAGATCGCCGACCCAGTAACGGGCGGGTCCCGATTAGTGACTAGTGGTTTTGGCCATTAATGTCTCGTGGCGCGCATAATGTCCGTGATTGGACCTAACCGACCATTTGAAATATTCAATTTAAATGTGTTGTATATTAAGCGACGAATTATGATCGGTTCATTATCAAGTTAATGTGGAGGTTGGAACAATTAATATATGAGAAAGATAACATTGAGGGATAAACAAATTTAACTTTTTTAACGTTGTGTTATGGGTAAGTATTATATATAAAATAAATTATCTTTTTTAATTTATAAAATAATTTTAACACATATATGATATAAATATGTACGTAAAAATATGAACAAAAATATATAATATTAAAAAGATTTGCGTGTTTTTATTTTTTAGTTATTGTTACCCTCTCTCAAAATTAATTGATGTTTAAATGAAAATAAATAAAATTGGAAAAGATAATTAAAGGAATAAATTAGAATTATGGATTAAAAATTAGGATTCACCGGAGAAGAGTTGAGAAATTTGGAGATAGAATGGGTGGGTGGATGATGTCTTTATGGATATCATAACGTGGGAGAGGGCCAAGAACAATTGGTATAGGACGATGTTGAATAATTGGTTATTCAATTATCATAAATGAAAAATAGTTCCTAGAATACCCTTTTAAGTATAAACATTAATGGTATTAGGGTTGTTACAAGTTCTAATTTTAGATACTATTTAATTTTTATATCTAATTTATTAATTTGTTTTTCTAGCTTGTTTATTTACTTATAAACAATTTTTCAAGTAATGTACAAATAATTTAAATTTTACTAAAGGAATGATATATTTAGTCCAAAGTATTTGTTTAATCCTTCGTAAATACGAGGTCTAGAAATTATTGACATCTATTCATATTAAATTGATTTAGATTTAGACTTAAGGTGAATAATAACTCTCGGTGAAAATATAATAGTATCAAGATTTTTTGATCATTTTTATAATTATTTATTTTTTATTGTTTGATCATTTGTAAATTTTATTCTTAATATGTTACTTTTTCTTCGTTGATAAGATTTTTGACTTCTTTAAGGTCTTGTTTTAATTTTTTTAATTCTTCTTTTTGTTCTCATTCATGTTTACTTATTATTTTTTGATTATTTGTAAATTTTATTCATGGTATTTTACTTTTTATTACTATATTGCTTTTTATTCTTAATATTAAATATTTTTGTTTAACATCTAGGTTCTATTCTTTATATATTTCAAAGTCTACTAATATTTTTGATTTTATTATTTGTTCAATTTTTTGGAAGATTTTATCTATTTTTATGAATTTATTTTTTTTCTTCATATATTGAACTATTATGACTATTTATTAATGAATATCCTATTATATAGTGTACTAAAAATAAATAATTTTCTTTTTTCATTAAATCTTTTTCTTTCTAATTTATAAACTAAATTTAATACTTGATTTAATAGTACTAATTTTATTATTCTATTATCTAAGAGTATTAATTTTATTATTCTATTATTCATTCATAATAAAACATATTTTCTATTTATTATTTTATTATCTAAAAGTACTAATTTTATTAGTGTATCTATTCCTTCTTTAAAATATGTTTTTAATATTTGGATTCTTTCTAAATGGATATATCATTTTGAGAGGATAGTTTATCCATAATGGTTTATTTATCAAATTTATTTTATGTAATATATTCTTTTTACATCTATAATATTAATGTTTATTTTTTTTATTTATTCTATAATAAATTATATATTTCCTTCAAAATATTTTTCCTTATTTTTGAAAATAATGAATCTTTAAATCTATCTTATTCCCTAATATCTAATCTTGTTTTTTTTTGTATTTTTTAAATTATTTTTTACTAATTATCATTTCATGTGAAAAATATCATGTCTTATGTTTCTATTTATATTATTTATTAATTTTCTATTATTTATTGATTTTTTATAAGTTTTATTATTTTTATGTATAAAAATTACTATTTACTTCCGCTAACTTTAATCTTCATTAAGTTTAAAAGATATTTGTGATATTTTAAAAATTTTAAAAATATTTATGATGTTATTTCAAAACTTAAGATATTTTTGATAAATATTCTATAAACAAGTATCGGTATAAATATAACTATAATATATGTCATAATTTTAACATTTATTTTTTTATTATTAATTTTACCAAAATTTCCATCTATATTGTTAATCTTTAGTAAAATTGAAGTTTTCATATTTCTATAAATCTTGATATTTTGCTCCTTGCAATTTCATCAATAAATTTATGGAAACATATTACTTAAGTTACAACCAGACATCTTGGCATGATCAAATTTTAATGTTTTACTTGCAACAAATGATTAGCACTACAACATTAATAATTGTGATTTGAAACCACAAACGTAACTGTAGTATCCTATGTGTTAAAACTCAAGCTGAAAATATTTTCCTTTTTCTATACAGGATTTTGGTTTTTCTAGTAATTTTTTTATTAAATATGTTAAATGAATTGAGTTAGTTAAAATATCATAAGTTTAAATTACTTTTAAGTGAATTATAATTCAATTTAATTAGTCTAATTTTAACATGATTTAAATTTAATTCGATTTACTTTTAGATAAGCAGGTCTATATTTTTAAAATATAAAATATTTATAGTTTTGTTTTAAAACATAAAAATATTAATATAAATATTATTTTTTGATTATATTTTTATAAGACAAGAAAAATAAAATAAAAAATAATATATTTTAATTATATATTTTTATAATAATATTATTATAATTATAAAAATGTTATTATTAATAAAAGTTTAAACTATATTTTTTTTCTTCTTCAATTTATTAACTAATTAGATTTATCTTAAATGAACTAAACTCACACTAATTAACTTATTTTACACCACCACTAGTTGTGGTTCTTCTTCAGTACTCACCTTCTTTCTTTCTTTTTTTCTTTTTTTATAGAAGACATCAATGATGTTAATTAAAACATTTAAGATAAGAGATGTTAAATAAATTGTTTAATTTAATTTATATAAAACTAGTTCATTAAATTCATGAAATAAATTTCAAGGTAAGATGAAATCATTATTGTCATAAAATTGAAGCATTGTAAGTTTGTATCCTACACAAGAAATCTTTTGTTTCATAACAATTTTAGATAGATATATTATGTCATTGACGTTATTAGTTTTTTATATCAAAAGTGTTTTTACTTATTCTCATTTAAAAAAATAATAATTAAAGATAAAATATATTTTTTAAATTATTTTTTATAAAAGTATTATTTTTTTTAAATATTATGAAAATATTAAAATAATTTATGTGTATTTAATTAATATATTTTTAAAATTAAATAATTAAATAATATAAATAAATTAATCTCTGAAAATTTTCTTTTTAAACAAATGTTTATACAATTACATACCTTTCGTGATAAGAAACACGTAAAGGACTTGTTGAAAAAAACCATCATTGTCCATTTCTGTAAACGAAACGTGAGAAGAAAATTTGGCCGTACGCGTCATTAATTATCAAGTGAACTCAAGTTGTTCTTAGTCATCTTGGGAATTTAATTGTATAAGGTTAAAAAAATTGAATTAATTAATTGAAAAATTACTTTTATTATAAATTATAAATGATGTAACGAAGTATTATTAATAATTATAATTTAAATTATATAATTATATTTAATAAAAAATTATGAATTATAAATACGATATAATTATAATTTATTTAAGTTTATTGGTATTCATTGCAAAATAAAGATGTGATGGTTTGTCAGGTATCGATTTGCTTTACCCAATCAAATTCAAAACCTGCAGATTCAAAGGGATCGATTTGGTTTACCCAATCAAATTCAAAATCTACAGATTCAATGTGCAGAATGTTTTCAATCACTTTATTTTTAAATAGTAGCTTTTTCTTCTTCTTTCTTTTTTCTTTTTATTTTTTTATTTTTGCTAATGTTTGTTTCGTCGAAATTACTACTTAATTCCAATTGTTTTGTTCTTGCCGACCAAATATTTAAATTATATCATTTTTATAAATAAAAAAATAATATTACGTTAATTAATACCACAAAAAATTATAACAATAAATAGTTTTATAATAATTTAATTTTAACACCATCTAAATAATTGTGTTTAATATAAAATTATAAGATGATTCTTTTTAATAAAAAATATATATGAATTAGCTATAAATATGTAATATCTGTTATTATAAGTTTTAAAGATGTGATAATTCACCTAGTAGTCTAAAAATAAAATTTATTCTCTTCAATTTAAATCACAATTTTGAATCACATCAAATGATCTTAAAAAAAATTAAAAAAATTATTTGATGTTTTAATAATTAAAAAATGGCCAATAAATTCAGAGATAAGAGAGCAAGAGCTTCCTCTACTACCAAATATTTCACGATTTGTGTCATTGATCTTTGTCAAATCTAATAGTTGTATAAACAAAGATTCTGAAAATTGAGTTTCATGGTGAAGAAATCAATGTTTGAAGAAATAATCAGAAGAAGAAATAAACGTTTTTCTTCGTATATTTTCTTAATTTGTATCGGATATATACATTATTTATATAGATAAATATCAATTACTATTTCACTAACCACCATGATTGAATTACATGGTTTACAGTTACTTGGTAGGCGTTCGTTAGACGTTTAACGTCGGTACAATATTTGTTGAATGAGTTGTAGTGTTTGTTGAATTTTTGAATTCAACACATGGAAAAAAAAATTTATATAAAGATTTATTTCAAAAAATTTACATATATAAAATGAGTTTGATACGACCATTAAAACCATGAACGTAATATGAACATGGAACCACTCAAAACTTTGTTGAGTTGTGATGATAATATGAGACAGCAGATTTCTAAGTAGTGAGGCTCTGTTCTGTCGATGTGTATATTTAAAATTCATTCAAATGCAATGTTATATTATTAATTGAACAAGCTGTAAATTTCAATGAAGGAAATAAGACAAATCTGGAAATTGAAATTCTCCAAAAATTATGTTGGAGAACGTTATGAAACTATTTTTCTTTTATCTTCTTTTCAAGATTGGACAACTAATTGACTCTGTATGTTAAAAATCTTCATTTTAAGGCATGAAAATTGAAAAGTAATTAGTAAAATATTTACATTCAAGGTCATTTACTCATTCATTGTAAAAATTATACTTAAATCATGTAATTAATTTTTATGATAATTTAATCATATTATTTTAAAAAAATGATAGTATTTTGAAATTTTTTATTTATTTTTAACTTGTATAAGTTGTAATTAAAAGAATTGAATAAAAAATTACATAAAACAGACAAAAAAATAAATAAAGACATAAAACTGATTATTTTCTACTTATACGGTTACTTTTTAATAATAATAATAATATAAATAAATCGTAACAAAAAATAAATAAGAAACTTAAGAGAACCCTCAAAGAAACCACTACTATCAGAATGTACGTTTATGGCTTACTCTTATGATGAACTACCTTCCCTTTGGATCCACCAACTGTGAAAACACAGCACTAGATGTTGCATCAGATTCTTGATCAATTATTGTTTCAGAAACATCACCATTAGCAGGTTCAACAATCTGAGGAAGCAAACCTGAAATTTCTGGAATGTAATTTGCACTATTCTCAGAAGAGATAGTTTGTGTAGAAGCCTCATGCAGTTGAAGAGCATACTCTAAATTCCACAAAATATCACCCATTGTTGGTCTCTCTGTCCCATATTCAGCTAGACACTTCTCTGCAGTTTCTCCAAATTTCCTAAGTGATTCAGGGTTAATATACCCTTTGAGATAAGGGTCTATTATCTTCTCTAGTTTTGCCTTTTTTTGCCAATATATACCCCATTCTGCTATATTTACTTGCTCCCTTGGAAGGGTTGGGTTTATAGCTGGCCGAGCACAAAGAACTTCCATTAGAACCACGCCAAAGGAGTAGACATCTGACTTCTCTGTGAGTTGCTGTCTACGGTAGTATTCGGGATCAAGATAACCAAAACTACCCTTTACAGCAGTGCTCACATGAGTTTGGTCTAGAGTTGGACCTAACTTGGAAAGTCCAAAATCAGCCACTTTTGCAGTATGGTTTTCATCAAGAAGTATGTTTGTTGTTTTTACGTCGCGGTGGATTACACTAACTGCTGCTCCGGTATGAAGGTAATGCAATCCTTTTGCAGCTCCAATGCATATTGCTAGCCGTTGTTTCCAATTAAGTGGTGGAAGATTTGAACCATACAAGTGCTTCCTCAAAGGACCGCCAGACATATATTCATAAACAAGGATCATCTCATTGAGCTCCTCGCAGTAGCCAATAAATGAAACCAAATGCCTATGTCGAAGTCTAGAAAGCATTGTAATTTCTGTCCTGAATTCAGTAAGTCCTTGCTGGGATTGTGGGTTTCCACGCTTTACTGCAACCATGAGCCCGTTTTCAAGCACTCCCTTGTAAACCTTACCAAATCCACCTACGCCAATAACCAAGCTCTCATCGAAGTTTTTCGTTGCTTCACGAATCTCCGAGAATGCCAAAATACGACCTAAACTGAGTGATCGTGTTGTTGAAGCAAAACTACCAACCGAAACTTTTGAATCAGAAATTCCCACATGAGTAGGAAGTGGCAACCAGTCTAATGTCTCATGCTTGGACTTCTTTTGATGGATATAGCGCAAGTACAAGCATAAAGCTACTGATATTAGCATCAAAAATACAAAACCTCCTGAAAAATATATCACCAATGTCAACCACTTTTTCTTCCTAGGGGGTTTTGAATCATTATAATCTGCTGGAATTGGAAGGTTCCCATCGAGGCTACCATAGTGATTGCTCACTTTCATAATCTCCAAACCATTTAAAATTGCATTGGGCTGAAGGTTTCTTAAATTTGGAGGACCTACTTGAACCAAAATCTGATTCGACCCTGTTGAGAGATTCGTTGTGAAATCTGTATAATAGGCTGCTGATAGTTCCATGGTTCTGCTTGAGATATCAAAGGAGTCTATAGCAGATTTATAGTTGATATACACATTGAAAAGCAAACTATTAAGAGCTTTGCTAACAATATCACAAAAATGCATTCTGATAAGATAGGTAAAACCACCTTGGACTTCAAATTCCCATGAAATATTAAACCTTTGGTCACTGACATTTGCATCAGCCATTTCCTGAGCTGTGGAATACACCCAATTCGGTGCAATTTCAACCGACTCTCCATCGGGGTATTTGATAGACCGGGGATTGCCTGCAACACTTCTGGCAGCTGCAGCATTAACAAGAAAAGGCTTATCCGGTTCCCATGTCCTCAAAAGTGAGTCATTCTTCGGGGTTATAAGTGGCCCTCCCATGTTTATTCTGTAGGCAGTCTCAAAAGCTACATAAGGAGGAATTTCAACGACAGAACCCAGTGGAATATGCATAGCACTGGAAGGGAATAGTTTGTTTGGCATAGAAACAACCTCTATACCATTAACAAATGCAATTGAATGATTCCAAGGAGAAAATGTCAGCTTCAATATTTTTGAATTTGTTCCACTCAAATCCACAACATATTCCTTGAGGACAATGTTGATTTGTTTCAAGTTTGAGAAAGAAAACTCGTGCATCAGTGTAACTCCATTAGCCACAACCGAAAAAACTGCAGATTTCAAATTAAGATCTGGCTTCTTAAACGGGTAAAAATACAACCTTAGCCAGTGGCGACCAGACTGCTTGGTGTTAATAGTATAGCTCGAAGTCTCTCTGAAAACCCGGGCAGAACTATACAAAATTAAATCATTTGAAACATTGACATGGGATTCAGAATCAGCAGTGGCAGAATGTGGTGACAAACTCAAATGTAAAGTCTCAAAATCTGGCTTAAAGACCCGGCCATCATCAAGTTTCAGTACTTTACTTCCCCCACAATTAATGAAAAAACTATCTTGAGGAATAAAAGAAGCACAAACAATGGATTCAACACACAAAACATAAAGAACAAAAACAATGTGTAACCAATTAGAAGCAGCCATTCCTTCTAGCAAGCTATTTCTTCAGCTAATACGAAATCCTTCACCACTTCAGTCTCATTCTCTCATCGAAAAAAAAGAAAACTACTTAAAGACTAACTTGGAGGAAAGAACAACATACCTGGTTCACCAATCCACTTTGAAAGTGAAGAAAAGGACAAAAAAAAATGAAGTTCTTTGAGACATAAAAACAAACGCATGGCGGGCTTCAATTTGGAAGTGAAAAAGGAGGCAGCTTTGGGGTGTGGGGTAGGAATCATAGTAATGCTACTGATTCTAATGCTGTGCTCTGTAACTACTAACTACTGGACTAACCAATAGCTTTAAAATACTTTAAGGAAAATAAATAAGTTTGGAAAAGTAGGCAAAACTGACTTATAACTGGAACTCTGCTGTGTCTTTATGTATGTATTATTTATTATTTTCTTATCACATCAATTATATTACTTTTTATTAATTATTAAATATTTATTTTTTAAAAAATAAAATAAATTCTAAATTTTATTATTTATCATGTCATAACTATTCTTTATATATACACTTACGCGGTAATTGAGGCAATAGATCCAGATTGGAGGGATGGCTTAAGAATATAGTAATAATAATTTAATAAATAATTTTTTAAAAGTGAACTTTATATAATCACCATCTTCAACTAGTTAGATTACATAAGAAAGTCATGCAATTAAAAAAAATAAATTTTTTTGAGTAAAGTTGATTTGAAAATTTTCACTTTTTTATATTTAATTTTTTTAATATTTTATTTTATTGATAAATAAAAATATTTTTTTATAATATTTTATTATAAAAACTATTTAAATATTGAATAAATAATAAATAATTTATCATAAAATTATTAAAATAAGAAGTGATTAATAATTTTTTCTTTCTTTTATATATTTTATAAAATATAAAAAAATTAAATGATTAATTTTTAGAATGAAAGGTTAATTTAATACTTTTAGTTATACAACATGTATTATTTAATTTTTTTATTTTAAAAAATATAACAAAAATATTTAATTATTTTAAAATTATTTTATAAAAAAATCATCGTATCACGTAATTTTATTATTTATTATGTAAAATTTATTTAAAATTTTTTATCAATGAGATATTTATTAGCACAATAAAAATTAAAAATTAATAAAAATTATTTTTTAATTAAAAAATTAAACAATAATTTTATTAGTAAAAAAAGCCCCAAATATTCATCCCTAATTTATTACAAATTTAGAACCTTTAGGGCACGTCACATTGAAATAAAAAAGAGGATGCAGAGTCAAATTCTAGTCAAAGTTTGAGTAGTGAAAATCTGAGTTCGGTTTTCTTGAAAGTAGCAAACTTTATAGTTGTTAAAGCATATCCCTTCTCTTACTTTAATGTGCACTAACAGTCAGCTGACTCCATTTTGACCGGCTCTAAATTTTGAAAATATTAATATTATTTAATTTTATATTTATATATTTTATATTATATCATATATTATAATAATTTAATTTTATAAATAATTAATAAATATAAAAATAAATTCAAATTTTATACTCCTAATCTTGCTTAAATAAATTTAATTAAATTAAATTTGTTCATGAGTTAATATTTTTATAATATTTGTATTTTTTAAAAATATTGTTTTAATCTTATAATTTTTTTAAAATATACATTTTAAATCTTATAATTTAAAGCATATATCTATGATACTTAAATTTTTAAAAATTTCAACTTATTTTAAAAGTTTTTTTTTTCAAAAGATAAATTCATAATTTTAAAAATTAATAAAATAAAAATAAAATATTTTTAAATATATATTACAAATTTCATTTCTAACATACAAAAAAGTAAAAAAAAATCTTAAAAAGTTAAAATGCTGAAAAAACAAAAATTTGAAATAAATTCAATATATATATATTATTTTTTACTCTTTGAAAAAAATGACTATTTAGAGTATATAGAAACTTTTAAAAAATTAGAGGATTTTAGATATATATCTTAAAATATACATTTTGTTAATTTTAAGACTTTGTGTGTATACTTTAAAATTTATAAGATTAAAGTATATTTTAAAAAAAATTACAAGCTTATAAATTATAATTTTAAAAGGGTAGATATTTTATTTTTTTAATTAATTTGATACTTTAATTATATATATTCTATATCAATTAAATTCTTTAATTAATATTTATATTAAATTTAAAATAAATAAATTATGAGATTGTCACATGAGACCAACTTCTTCTTGTATAAAAAAAATTCTAATCCTCTAATTCGATCCTTCAAAATGATTTTTTTTTATCAAAATTTAATGTCAATATCAATTAAAAATATTTATAAAAAAAATTATAACATAAAATAATAAATTGATAGTAAAAAAATAAAATAATAAATTAAAAGTAACCAAAAATTATGGTAAGAAATAAAACATTTAGCCTTTTTAAAATTTACAAAAAAAAGTGTTAAATTTATTTTAAATAACTATATTAATTAAATATTTATAATTATACTCAACTTCTTAATATTTAAATATCTTAATTATTTAAATAAATTACATGTATTTATCTTCAAAAAGTTGTTGATGTAGGAATGTAAAGTTTTAGTAACTAAAAGATTAATTATAACAAATAATTAAATAACATAAAATCATTAGATCTATTAAAAATCTTTCTAATATGTATAAATTAATTAATTATTAAACGTGATTTCATTGTAATTTTTTTTAGTAAAAAAAATTATATTATTTTCATATAATATTAAAAATATATATTTATTTATATTATAAAAAAAATAAATATATAGTTTTTTATTTTATTTAAAAATTAAACTACATATATATAAAAAAAATATCATATAATTAAAACTTTATAAAATGTTATTTAGTGTACTTAAAGTTTACACGATAGAATGTTAATAATTAACTTGTAAGCTGTTAAAATCCCCACCTTATAATCGTTTTGAGAAAAATAACGAAAAAAACAAATTGTAATAGAAATATTACTAAAATAAATCGATTTCAAGAAATATAATTAATATATTAAATTTATAAAATTAAATAATTAAAGTATCATAAACACAAAAAATAATAATTAAAGAATCAGAAATTGGAAAATTTGAATGGAAGTTTTCAGCGTAATTCAAAAGGAATAGTTGCGGAAGTGATATGTTGATCACATGGCTAGCTCTGATAAACGAGCTTATTATGTTTAGTTTATTCGTAATTTCATATGGACTCGTAAATTCAAAAAACATTAAAATAAATAAATTCATAATATAATTGTATAATGTAAACGTTTTTTCTTCTCCTTTCTGAATGCTTAAGCGGGAATAATGGCAATCATTTTTAATGAAGGAATACAGTGAGAGTGGGATTAAAAAAATATTATTTTAATCTATAATTTTTTTAAAAATATATTTATAATTTACTAAAATACATATTTTAATTCACCATCTTTTAGCTCATACATCTATGATACTTAAATTTTTTTAAAATTTCAACCTATCTTAAATAGTTTTTTTTCTTTCAAAAGATAAATTCGTAATTTTTAAAATTAATAAAATAAAAATAACATATTTTTAAATAAATATTACAAATTCATTTTTAACCTACAAAAAAGTAATAAAAAATGCAAAAATGTTAAAAAGTTAAAAAATTAAAATTCTGAAAAAACAAAAAATTTAAAATAAATTCAATATATATAATTTTAGTGTTAGTTCAAAATTTGATTTTTTTTATTAATTTTTAAAATTTTGATTTTTCTACTTTTTGAATTTTTTTTAGAATTTTAAATTCACTCTTCGAAAAGAATAATATTTAAAATATATTTAAATTTTTAAAGAATTATAGGATCTTAAATATATTTCTTAAAATATAGAGGATCAAAATATACATTTTGTTAATTTTAAGACCCTAAGTGTATATTTTAAAAATTATAGTACTAAATTATATTTTTTAAGAATTACAAACTTATAAATTATAATTTTAAAAAGAGTAAATATTTTATTTTTTTACTAAAAATTATTTTAAACTTATTTATTAATTTGATATTTTAATTATATATATTCTATATCAATTAGATCTTTTAGTTAATATTTATGTTAAATTTAAAATAAATAAATTATGAGATCGTCACTTGAGATCAACTTCTTGGTGCATAATTTGATAAAAACAATTCTAATTCTCTAATTTGTTCGTTCAAAATGATTTTTTTATCAAGATTTAATATCAATATCAATTAAAAGTACTAATATAAAAATGATAACATAAATTATTAAATTTATAGTAAAAAAAATGATAAAATGGTAAGAAATAAAACATTTAACCTTTTTAAAATTAACAAAGGTGTTAAATTTCTTTTAAATAACTGTATTACTTTAATAATTATAATTGAGATTCAACTATATGAAATTATTCATATCTAAATAAATTACGTGAAGTTAAAACTTAAACTTGTCGTTAAAAAGTTGTTAATGTAGGAATGTAAAGTTTTATTAATTTAAAAATTAATCATAATAAATAATTAAATAACATAAAATTATAGAAATATTAGAAATCTTTTTTTATAAAAACTTTATGTGTATAAATGAATTAATTATTTAATATGATTTTATTTGTAATATTTTTTATTGAACAAATTTATATTTATTTTCGTACAATATTAAAAAAATATGGTTATTTACGTCCTAAGAAAAATTAAAATATTTTTTTGAGTTAAAAATAAAATTATATATATATAAAAATTATACCATACAATTAAAACTTTATAAAATGTTATTTAGTGTTTTTCTTAAAAAAAACTTAAAAAATCGACAAAATAGAATGTTAATAATTAAAATATTGAGAATAATTATAATTCTAACTATTAGTTTAGTAACAATTAGTTTCTTCTTTTTATTATATAAATATAACATTAGACATTAAATCAATCAATTAATTTTATGATTATCTCTTAAAATTTAGAGAAAATCTACGTATATGAATGACTTTTGGTATCAGAGCAGACCTAACCTTAGACCAAAAAGTCAGGTAGACCAAGCAATCATTCGCTGCGATTATTATAAGAAGAAAAAACACAAGTGTAAGAAGTGTCGGTATCTCAACCCTCATTTCTGGCCAAAGGAAAGGTGAGACAACGACTTTGTCAGAAGGGGAGTTTGGCTACAAAATCGCATAAAGAGTAGAGAAAACGGGTTACTCTACGAAAAAGAAAAAGGAAGATATAAGTGTAAATGAGGCTGAGAAAAAAATAAAGGGTGAGGTAGATATGGATCATATGAGATAACTGAATACGTAATTATCCGTAATGTTTTAAGGAAAATTTCAAAAAACCTCTAATATAATTATAAATCTTATTTAAAATTCTTTAAATTCTAAATGTATTTTTGATTCAAGTTCAACCGATCACATAATTCAAAATAAAAACTTATTTAATAATTATAAAAAAATTGAGATTAAATAATTTATAATCGTTACAAATGAAAAAATGAAAATTTTAAAAAATGGTTCAATTAATCCATTAATAAAATCACACTAGACTTAAATGGAAGAATCTCAAAATTAGAAGAAAAAAAAAATTAAAGAATCAGAAATTGGAAAATTTGAATGGAAGTTTTCGGCGTAATTCAAACGGAATGGTTGCGGAAGTGATATGTTGATCACATGGCTAGCTCTGATAAACGAGCTTATTATGTTTAGTTTATTCGTAATTTCATATGGACTCGTAAATTCAAAAAACATTAAAATAAATAAATTCATAATATAATTGTATAATGTAAACGTTTTTTCTTCTCCTTTCTGAATGCTTAAGCGGGAATAATGGCAATCATTTTTAATGAAGGAATACAGTGAGAGTGGGATTAAAAAATATATGTATTAAATATTCCTTTTGAAACGAGTTTTATTTTTTTTATTTAAAATTACTTTTATATTTTATTTATTTATTTTAAAAACTCGTTTTGTAAAAATTTATTTTCTTATTTCATTTCTTCTTAATAAATGTAAACTTAACTAATGATATTTTTAATTTTTTTTAAGTTATAGAAATAATAAAAATGGTAAATATAAAATAGAGTTCCAACTTAAAATTTAAATTAATTACTAAACAAAATTTATTTTAAAATTTTGGTTTAAAAATTAAAATTTAAACACATAATTGGTTATAAAATAGTATTGAATTAACTTTTACTAATTTAAAAATCAGCTATTAATTATTATTAATAAAATAGATTAATTCAAATAATTGTTATGAAAGATTCTAAACACCCAATCACCCAAATCTCAGCAAAACATTAAAATCTTATAATGACAAAAAAAAAAATTAATCAGCATAATTAACCACAAAAAAGAAAATTAAAAACAACGATCAGATATCCAAATGCCAAAAGCATTTCACAAAAAAAAAAAAAATAGAAGAATTATCAACAAGCCATTACCAGGTCACTCCTGGAGTTCCCATTTATACACGCCAACGATCCACACCCAAACCATTAGTGATCAGCCCCAGTCGGCCAGCCCTTGACCCACGAACACCAACCAGTCACCCCGTGAACCATCACACCTACACCCAACAAAGCCTCAAAAGCACCCAACTATCTTCTTACTATTGACAATCACTAATCCTCCACGCCTTTTTGGTAACCCATATCCAAACTGACCAACGCCAACCATCAGGCTTTCCAGCCGGGGTGAAATAGAACTGCCAAACCATAAAAGGACCCACCAGTTCGATTCGTTTACCATCAGCCAACTATCATCCCTTGTAAACCAACTCTCACTGAAACCCAAAACCACTTGAAAGACCAACACCGCTTCTACGAAATTGGGCTTCGTTGACTGTAATTTATGGCCATCAAGATTCGAAGGTTTATGTTTTTTGAATTAAAGCCCTAATATTTTTAATTTTACTGTGTCCCTATTCCCGATTATTATCATAGATGCTATTATTGTAAAAAAAAAAAAATTGAACAATTTGAATCCTTCTAAATCAAATATGTTCAAATTCTTTCTCATTTTAAGGGTCCCTTCAATGCACACAATCTATTTATCAAAATAAATTACGATGTATGATCTCAGAAAAATTCTCTGCGCAAAGTTGTTCTACCTGATATGAAATATGGTATAAAAAAAACAGAAGGTAAAAAATTGGCTTTTAATGTCTATGTCTCCTGACATCATGAGTATTATTTTCGTATATCCATTATCCATAAAATCTAGATCACTTTTTCTAAAAAAATTTATGATGATAATGATGAAATATATGTCTATTCTTTGTAACAAAAAATCTTTTTAGTCAAATAAAGTAACAAATCACTTTTAATATACTATGGTGAATTGATAAAAATCTTCGAGGAACTAGATCATCTCGATACGTGATCATGAAAGATCTTGATGATGTTATAGTATAGTGACAATCTATTAAGCGAACTTGAATATACATATTTCTTACTAGATTAGATAAATTTTTTGATTAATTTAAATGAAAAATTTCACATTACGAACTACTCCTAGATCTAAAAGAATGTTATTTCTTAACCCATCATACGACCATATGATCTATTACTTTAAATAAGGACATTGAGAAATCTTAAACTTTCATTATGATTTCCCTCCATCGATCCAGTCAAACGTTACAAGATAGGCCAAAATCTACTAATCTAAAGAATTCCAACATTTTAAACAATCTTAAATACAAATGCATTCATTGTAATTAAACAGGTCATTCAAAAAGTTATTACTTTGAACATATTGAATATGTAGATTGTTAGGACCCACGATATCAAAATTCCAAGCAACTACCTATTACAACAATTGCTCAAATAAAGGAAGACGAAGCCACTCCTAAGTAAGTCTACATTTGTTTGAATAGTACATGGATAATTGATTATGGTGCTAACATTCGATATTAGACAAGTCTTAACCTTTCCCAATAGTGTATCTCCACAACCAATTATTAGGTAGGGTTATCACATCTTATTAATACTTTACATCTTGATTATGTGTTAGTTGTTCTCTTCTTAGATTATAACCTTCTATCAATTTCTCAAATCATTACTCTTTTATCTTGTGTTATTATATTTTATCCTAATTATTGTGTGTTTAAGAATATTTAGACTCGACAAATGATTGATTATAATGTTAAGAAGAGGCAAAAAATTCCAACATATCACAACAATCTTTAGTAGTAGAGAGCACTATTTCACCAAAGAAGATCACTGAGATCTCGTTCTGGCATCGACGTTTGATGCATGCCTTATTTGGTTATTTAAAAAAGTTTCTTTGTTTATTTACAAATTTGGATATTTTTGTTTTTAAATGTGATGAGTATGAACTTGTGAAAAGCCATTGTACTTTAATTCCTCTTATTTAAAATAAAAATCTAGCTTTTTTTATGGTTATTCACTCTAATATTTTGAGACCATGTAAAGTTCTAATATTAAGGGGTCACATTGGTTTGTTACCTTTATAGATGACTGTACTCAAATGACTTGGTTGTATTTGATGAAATCCAAATCAAAAGTTACGTTATTGTTTCAAAAGTTTTATAACACCATTCGTACATAGTACAATACCCAAATACAAATGTAATGAAATGATATTAGTGAGGAATACTATAATTCTAAACTTCAAAAAATTTTGAAATCTTATGGCTCAATTCATCAAATTAGTTATTCGGATACACCTTAATAGAATGGTGTAACTGAATGCAATAATATAAATTTATAAGAAGTTGTTTGCACTTCCCTAATTAAGGCTTACACACCATTATTCTACTAGGGAAAAACTCTTCTGTCTACCATATATTTCATCAATCGTGTTCCATTTCATCCTATCAACATCAAAATACCCTTTCAGATACTTACATAAGTTATTGTTGCTCCAATAATCCCAAACCTACCCTCTTATGTCTTCAAATGTGTTGCCTATGTTTATCTTCACAAACACATGCAGTAAGTTAATGCCTCGAGCCTTGAAATGTGTCTTTGTCATATATACTATTCATCAAAAGGACACAAATGTTGTCATCCCTATACTAAATGTATACTTATCACTATGGATGTTGTCTTTCATGAAGATATTATGTATTTCTCTAAGTTTAACTTTCAGGGAGAGTATCTTGAAGAAATTTTGACTTTTATATACAACCTTAAGGAAGATGTGATGGATGTATATGATTAAAACGTAGGTGAATGATCATAGTTGTATAAACTTGATGTGAGTGGTGATACCTTACACAATTACACAATAAACATAAAAGTGGATGATTTGAAATCTAGTTTTCAAAACTTATATCAAAGTGAAATGAGCACCCAAAAAGCTAGGAAACTTCTAAAACCAAGCTTTTTATCTCTCCCAGTTGATACACTAAATCAATCATTATCTGAGGATATTCCTTATATAGTGCTTAAGTTATCCAGGAGATAGTTACCATAACATCTCACCAGAGGCATTCCAAAACCTACGTATGAACCTCAATTGTCTAGTAAAGTAAAATATCGTGTGAACTACTATATGTATTCACATTGCTTGTCAAAAAATAATCATTCACTAGTTATTTGTCAAAAAAATAATCTATTGTAACTGTATCTAACAATATACAGGAAGCATTGGTTGATCTTAGGTGATAAGAAGTTATGAACGAGAATATGAAATCTTTGAAAAAAAATGAAACATGTGAATTAGTTGATCCTTCACCAAGAAAAAAACAAGTTAGATGTAAGTGAATTTTCATCGTAAATCACAATATTGATGACACAATTGAATGTTTTAAGGAAAGATTGGTAGTAAAGTAATACACTCAAACCTATAGGATTGAATATACATAAACATTTACATATGTTGCTAAAATGAACACATTTTAACTTCTGTTATATTTAGTTGCTAATTTGGATTGATCATTATAACAATTTGATATGAATACAAAAAAGGATGCATAATACAAAAAAGGTATAGCCAAAAGGTATGTATACTATTGAAATAATTGTATGGGCTGAAATAATCTCTGAGAGTATAGTTTTAAAGGTTAATAAAATCTATGATTGCTTTTGATTACCATCAGAGCAACTCAAATCATACTTTTTTCTTAAAAAAATAGTAGGATAAGATCATTGCACTCATTATATATGTGGATGACATAGTTGTTATAGGGAATGACTTTATAGAAATGGAGGCCTTACCGAATTACTTGTCCAAAGAGTTTGAAATGAAAGATGTAGTCCTCTGAAATATTTTCTTCGAATTGAAGTATCTTGATCTAATAAAGGAATAGATTTATCTAAAATTATGTGTTGAGTCCAACCAAGTACCTGTTGATTAAGGAAGATACCAAAGCCTTGTAGGGATATGATGTACTTGTCTCAAAACATACCAGATTTAGTTTATGCTCTAAATATTATTAGCCAGTTTATGCATAATTGTTGAGAATACCATATAAATGCAATAATGCATATTTTGATGTATCTGAAATCTGCTCCAAAAAATGAGTATTATTCACAAAAAACACAAACTATCAAAATATAAAATCATATACTGATGCCGATTGGACTGGTGATAAGGGTGACAAGTGATCTACTTTTGGCTACTTCACTTTTGTCAGAGTTAATCTTGTGACATGGGGAAGTAAGAAATAAAATGTTGTAACTTGCTCAAGTGCAAAAGTTGAGTTCAAAGGTTTAACAAACGTACTTTGTGAGACATTATGACTAAAATTTTTACAAATTTTGGGTTTTCTCTTTGAATTATATGTCCAAATATTTGTGACAATAAATTAACATGTGATATCGCATATAATCCAGTTCAACATAATCGTACAAAGCACTTTAAGGTAGACAGATTTTTTATCAAGAAAAAGTTGGATAGAAAGATAGTAGAATTAACTAAGATTCATTTATATGATCAGTTAGTTGACGTCTTTACCAAAACATTCTCAAATCGAATGTTCTTAAATTTTTTAAACAAGTTGACATTATGGGACATCTATGCACCTACTTAATATGGAATGTTGAATTAACTATTATGAATTTGAAATGCTATCGTTAATTGTTATTAGTAAAAATGATTAATATCAAATAGTTATGAATCTAAAAAATTTGATTACCTTTTATACATACCATATGTCAATAAAAATGTACATTTTCGTCAGACTAACAAATAAGCGTGCACAGTGGTATTATAGGAGTAGTTGACCTTATTTAAAGTTAATATAATGAACTAATAAGTTGAAATGGTGTAACTCACCTGATTTTTGAGCATCTCGCAATCTTATTTAACAAAATGTATTGTATAAAAATTTATAATTACTATAATTCTATTTTAAAAAAGACTTTTAAATAATATTATTTTTTTTATTAAATAAAAAGATTATATTTATATTTTTAAATAAAGTATAAATGTTTTTGTTTATTTTTTTTAAAATATAAACGAGCTCTCGCGTGCGTAAGTACAATTTATTTAAAATGAGTTAAGTTGAATCCAATTTAATATAAAATTTAGATAAATCGTATATCTTAATTCATTTAAATTTAAGTAGCTTTTGAAGCAATATAATTTGCTTTAAAATAAGCACTCATTAAGTATTTAAAAAATTAAACAAATATTTAAATCTTGGTCTATTTTATACAAGGATATTAAAAAATTTCTTTATAGGTAAAATATTCAGATTTTTTTATCGTTTATACATAAATTCTTTTTGTAATTAATTTTTACTGTATTAATTAATCATAATTAAGTAAAATAAAAATCAAGTATCTTTACGTTGAAAAAAAATTTCAAAAACTTATATATAAAAAAGACCAAAAGAACATGAATTTGTACATACAAACGAGCTGAATCGAAGGAAAGAACCAAAACAAAACATATATGGAACCGTCGAAAATTTATTTTTACAAATAAGATTTACATAACATAGAATGATAACATATTAACATAAAATGATGTGAATGTTTAGTATATTTTAAATTTTGAATTAATTAAAGATTCTTAAATCAAAGGACAATATATTAAGTTACATAAAATACTTTATATATTATGATTTTTTTTATCAACTTGGCTACTAAACAGAGATCTATTTCTCAGGACTATCATATGCTATTCAATCATTATGTTTTGGTTATTATGAAAATGGACGTCAGATGTTACTTGTAATTTTGAAATCTTTTATTTGTATTTGTAGAACAATAATTAATGTAGCAATTCAGTTAAGACATTAATCAAATTTATTTTTCTTAACCAGTCACTAAATATAATATAATTTATTGTTATAAAACACATGGTTGTTCTTAAATTTTTAATACCAATTAAACAAAACCAGATCTTTAAATTTTCCTTTTATATAAAAAAGAATCGGATCCTTGATTTTTTTAATTCACTGAAGTCTTAAATTTGTTTCCAAAGCTGTCTACGAGTTATCAAAACAATAGCATGGTTTATTTCTTCACTATTTAACTCCATGTTGCTCGGCAAGTCACGTGTCTCTCTTGTGCAAGAGCTCTCATACCCAACCAAGTAATACATTTGTGTCTTATCAACTTTTATTTCGATGAAAAATATACCCTAAAAAAATGAAAAATAATTCCAAGTGTCTACATCAAACACGCACGCACAAGTGGCAAATAGGTGGATAAAGAATTTTATATATAATGGGATATGTACCTGTCTTAGAACATAATAATCTTGATATTTTATTATTATATATAAAAATAAAAAAAGCTCAAGCAGAAATAACAAAATCAAGTATTGATATTAACATAGATATTATAAATTAATATTTGCGAAAGTGAAGATTAGGTTCAATTTTAATTGTATAAATATATAATAATAGGTAATAGTAAAATAATAAATAGTGAAAAATAGATAACATATAATAATTTAAGTTATTTAACTCTTCAATGTGAAAAATCTACTCCATTGACGACGACATATCGAAAAAAAATTCACTAATAATCAAATGTAGATACAAATACCAATATTCAGAGAGCTTCACAAAATATATCAAGAAAACCCATACCCACAAAATAACTCTCTCTAATTTACTAGTAATATATAACAAGATAAATTAAAAAACTTACTATTAAATTAAATATTATCATACAAATGAGAGAAACTTCACCAATGATAGCAGAAATGAACAGCTTATCCTTTAGAGGTTGATTTCTCTTACTTACGCAACTGTTGATTTTTATTTTTTTTACTTTGTTTCAGCTCTGACGACTTAGCAAAAATTGTCAATTCTTTGCTTTACTTTTTGTTGGTAACTTCTCTCTGTATTCCCAATAGAGAAGGAAACAATGATATATATATATATATTACAATATGAGGCAAATGGCTTTAATTAGATTTGAGTCTTGGGCTCAATTGTTGTTTTAGGTTAAATTTAACAAATCTCCACTTTGGTTCAAAACAAAAAACAAGTTCTTCAAATATAAAATTCCTCAGATTACCAAATAACCATCATCTAAAGCTCCGAAGGATGATCATCTACTACAAACACCAATTAAGTCCAAGCAATGCTTGAACTTATTAAATGGAAATAGTTTGGTAAACATATCAACTGGATTCTCTGTAGTGACTTACTTATTGACACCAATAGCATCTTGAGAGACAAAGTTATGAACAAAGTGATATCTGACATCAATATATTTGGTTTTTTTCATGATACATAGTATTCTTAGTCAAGTGTATCGCAATCTGACTATCAAAAAATACAACAAAAGTATTCTACTATAAACCCAAGCCAAATCTCTAAGCTAAATGACTTCTTTCACTACTGTCATATATTCTGCCTCTGTCATAGACAAAACAACCATAGATTGTAAAGTAGCCTTCTAACTAATGGCACAATGAGAAAGAGTGAAGACATAACCTGTAAAAGATCTTCTATCCAAATCACCAGCATAATTGGAAACCACATAACCAATAACACTACAACTAGTATTAGAACTTCCATCATATACCAAACCAAAATTAGATATGCCTCTCAAATACCAAAATATTTATTTCACTACTTGCCAATGAATTTTACCAGGATTACCCATATATTTGCTAACAATACTAACTACATGTGAAATATCTAGACAAGTACAAAAACCATAGCGTATATCAAACTACCAATGGAACTAGCATATGGAACCTAAGACATGTACTTTTCTTCTTCTTCTGACTGTGGTGACAAATCCAAAGAAAGCCTGAAATACGCAGCTAACGGCTTATTCATAGGTTTAGACTCTTTCATACCAAAGAGTTCAATAACTTTTAAATATAACTTTTCCGAGTCAAATAAAGCTTGCTCCCTTGTCTATCCTTGTAAATATTCATGCCCAAAATTTTCTTCACTACACCCAAATCTTTCATCTCAAACTCACCACTAAACTGAGATTTTAATTTCTGAATCTCAGACTTATTCTTAGAAGCAATAAGCATGTCATCAACATAAAGTAACAAATAGACACATGAACTATCATGGAATCTTGTATGATAAACACAACTATCATAATCACTCTTATAATAACCATGATCAATAATAAAAAAATCAAACCACTTATACCACTGCCTAGGGGATTGCTTCAACCCATATAAAGACTTTTTCAATAAACAAACATAATCTTCCTTACCTGGAACAACAAATCCCTCTAGTTGATGCATATATATATTTGTTCCTCAAGATCACCATGTAAGAAGGATGTCTTGACATCAAATTATTATAATTCCATGTCAAATAATGCAACCATAGCAAGCAACACACGAATAGAGCTATGTTTCACAACAGGTGAAAATACTTCATTGAAGTCAATACCTTTCTTTCGATAATAACTCTTTGTAACAACATGTGTCGTGAATCTAGCTGCTTCAACCTCAAGTATACCTTCATTTTTCTTAAAGACCCATTTGTTTCCAATAATCTTCTAGCCCGTAGGAAATTTCATCAATTCCCAAGTATAATTCTTATGAAGTGATTCAATCTCTTCATTCATAGCAACCATCCACTAAATAGACTCATCATAAGTGACAACTTTATGATAACTAGAAGGTTCGTGCACCTCAATAGATTCTGTCATAGACAATGCAAAAAAAGAACTAAGTCATTAATAAAAGTCAACATATATCGGGCACCACCTTAGACACAACACGAGAAGGACACTAAAGATCTAAATGAATATAATCAACAATACCTTTCATTTTATGGATGGTTATACTAGACTTAACCCTATGATGCTTTTCATAGACACAATGCTCACAGAAATCAAGCTTCCCAATTTTCTAACCACCAAGTAAATTTCACTTGCTCAAAATAGACATCCCTGCCTCACTCATATGCCCTAGCCCCATATTCCATAATCGAGTAGTATTTGAATCTTGATTTGATAAGGACGAAACTAAAACACTGCCAATAACAGTGCTACCCTGAAGCATATAGAGACCACGCAACAATTTCCTTTTAATAACAACGAGAGCACCATTATTAACTCTTAAAACTCCACCTACAACTGCATACTTGTAGCCTTGTGAATCAAGAGTACCTCAAATTTGGAACATGGCAAATATCTTTCAAATTCCTAACAATACCATCATGCATCTTAATTCGGACAGTACCAATACCAACAACCTTGCAAGACATATTGCTTATCATCAAGACAACACCCACATCAATAAACTGATAAGAAGCAAACCAATCTCTAATGGGATACATATGGTAAGTGCAACCCGAATCAAGAATCCAAACATCTCCAAGAGAACCAATAGATATTGATAGAACATTTTCACCATCGGAACCAGAACTATTTGTAATACTAACAAAATCATTAGTAACAAAAGACATTGTGGTAGATTTTCCTTTACCTTTGAGTTTCAGATAATTTACTTTCTAGTGCCCTTCCTGACGATAATAGTTGCATTTATCTTTTTTCTAGATTTGAATCTAGACTTGCTTCTATTGTTGCTTGTGCCTTTTTCTTAATTTCTATCTCTGAAAAATAAACCAATGTTATTATCATTGTTGCTTATAGACACCTTTTTCTTCAACTCTCTAGAGTTCAAAGCTACTTTGACATTCTCCAAAAAAATAGTATCAACGGAATGTTCAAATGAATGAGGTAAAGAACATAATAGAACTAAGGTCTGATCCTTATCAATAATTTTAACACCACCATTTTTTAGATCATGAATAATTTTAGTAAATTCATCAAGGTGATAGTACAAAGGTGTACCTTCTGACATTCTGAATGTATACAAATGCTACTTCAAATATAACCAACTTGTTAAAGACTTAATTGTATACAAATTCTCCAATTTAAACCATAACTCAGCAAGATATTTTTCATCACCAACCTCGCGTAGTATATTATCAGACAAGGATAATTGAATTGAACTAAGAGCATTTTTCATCAATGCATCTTTTTCTTCATCAGTCAATTTTTCTAATAATTTATCCTTACCTTCAAGTGTCTTAACGAGTCCTTATTTAACTAATACAGTCTGCATTTTCATTCGTCATATACTAAAATCATTCATACCATTTCTCAATTTTGTATTTTTTCGTCATGACAGAAAAACCCAATATTAAATAAACAGGAGCATAACCCAAAAAATATGAAACCAATCAGATAACTATAAGTTCAAAATAAATCCAAAAGAGAAAACTTGATCAATTCCAATAAATAACAGAATAACCCAATGCTCTAATACCAATTTATTATAAATTAGCAATTACGAAAGCGACGATCGGGTCCAATTTTGGTTACACAAATATATAATAATGGATAACAGCAAAATAATAAGTAGCGAGAAAATAGATGACACACAATAATTTAAGTGGTTTAACTCTTTAATGTGAAAAGTCTACTCTATTGACGACGACACACTAAGAAAAATCCACTAATAATCAAATATAGATACAAACACCAATATTCAGAGAAGTTCACAAATTATACCAAGAAAATCCAAATACACTCACAAAATAACTTCATCTAATTTACTGATAATATATAATAAGATAAATTAATAAACTTGATATTAAATCAAATATTATTATACAAATGAGAAAAATTTTACCAACGGTAGTAGAAATGGATAACTTGTTCTTTAAAGGTTGATTTCTCTTACTCACATAACTGTTTATTTTTTTATTTCTTTTTGTTGTCTTTCAGCTATGATAACTCAACAAAAACTAACAATTCTCTCTTTCTTGTAGGTAGCTTCTCTCTATATCCTCAATAGAGAAAGAAATAATGATATATATATATTATTACAAGAGGAGGTAAAATGTTTTAATTACATTTGGATTTTGGGTACAATTGTTGATTTGGTAACATATTATATAAAGTATAATATACAATCTTATTTATTTTTAATCTAGTGTCCTCATAGTTTATGTTTAAAAATTATTATATCTCATTTAAATATTATTACATTTTATCGTATTTTATTTAAATTATAATTTTAATTCATTTTATTTTAAATATAATATTTTATTATTTTTTTAATAAATTTTCATATTATAAATAATCATATTTAATATTTTTTATAATTACTAATAATACTCTTAATTATACTCTATTTTTTACTTACACCATTACATATGCAAACTTAAATCATTCTTTAAATTACATAGTTAAGTAAAAAATTTAAAATTTCAATTACATCGAAAATTGACTATTTAATATATCTATATATATAGTGCTAATAGTTTTATCTTTACAGTCATGACTTGGAAGTTCGAATGAAGAGTTTACTTAGCATGAGATTCTGGTATCATGATATTAAGCCATAATCAAACATAAACTACGTGTGAACACTTTGGTGCGAGTATCTCTTCTTTTGTTAGTTGTGGCAGTAACTTCTTGTTGTAGGCTATGTTACTTGAATTCTTAGTATTTTATGAAGTATTAATGTCTAAATTAAATATGAGTGGGAGTACTACGAACACTTTAATTTAATATAAATTTATTCAAAAAATTAATATATTTAACACTTGAATATGTATCTAAAATTTATGACTCTACACTCACCATAAAGATCACAATCAAAGGTGGGATAAGATGAAACAAAAACTGCAATATGTATGAGCCATGGGGCATTTGAATTTTTCTCTCTCCTGAAATATACTTGCTTTTATGTCTCTCCCGAAATGTACTTATCCTTCAATACTACGGTGCAGGGAAAAATAAAAATAAAAAAATTCTTATTGCAGTACTATATTATTTTATCATTGCAAGGTTTGTGTTGAGTTCGTAACTGAAAACAATCAGTTACTTCGTTTCTTATTTTTTTAATTGCTATATTAATTAATTAATTAATTTTTTCCTGGGTAACAAGGCAGAGAATACATTTAATAGTTCAAGTTGAGGAAACTGGCCAATGTAGAGCAAAAGGGTAAATGCTGGAAAATTGAAAGGGAAAAGAATATTTCTTTTCAAATGACTATTTATGAAAACAGAACATAACCGTGACTATATTTGTACTATTTTACTTAAATTGAGAATATTGTTTCCTTTTTAAAAAGAAAATATTGCTTCGCATTTATCACTTATTTTTGTATGGTATATAAACAACATAAAACATCAAATCTTAAAAAGATTAATCTCAAAAAGTGATAAATCTCATACCACTACAAAAATTACAGTATCTTTCTCTCTCTTTCTCAATCAATGCGAGACACTCTTGTATGCCAAACGATGAAAAATGAGAGACAAGAACCCAAAAAGTATGTATTCCTAAGTAGTGGGAGGAAACGAGTTTTCCATTGATGTATAATTCCATCCCCTTTTCAGTTTTCATGTTAAAAGTGAAACCAAAAACTTGACATAAATTTTTTTTTTTATCTGGCTGGGCTTAAAGAAATCTAACCGTTGTATGATAATATCGACAATAATTCCTAGTAATTAATATGAGGAGTGTATACCAAACGCCAGAAAGAGCGGGGAATTACAAGTTTAATATTCAGAAAAGAATGATATCTTTATCTGGCTTCGCCTGAAAGGCACCGGAAATCTACTTAATATAAGTGAGTACAAACTCAGACCAAGATGCGTGGCTTTCAATCTCTACTGCATGACCAGTTGAGTGGCCACACTGCAGTTACAAAGCGGGCCTTCTGATGAAACAGAACCAGATAAAAATGAAAGCAATAAAACACGAATTGAAAAGGCAAAGTTTTGGACTAATAAGGATTACCTCACTAGCTTCCACCGAGGGACTCGTGTGCAAACCTTGAAAAGGTCGCAGCTTGAGTCCAAGACAGCTAAATAAGAAGAAAATTCCTTTACGTTGTTGTGTTACTGGCTTTTTCCTTAGTTGCATTTGTTGCTATAACAGATTCAACAACTCAAGAAATTCCCTTGGTTCTTCATCTTCTTTAACAACCTGCTCAGCAAGACCGACCAATGTGAACAGTAAGAACTAGATACTTATGAAATAATGTAAAAATTAAATAAAGGTGGCAATATTGCTACAATAATATTTCATTAATGATCACTTTATCTATTAATAATGACAATAATGTGCAATTAATAATAGGAGTGACATTGATATTTTATAAAAAAATTTGTGGCAATAATAAAAATAGTAGTGGCAATATCTTCACCCTGGAAAATGTTTTCGCCAGGCTTGATATTGAGACAATAAGAGTAAAACTGATTACAAAAGGATAAAAATCCCATAAAATTAGATTATTTTTTTACGATCAAATAATAGCTTATGTGATTCGAATGAAGGGTGACTCTTTTTGTCAGTCCACTTGGTGAACCACCATAGAAATAAAAATCAAATATCAAAAATATGAACATTGACTCCAGCACTTCTCCTTATATACGTTCACCACAAACATGCAAGGACATCAAATGCAAACAAGATAACTAAGGTAGCAAGGGAACATGCAGACAAATGTGTTATACATATGTGCCTAAAGCAAAGACCCAAGTGCATTGGACTTATCAATGATCGACATTAATGCATATATATTGCTGCATATGGCCAACCAAAATTAAGCAAAAGCGCAAAACAATAATATATCATACGTATGCTAAAACACAGTTAGGTAATGAACTAATTTCCCAATTAGTAATTCAATGAAACCATAAACGGAAAACAAACAAAATTTACAATTCCTAAAAGTTCATTGCTGGAAATTATTAAAATTGAAAAATAAAATTTTAAGAAAAGTACAAAAGATATTTTTCATACCTTAATTACAGTGTCCTTTGGCAAACCCATTTGGACAAGAACACCAGAACCAACTTGATTCCAGTCAATATCTTCTACATCATCTAAAACTCTGTCACTATCTAACTGAACTTGACATTCTCTCTGATTAGAAGATCTTCCTACCCAAATATACAAAAGTCTATGTACATCTTTTCCTAAATCTGCATTTTGAGACAAAATAACAAAGACTGCTGTGGTGTCTAAATCATTCACACTAAAATTTGCAACCTTCTCCAAACTTGGCCACCTATATACTAGAGGATGCATAACATTGCATTCTTCTGAACCGCTTTGATCATTTGAGGATAAAGGTTCTTGGTCTTCTCTCCAATGATTGCCATAATGTTCAATAAAAGCATTTTCATTTTGACAGGAATCTGGACTGGGCACATTTTTGGCAATAATCTTGTACTGTTTTGTAGTTTCTATACCACCATTTTCAACACCATGTTTCGACAGTAAGGCACTGTCTGTAACACACGAAGAGCAAGTACTGTCAATTGTACAAACACCATCTTCTTCATGGACAGGAACACTTGAGGGAACATTGGGGACCCTGATCTTATCATTCATCTCTGGTAACTTGAAAGATTTTGTCAAGCTACCTCTTCGTTGCGCAAGGGAAGGTGAAGTCTTTTTAGATGTTGACAGGGTCAACTCAAAACAAGGCTGTGAGGTAACATTGACAAAAAAAGTTTCTGAAGCTGTTGATACTGATTTACAAGAAGGTTCAGATGAAAGTAAAGATAGGTTGGAAAAATTATAGGACATCGAAGATACTGGAAAAGAACGTGACTCGGCAGAAGGAGAATCCAATGAAGATTCAGAGTAGGTAGAATTAGTGCTTGGTTCAGTAGAGATAGAATCAGGAGATAAAAAAAGAGGTGAAGAGGAGGAGGATGCCAAAGAAGATGAAGATGATAGTGATGGAACATGTTTAGATGAATGCACAAACATCATAGAGTCTGAATATATCCTGGTTAAAGAGATCTTGGGTGCTGCGATGAACTCTTTCATACAGCCAGGGGCAAACTTGCGCCTTAGCATACTCCAACTGCTTTCTCTATCAGGAAGGAGAGTTTCATGTTCATTCTCAGCTGATGCTAATGGAGGTACAAAACCACCCCGAATTGCTTTCTGGAAGATTTCAAAATCAACATCATACGAGTTAACTTTCCTTCCACCAGGGAAAATCTTAAGAGCTGATTCCCTACCCTTCAACCCGCCACCCGTCTTATCCATCAAGGGTAAAAGATTAGAAAAAGCTTCCCAAAAACAAGTAGGTTCTTCCCCCTCCTTAAATAAGGTTATTGGTCCTTGCACTCTTTCATATCGAACAATTTGACAAACAGCACCTCTGCCATCCCTTTCCATGATTGCTTCACAGTACTTGCCAATCCAAACATAAATTGCAGAGGGTACATGAATGATAAATGCACCTCTAGAATCCAAAGCAGATGGGGAAGGGTCATTTAACATCTTTGGAACAAGATGCAAAGGATCGTAGGGAGAATGTGGAGCAATTCTATACATCCTCAACAAGGAACTCGGGCTAAGAGGAACTGCATGGACCCTCTTCTGGCACTGCAACAACTGACAAGCAAAACCCATATTTGGATCTGCTATACCTCTTGCTGCTTTCACATACTGAAATGCATCATCAAAACTCTGCCCCTCTCTCCACATAAGATATGCAATAACCAAAGATGTGGATCGGGATACCCCTTGGCAACAATGAACAAATACCCGTCCACCTTGTTCTCTAACATCTTCAAAGTAATCAAAGACATCATACAGAATGCTAGTAATGTCCTCAGACGGACTATCTTGCAACCATAAAGTTCGATACACAAATTCAGCTTTGAAATACTCGGGGCAAACAAAACCTACACAATTCAATACATGGGTTATTCTATTCTGCTTCAGTATTTCTCTGTCCCTTGCAACAGCATCTCCACCAAGATAAATATGTTCAGCCACTTTCGAACACTTTTTATCAAAGAAGGCAATCTTATCCCTTCTGACAAGTCCACCATTCTTATCTGGGTTGTGCTGAATCGAAGATAAATCAAGCTTCAACCTCTCCTCACCTCCTCTCCCACTCGGAGTAGGCGGTTGTGGCCACTCCCCAATGTCATCAGAACCTGCTTTTGGCCACTCTTCTAAGCTCCGGCGGGCAATTGATAGTGGCTGCAAAGGTGGCAAACACGACCTAGACTTGCAGTTCTGCTGAGAACGTGGGGTTAACGGGACAGGAAACCTACGATTATGCCCATTGTGGTTATCAATACCTCCAGTTGGATCAGAATGTTCTTTTTCTTCGGTCTCAAGATTGTCTGGGGATGCACGCGACGCAGACCATGAAGCTGAACGCCAAAACATCTTCCGAGAGCCAGAAGGCTGCATTGGAACCCTTGCACTACCGGAGGCATCTTCCTTACCCACCATGCCCACCACAAATCCTCAGAGAAAAACCCAGAAATTTAATGACCCTCTCCAAACCAAGCACAAATCAAAATCCAGAAATCAAGCCCCACATGTATTTACGTATACAATTCCAGATCGAAATTAGCTAAGAACTGTGACAGACAAACCTTATAAAAACGAAAAACAAATCAATTACGTCAGCGTCTATGCAATCCAATAATTAATTATAAAAAAATATTAGCAACAAAAGAACAAAGTTACCAGCTAAAATCTGAAAGCGGAAGGACCGTTATCAATAGAAAATAATTAATAAAACAGAGAACCAACCGAGGATGAAATCTTGGAGTAAAAGTCTTCAAGGAAGAAGAAACAAAAACACATTAATTTATTGTGCCCTAAAATCGAAAATAGGTAATCGTGAATTCGTAATCTATTGTGAAGCTTCTATGTAGGGTTTGTTTGTGAGTAAAAACTTAAGACGCGTAGAGAAAGAGAGACAGAAATTGAAAACTTACAAAGTGACATGGACAGTATAAAGAGGATGAATCTGAACTGGGAAGCTTTCAGAGAGAGGCAAACCGCTAAGAGGAGGATTGGGACTTACGAAAGAGAGAGAAAGAGAGACTACGATCACAGTTGATTTCAATAGTTTTTTCTCACTCCTTATTATACTGTTGGGACGTGAGAGAAATTTCTTGGTTTTTTTATTCTAACTTTTTGTTGAACTGTGATATTAATTTTTAAATTTAAATCATAAATGATTTAATTTATAAATTATTAAATTATATTATTTATTCTCTTAAAATTTCAAAACCTCCTTTATAAATATTAAATTTTTATTCATAAATATATATTTTAATAATCAAGTAAATATCTTATATAAATTTTAAAAAATTTAAAATCATCAAAATTTAAAATTTTAATAATTTATATGTAAAATTTTAAAAATTAAAAAAAAATATTTTTTAAAAAAGAACTATATGATAACTAATAATACACTTTAATTTTATAAATTATTATTATTATATAATTTTACTTAATAATAATAATATTAAAATATAATTTAAAAATAAAATAAATATTTCATATATTTTTATTATGATATTAATAAAAATTTAGCAGTAATATTTTTTTAAACTATCAACATAAATATTAATAACATAAATTTCTAAGTATTTATGTACATAATATTCTTTAAAAACACTTTATTGTTTTTAAAAGTTATATATTGTCCAATACCAAATTATAAATAATTTGTGTAGTTTTATTTTCAAAATAATATTTACTAATATTATAATAATAATTTTATTTTTAAAAATATTAGAGTATCAATTTATTTGGTAAAAATTTAAAAAAGATTCGAATCATCGTTATGGCAAGTTAACATCTATTGATTCTGATACTAATAATAAAGTTATTAATATATTAATTAGGAAAGAAAATAAACAAATTCAAATTCAAATCTTTAAGTTAAATGACAATAATATTACAAAATTATATGTAAACTACTTGAGTAGTATCCTAACGAAAGCTTAACCATTACAAAAACATTATGAACTTTCAAGCACTAACATAGGTTATTATAATTTCATTGTTATTTTGAAACGAAAGAACAAAATTATAAAACTAAAAAGTCAAATTCAAGACTTAGAAACTGAAATCAAAACTATTAAGCTAAAACACCACTAACTTAAAGAAAAATATAAAGAATATGACTTTAAGTTTAAATTACTTGACAAAATTGGAGTCAAAACTTCAATTGGTTTAAGTGAGTCAGATGACGAACTTAATCAAACACCAAGGAACTTAAGAATATGGAAAGAGTGTGAGAGAATGTTATTCAAATTCTTAGGGAAATCACAACCAAGAAATACAATATATCCATTACCCTAGTATTCTCTTATCAATCAAAACTTGAGACAATAACCTTATTTGATACAGGCATTAATCTCAATTGTATTAAACCATTAATCGTTGTCATACGATTTTATTAACAAACGGACGAATAACTTATCTCAGCCAACAAATCAAAAATCAATATCATAGGCAAAACAGAGGTTACAATCCTTAATAAAACATTTCTTATCAAAACTCAATTTGTGATCATATTCAATATAGGTTACCCAGTCATATTAGGAACACCGTTCATGAACATTATTACCCTATATCTTGTCAGAAAGGATAAGATTTCTTTCAAAATCGAAGAAGAAACCTTCAGTTTTCCCTTCATCGAAGAACCAAAAACTAGGAATCTCAACCTTATTAAAGCCAATTCTATCCATCAAAAGGGGATTTTTGTTCTTATTAAGCATAGAGAAAAGGACCTTCTCTATCTTAAATCCAAAGTTCAATCTCATAGAGTTGAGAAAGAACTCCAAATTTTAGAGATTCAAGATAAAATCTCTAAACTATAAAAATCTTTAAAAAAATAGCTTGATCTAACTTACCTAGTACCTTCTGGGATAGAAAAGAACATATGTTAGACTTACCATATGAACCAACATTTCATGAAAGAGACATTCCTACAAAAGCATGACCTATTCAAATGAATTGTGAGCTTGAACAATTTTGTAGAAAAAAGATCAATGATCTCTTATCTAAGAAGTTGATATCATCATTTAGATCGCCGTGGAGTTATGCGGCTTTCTATGTCAACAAATTAGTTGAGATCTAAAGAGGAACACCCTGATTGGTCATCAATTACAAACCCCTTAACAAAGCCTTAAAATGGATTAGGTACCATATTTCTAATAAAAAGAACCTTATTCAAAAACTCCATTATTCATCAATATTCTCAAAATTTGATATGAAGTCAGGTTTCTTGCAAATCAAGATTGAACCAAAACATACATATAAAATGGCATTTATTGTTCCATTTGGACAATATAAATGGAATGTCATGCCATTTGGGCTCAAAAATGCGCCTTCTAAATTTCAAAGGATTATGAATGATATATTCAATCCTTATTCAGAATTTTGTATTGTGTACATCGATGATGTACTTATATTTTCTAAAGATGTCAAACAACATATCAGGCATCTCAAAACCTTCTTTCATATTATCAAAAAGAGTGGACTTGCATTATTAGCCAAAAAGATGACTTTTCCAAACCAATATCAAGTTTCTTGGACATAATGTGTCTAATGGAACTATTATTCCAATTGAACAGTCTCTTCAGTTTACTACTAAGTTTCCTGATGAGATCATTGACAAAACTCAGCTACAAAGATTTCTTGGTAGCTTAAATTATGTTCTAAATTTTTGTTCCAATATCAACAGATTGGAAAAGCCATTACATAATAGGCTTAAGAAAACTCTTGAGTCATGGACATAAAAGCATACCAAAATTCTGCAACAAATAAAAACACAAGTTCAAAACATTTCATGTTTACATCATGCGGATCCAACACTTCCCAAGATAGTAGAAATTGATGCCAATAAACTTGGCTACAGTGGGATATTAAAACAAATCTAGGAAGATAAAGAACTTATAGTTCAATTTGTCTCTGGCCAATGGAATGATTGCCAAAAGAGTTATTTCACTATCAAAAAGGAAGTATTAGTAATAGTACTTCTTATTTCTAAACATCAATCAAATTTATTAAATCAAATTTTTTTTATTAAGAATTGATTGTAAATCTACAAAAGAGATTTTATTAAAAAATGTCATCAAAATAATTTTTTGCTAGATGGAAAGCATTATTAAGTGCTTTTTATTTTGATATTGAATTTATCAGAATAGAGAATAATTCATTACCAGATTTTCTATTCAAAACGTTTCTCCAAAACAGGTTTAACGATGAGTAGAAAAAAAAATAAAAGGAGTAAAGGGAACCTCCTCCAAACCCTTCTATTACCAATATCTCATCAACAAAACCAATTATCACCTAGTCCCAAGCAACCCAAACCAAAAATGTAGAAGAAGAACCATCCTCCTAACAATCCCTAGAAGAATCATCACCAGAACTATCCCCATTAGACGAAGTTATGTATCAAAGGGTTTAAGAATGGATACTAAACCTCAAAGAATCATAGGACTCAGAGGCATTACAAGCAGCCTATGCCAGGTTTAGATGCACCATTCAAAATAGAGGCCCCAACCTCTAAGGGTAAAGAAAAGGAAGTAATGCCTTCCAAATCAAAAATGATTTCAAAATAATCAACTGGAACAATTTATATTCTAGAAATAAGGGTAACAACCTCTACTTATTTTCCCCAAAAGGGAACAATGGAAGTTATTCCCAAATCAATTTCAAAACCAACATCTAAGTATATTTTAAAACAACAAACTCAAATAATTACTATTGTTGAAAAAGGATTTTATGATCAGAATCCTTATTTAGCAACACAAAAATTATTTGGAAAATGTTTCTTTTATAGGCCTTTTACTCATTCTAAAACTCCACAATACTATCAAAGTGTTCTGAAAATTACTGACAGTGTTGAATTTAAACATTTCCTTTAGTCAAAATCATTAGAAGTGTAGTTTTCAACTACTAAACTTCATAAATCATATCTCCAATAGATTGGGGAAATGATTTTTTCAAATCTTTGACTTTTTTGGTCAAGATTACATATACTCTCCCACATTGTACAACATACAACTATTGGGATTATTACCAAGCATGGTTTAGTGCATTCCTTATTCAAAACAAAGATAACCAACATTCTTGGTTATTTTTCTTTGTTAAAAAATCCATTAATCTATCACGATTTCCATCTTGGTTTTCTGAATAGTGAAAATTATTCGAAAACTTCCATTCCATTCTCATTTTTCTTGTAAAGGAAAGTTATGAATCCTTTTAGAAGCATTATAAACCTTCATAAGAGGAAACTAGATTCCCTCATCTGTGCATACTTTGTTCAAAGTTTTATCTTCCTTGGATATGTCAATGGTTCTTAAAACCTGTTACATCTAAGATAATCACTATTACCCATTCATTTCAAATCAAATGGTGGTCGTCATTCACGATCCCTAAAGCTTTATTACAACCAGCTGTTGAAAAATGGCTTCTAAAAAAGGATCATGGAGAGCCCCAAGTGAAGGACCTCTAAGCATCTTCACTCCT
Source organism: Hippophae gyantsensis (assembly GCA_030763125.1). Classification (NCBI taxonomy): domain Eukaryota; kingdom Viridiplantae; phylum Streptophyta; class Magnoliopsida; order Rosales; family Elaeagnaceae; genus Hippophae; species Hippophae gyantsensis. The sequence continues at coordinate 31,887,943 of CM061030.1, forward strand.
ATTAGCATAGAAGGCACATACAAATGCCTTAATTTCTCAAGTAAAATCCTAGAAGGAACTTTTGGAAATCATTAAGCAATTATCACATGGATCTTCTGGGCAAACTTCTGGAGTAAAGAAAGTAGATGAAGGTTCATATGAGACTCAATCATCGGATGAAACTATCTCACTATCATCCAAAGCTTTATTAGCTGATCTAATAAACTTAGAAGTAACTAGTGAAGATATCCTATTTTGGATCGGCAAAGACCATCCATAAAACCTTAATGGGCCTACGAGTCCATTTACTTATTGGACCTTCATGTCCATATTACTTTGGGTCTGCATGTCCAATATTCATTACTTTAGGCCTATATGTCAATTTATCATTCTCGGCTTATGAGTCCATTTCTATTTTGTGCCTACGAGCCAATTTTTTATTTTTATTTTGGGCCTGCGAATCCATTTTTAATATTACGGGTTCAAAACCCAATTTTTGTAAAGGCCTATACAACAGTCCATCAGAGCCTTTAGTGAAAATTACTATTGTTTTCACAAAAGACGACAAATCAATAAATGGTGTTGACAACACACTATTTAATTCACTCAAATAGTGCCAACAATACACTATTCTTCAAACAATATTTAATTTTCTGGAATGTCGCAACAATTATTGTTCAGTACGATAAGACATCTCCAATAGTATCTGGTGGCAAACAAACTACTATTTACAACACAGTAGTTAACTCCCAATAGTATCAAGTGGCAGACAAAGAACCATTCATTGAATAGTAATAGCATCTCCACACAATATATCACTCGATTATAAAATATGAACTCATTTTAAGAAAAAAGGATCGCTTCCATATCACTCTCATAACCCCATACTCTCCCGTACCTATTACCTCTCTTATAATAGTTTTAGTTTTGTAACCTTGTTTTATAATTAAGTTTAAGTTTAAAGTTTGTTTAAGTTTATAAACAAATTTATATTATTGTTTGTAAATTAATATGGTCGGCTAAGCCACCTAATCTATTAATATTGTATGTGTTTATTTTTATTACCTTATAAATGAAAATGAACATATTTTTTTACTAAAAAGATTAAAAATAAAATCAATCTAAAAACTATGTTATTTATGTACCCAAAATAATTATATGTGACTGAAGATTTTCAAATATTAAATGTGATTTCCGACCTATAAAATATTTTTTTTGTTTTGTTACTTAAATGTACCATTTATTTGGAAATTTATTTAAAAATCAATTGAAAATGTATTATTGAAAAGAAATACTTATATATATCACAATTATTTCATTATCATAACTTATTTGATAGTTTTTTATTGAATATAGTTATGTGGTTCTAACTATAGTTATCAATAATACAATAATATTGTGATACATCACTTAAAATTTATCACAAATTTATAATAAATAAAAAAATTGATAAAAATAAAAAAAAAATATCCTATATATATATATATATATAAACCAAGAGCAAAAAAAAATGCTAGCAAAAGATCATGTATAAATAGCATACATAGTTTCTAGACAAAGATGTATGATTCTTATGTATGTGATCCATAATTGATGAACTTAATGAATAGTATGCAACTTAATTTACATGAGAGTGTGATTAGGTTAATTATTATATGGTGTGTAGTTTACTTGAGAGAGAAATAGTTACTAGATTAAATTCAATTGATCATGCAATTGATTAATAATTATATTATGGGGATTTTAGTGATTCACATATTTAAAAAATTGAGAGATTAAATATTCTTAGATATTTTCTCATATATATTCTCAATTATCAAATCTTATTTAATTAATTATTTTTAGTTATTTTAATTTTAATTTCTTAAAATATAAAAACACAAAAAAAATTGATTTTTAATAACATAATCTCTGCGGGAATGATCTTTTCTTATCATTATATTACTTGTTGTGATACATATACTTACATATTCATTGAATCTAATTCATGTGTCAAATCAAGTTTTTGACACCATTGTCGGGAATTATAAATATTATAAATTAATTTTTTATTTTTTTTATTTTAGATATTTTTCTTTATTTTAATTTTAATTTTTTTGTTATTTATTTATTTATTTATTAATTTTAGTGATTTATTTTTATTTATTTATTTGTCATAATTTTAATTAATTAATTTAGTTATTTACTTTTACTTTTTATTTATGTTTAATTTAAACACATTCTTTAGTGCTATTAGAAACATAGTTAAGTTTATTGTATGAGTAAAGTGTGTATGGGTGAAATTTAGCCTTTGAATTGTGAAATTGATCGTATTTTGAGATCAACAAGAAACCAAAAGTTGTCACCAAAGTAAAAGAAATGCCTAATCTATTAGAAATAAAAAAATAATAAGTTAAATTTGAATAATCTGATTCATTTAATGGATGATAGGGATAGACCTATGAATGAATATGTAATACCTACATTGGAAGGATTGAATCCAAGTATTATCAGGCCAAATATTCAAGCTAATCAATTTGAACTAAATCCATTGATGTTTCAACTACTATAAACAATTGAATAATTATGTGAATTACCAACAAAGGATCCTCATCTATATTTCAGATTGTTTATTGAAGATGTATATTAATTCAAATTTAGTAGTGTGACTGATGAGGAATTTAGGCTTAGATTATTCCCTTACTTTTTGTGAGAACATGCTTAAGCTTGGCTAAACTATTATTGATGAAATATTTCCCATCAACAAAGAATGCCAAGCTTAAGAATGACATTACCTCCTACCAAAAATATGAAGGAGAATCTTTATATGAAGCATGTGAAATATTCAAAGAGTTGTTAAGTGACCTCACCATAGTATCCCTCATTGGATTCAAATAAAGACTTTCTACAATGGTCTCAATGCTCAAATAAGAATCATTGTTAATGCATCTGCCGATGAAGCTTTGCTAGCCAAATATTACAATCAAGCTTATGATTTACTTGAGAAAATAGCTAGTAATAATTATCAATGGCTAATGGATATAAAGGCAGCCATAAGAAGAGTAGTTGGACTGCATAAAATGAATGATGTCATGGTGCTTACAAAAAACTCACCAGTAAGTATAAACCAGATCCAAGATTCAGGAAAGTCTTGTATGTTTTGTGGGGAGCTCTTTTGTTTAATAATTATCCAAATAATCCCGAATTAGCATTCTATGTGGATAATGTGAACCAAAAAATAATCCATACTCGAACACATATAACCCAAGATAGAGATAACATTTAAATTTCTCTTGGAAAAACAACAATGAGGATGGTAATCAATTCAACCATTAATCATTTCCATCACCTAGTTTTCAACAACCACAATAATCACAAGATCAAGAGAAGAAGTCACCTATTGAGGACAATACAAATGCTTTAATATGGATGATAAAAGACTTCATCCAGTTAGTAAATACTAAATTGTCCACTCAAGAAGCTTCAATTCAAAATTTAAAGACTCAAATGGGGCAACTTAGCTAGGTTATAAGCCAAAGGCCTCAAGTAACCTTCCAAATGACACAATTGTAAACCCAAGAATAGAAGGTAAAGAGCATTGTAATGCCATAGCCTTGAGGAGTGGTAAGACTATAAAAGAGGAAGATGAGACTCAAAAGAATGAAGAGGACACAAAAACTAACAATGATGATGAGGAATTAGTGGATAAAGATAGTACTGAAAAGAAAATAATTTAGCCAAAAAAGAACAACCTTTAAAAACTCACTATTCCTTTCCCTTAAAGATTGCAAAAGCAAAAGTCAGATTGGCAGTTTTCAAAATTCCTAGAAGTCTTCAAGAAACGACACATAAACATATCATTTGCATATGCACTTGAATAGATGCCTTCAGGAGCCTTAGAGATAATGAAATAATAACCTTAAATGAAGGTTGTAGTTGTATCCTTGCTAAAAAAAACTATCCCAAAAATTGAAATATCTGGGTAGCTTTCACATCCCTTGCACTATTGAGAACATCCATTTTGACAAGGCATTGTGTGACTTGGGATATAGCATTAACCTTATACCATTATTGATTTTCAAAAGATTGGGGGTTGGTAAAGTCAACCCATTTCAATAACATTACAAATGGCATATAGATTAATTAAGAGACCTCAGGGTGTGGTACAAGACATGTTAGTAAAAGTAGACAAGTTCATATTTTCGGTAGATTTTATTGTACTAGATATGGAAGAAGATCATAACATTCCTATCATACTTGGTCATCCATTCTTAACTACTAGAAGAACATTTACTAATGTACAAAAAGATGAACTTGCGATGAGAGTGAAAGATGAACAAGTAACGTTTAAAGTTTTTAAAGCATTGATGAGCAAAAACTAGCATCGTTGATTCTTGCCAATACTTTGGTTTTATATTTATAAAACTGTCGCAAGTGCACGAATCATTTCGTAGAAAATGATAAGTATACTCCCAAGGTCGATCTAAGGAAGGAATGTATGTGGTTTTTAATTTATTATTCAAACTTTTAAAAATGAAATTAAATCCTAAACATCCTGTCACGATATTTTGGGGTTTTGTGTTTCTAATCTAATCACATAAAAATAAAACATAGATACAGATTCAATAAATATTTATGCAAAATTTATCTTTTATAATAATAGAGTATTTATGGATATAATAACTAAGTTAATTATGTTTGCTCATATAATTTAGGTTATTAAAGATATGAATTGATATTTATTGATTCTCTCTTTTTTATATGAATACCACCTTTGGTGGGGTTACATATTTTTTGTTAACTAAACAAATAAATTAACACCTATGGGTGGGGTTGATAACTAATTTGGTTAATTAAATTAATTCATTTTTCTAAGAGATTGAAAATGAATCATTTAAATGCCACCTTTGGTGGGGTTAGACAGTTTAAACTTTATTCAAGGTGTCCAAATTAAACCTAAGAATTTAGTTATCCGAGTACTAACTTTCAAGTTTTAAAACCACTATTGAGAACATGTTGTCAATACATTTTCAGATAATAATTCTTATAAAAACTTTTGAAATAGAACTTCACTCTAACTACCGGGCGATTGTACCAACAAATAAAAGAGCACTACTCTAAATCAGACCGGATAACTAAACCTTAAAATCTAATTTTCAGATTTAAGTTTATAATGAAAAATAATATATTTCTCTCTAACATTCTTAATATAAAATCTTGAATAAAAATAAAATCAATTCAATTTAGAAATTTTTACCTATTTAATATTTCGCAAGCATAACAACATTATTATTATATGATGTTTACAAATAGCCAGCAAAGTTAAATTTAATCACAAACAAATTAAATATAACATGTAAGAATAAAACATAAAAAATAACTGTAAAGAAAATAAAATCCTTACAGTACTTTGATGCTATTCCGATTGCCGGAAAACCTCCAAATGGAATTTGCACTCCCATTTATTGAATCGAAAAGCAAATAAATTACAAAAACATAATTAGTTCTTCTCAAAAAGAGAAGAACTCTAAAACTAAGAAAAACTAGAAAAACTAAAAAAAACTAAGAAATGAGAGAAAGAAAGAGAAGAGAAGAAGTGTTTTGAGATATGGTTAGAAGTGAAGAGAATGGGGGTATTTATAGGTGAGAATGGAGAGAAAAAGTGGGTGAAAAAATGGTGGAAACACAGAGTGGTGATTGCTGATGTCATTGATGACATCAGCATGATTGTGGGGGGCTGCGCGCGCGGAATGGATGTTGATGGGGCAAGCGCACGCCTTGATGGGAGACAGGTAGCGCAGCACACGTGGATCGAGGCACGCGTGGGGCGTGCCGTCTTCGCCGCCGCGCGGTTAGGCGAGCTGTCGTGCGCGATTTCCTCCTTTTTGACATTTTTGACCCATTTTGTCCAATTTTTCCATATTTGTTGAGTTTTCCTCATTTATTTTTGAATATATTTGTGATGTATTGCCTCTAGTATTCCTCTTTGAGTCTTTAAAATACATTTTTAAGCGAAAATACCTGAAAAACAATAAAAATACCCGTGATTCCGAAAAGACAAATTTATATAAATACATGATAAAATCATATAAATATATATATTTTTAATTAATTAATGTGCATAAAATCATGGTAATTTTAGTGCTTTTTGAGCACTCATCACATCTAAACTCCGTGACATATTGATAATGCTAATGAGTTCTTAAGGATAAATGTTATTGATTGTGAGGATAACTTAAAATAATATATCAAGTTTCCCACATTTAAGATTGTTACATATGATGTTGTGAACAAGGACACAAACTCACCAAAAAAGAACTTAACCTGTTTTAACTTTGAAAGTATGGAATCAAAGGTTAATATTGTTAATTGTGTAAACTTTTTGGAAGACATGCCTCTCATGTGTGTATTAAGGGCATTTATGAAAAAGTTTGAGATAAAATCTAAGCTCAAACCATCAATTGAAAGGCCACCAAGTTTAAACCTTACACTTTTACTCCCATGTCCCCAATCAAGTAGGTGATAACTGTATTTTATATAGTTATTTTTACCTATTTTATTAATTATAATTGCTATGTTCTTTATATTTTTAGTTAATTTTAGTTTAATAAATTAGTATTTATTGTTTTTTATATATTTTAAGAAAATTAAATAAATTGTATCGAAAACGTACTTAATTGCAAATTTGTGTCCAAAAATATAATTTCAAATAAAAGAGTGCTTAATTACAATTAATAAAAATTGAAAATATAATTTAAATTAAAACTGGGCATAATTTCAATTATTAAAAGTTTAAAATTTAATTTAAATTAGAAAATGGGCTTAATTGTAATTAAAGAAAGTTTGAAATATAATTTGAATTAAATTTGTGGGTCAAAATGCAATTAAGGAAAGTTTTAATTTATGCGCAGGTGAGAAGAAGCAACACGCCCTAATGCAAGCGCGCACCACAGACCGTCCGATCAGAAAATAAACGGCTTGATGCGCGCGTTACAAGCGCACCCGACCAACGCGAGTGGGTGTAGAACTCCTCTATCACGCGGTTCGGTGCCCGAGTGGGGCCCACATGCACCCGGTTATTCAACGAACCAGAATCTGCCACGTGTCCAACTCTATCTAGCCGCCAATAATTTTCTGACACGTGGCATGTTCCAATGAGCGCGAACGCGCAGGATCACGCCCGCGTTGCAGCCGTTGTCTCCCGTGCGACATTCCTTTGCACGCCCGTTTCTCGCAGCCAATTAAATGTTGCCACGTGTCTGCATTGAATCTTTGCAGCGAATCAGATGCTGACACGTGGCATGCACTTTGAATTTAAAAAAAATCAGAAACGACGCCTGTTTCACGCTTGAATTATAATAATGTTTTCGATATCGAATTTCAAAACGCGTCGATTTTATTTTCGAGGGAATATTTTTTTTACACATTTCTGAAAAGAAAAAAAAATGTAATATTTTAGATGTATTTTTTTAGCTATAAATAGGAGATAAGATGATAGTTTTAAAGAGTTTTTGGAGTGTTGGAAAGTTTTAGAGAGGTTATAATTTTTGTGTTGTTCTGTTCTGGACAATAGAACACGCAGAAGCAATTTAATGATACAAAATGTTTTAATTTCCTTTCTTCTTCTTCTAATTTTTCTGTATTTGTTGTAATTTTATTTTTAATTAATGAAGTAATTTAATTTTTCTAGAGTTGCATTTGAACTAAATTTATGAAGCTTTGATTTTAATTATTTTTGATAGATTTATAAGACGTTCAATTTGTTCGTTCTATTTTGTGCTTAATGCTTTTTGATTATTTACGAATCTTATCAAAACGATCTGTGGCATATAAATAAACTTGGAAGAGGCATTTGTGTGTATATTGCTCGTAGATAAAATGACATGTATGATGAAGGATAAGAATATACCCTAATTGTATGTGTGGCCATTTGAGAACTTAGAACTTAATGAATCTTATTAAATTTAATTCTCATAGAGATATAGTGAATTAATTTAACGAGGTGTGTTTATACGGAGCTCGGAAGAGATGTATGAATGAAAATAGAAGTTTTCGGTTGACAAATTAAATGTACTAAAAAATATAAATCAAAAGAAAATAATATGATAAGAGTGGATTAATTTGGTGAAAAATTGCAATCCTAGATTTCTTTTATTTTGTTAACTCTTTTATTCTTTTTCTAAATCAACGGTTGTTTTGGATAAAATCAGAGGGAAACAATTTTAGTACTCGACAAACTGTAGTAACAAATCTCCGTGGGAACGATCTTTACTTACAAATCTTATTACTTGTGACTGTGTATACTTGCACGATTTTATGTTCTCCAAAAGAGACAACAGTAGGCAACTGAAAGAGTGAATTAGAGAGGTGAAAAATATGTTAGAAATACATAAATTGGATGAGTTATGGTAGAGTGCATATAAGAATGCCAAAAAGTACAAAAAGAAAAAAAAATATAGCATAATAAGAGAATTAAGCACCGTGTTTTTAAACCGAAACATAAAGTATTTCTAAACAAATTAAGAATCAAACTGTTTCCTGGAAAACTCAAAAGTAAATAGACATAAATGGATGTACCTTAGGACATGATATGATCATCTAGTGAAGGATGTTAAATGTGACGCTAGTTGGGAGGCAACCTAACATTCTTTTAGTTATATTTTTATTATTTTTGTTTTGTAGATGAATAAATATAGAGAGTAATGGTGCAACAAGATTGAGAATTTCAACGACAGATGTGGTATGCCATGACTAAGGAAGTTTTCTTTCTTTTTACTTTTTCATATTTATATGTACACATCAAGGATAATGTGCAATTTAAGTTTGAGGAGATAACTTCATTTTCAACTTTAGTATTTAGTATGCATTTTAAATTTTTAATGATTTTATTTTATTTTTAGGATGTTTTTAATCATGATTTAGGTAGAAATTGGTAAATATATGAAAAGTGAATGCATGCATGCTTGATATGAAACATATGAACTCAATGATAAAAATCGAATGTCATGACTAGGATAAGGAATGTAATATATATGTTAAGATACTTACATTGCTTGTTAGTTTTGATTGGATTGATTCAAATTTTTACATGTGTGTTCATGATTGATTTTGATGTTCTTATTGAGAGAAAATTTGTAATGAGTTATGCAAGTTAATGAGATCTACTAGGTTTTAGAATTTATTTGATAATCTCTTGAGGTGAAATCTTGAATAGTATTTAGTAAAAGAGATGATTTAGGTCTTTTTGAATCGATTGAGTCTTTCAAGCTAACCATTGTTAATATCCGTAATCACCTAGTTAAGCCCAACAAAGAATATTTTATATATTTAAGCCATATTTTATTCCTAACTAATAAGCATTATCGTTACCCTTGCACCTTTAGCTTGTATGAAAAGAAAAAAAATGCAATCATGTGTTATGTTATAGAATGAGGTGAAATGTAATGCACCCTATAAAAACTTACGACACAATTATCCTTCTAAAGAAAAAAAAATTGAAAATAAGTTTAAGGATGTTGTGAAGTTACAAAAAAATATGGAATAAAAAAATATGAAAAGAATTATAAGAGATGATGCACTGAAATATCAAATTAAAGTTTAATTGCAATTACAAAGTGCATGATAAATAAAAAGAAAAGCTAAGTTGTGAAAAGAGCTTAAATATCTTCATTTATCAACCCTCACCTAAGTCTTTCATTACAAGCATGTAAAGTCCTTATTAATCTTTAGTTAAGTGCGTATTTATATTAGTGGAGAGGGATGTAGAAAATAGACTTATGAGATGTGTTCTAAGATTGAATTGATTAGCATGCTCATATAGATTGATTTCATGAATGCATTGGATGATATCATATGCTATATACACACACGAATTAATTCATCAAAAAACATACATATCCTTGTATTGATGAATATGTGAACTTCTTTGTCATAGGATTGTTCAACTTTTGAGGGAGATAGTTTTTGTTAAATATACATGTATTAATAGATATATATTTATGAATATACTACCCTTATGATTTTATTTAGTTAGACTTGGTCTTACTTAGGATAAACAAAGGGTTAAGTTTGCAGGTGTGATGACTCTATGAAATGAAAATAGAGTCATCAGTGCCAATTTTTTACTTAATATTTGCTCATTTTATTCAATAAATAGTATTTTTAGGATTAAAAATATTAAAATATAAATTTTCTAGTGAAAATGGGTTTTATAATTTTTGAGATTTTTTAGGGATTTTTTTATGATTTTTTAATGTAGGATTAATGAGTTGCTTACACATGGATGCCATAAATATAGAAGAGCTGTCACATAAAACCAAGTGGATGCTACATAGTGGATAGGACCAATCACACAACGCCGCGTGTACTGTCCAAATTTCACCTAAGTTATATTTAACCATCTAATCACCGCATAAATCCTAATGAGCCGTAATTAACATAATATTTATTAGTTTTTGAAGCTAAGAAGAGAAAAAAAAATACCAAAAAATTTAAAAGGAGATTCAATAGGAGATTGGTACTACAATTCAAAAAATTGATTGTATTTCTTCTTCTTTTCTTTTCTTTATCAATTTTTATGTCTTTTTTTAATGAAAAATATGAGTTTTATGAACAAAATTATATCTAATTAATTTATTAAGCTATGGGTCTTATGAACCCAATTTTTACCATGTGATGATCTAATATTTTAACCCAAATTATGATTTCAATTTAACTATATTATTTAATCTGATTTTTATGTTATTATTGTTTGGCCAATAATTGATCTATAGAGACAATTAAATAGATTTGAGAGAATTATTTAATTGTTTGTCTTAATTAAATAGCATGCATAGTTTGTAGGTAGAGATGTATGATTCTTATGTATGTGATACATAATTGATGAACTTAATGAGTAGTATGCAATTTAATTAACATGAGAGTGTAATTAGGCTAATAACTATATAGTGTGTAGTTTACTTGATAGATGATACATACTAGATTAGATTCAATTGATCATGTAATTAATTGATAATTATAATGTGGGGATTTTAGTGATTCACATATTTAGAAAATTGAGGGATTTAATATTCCTAGATATTTTCTCATTTACATAATCTGATTTAATTAATTATTTTATTTATTTTTAGTTCTTTTAATTTTACTTTCTTAAAATATAAAAACACAAAAAAAATTAATTATAATTTTTTTAGTTACAAAAATTAATTTCTAATGACATAATCTCCATAGGAACGATTTTTTTCTTATCATTACATTACTTGTTATGATATGTCTACTTGCGTGTTTATTGAACACAATTTGTGTGTCCGTTCACCAGTCAATACAAGTTTTCACTTCAATTTTTTTCCTATATCACACAAATATGTTGAGTTGCGTAAATGGTAGCATATTCAATATACCTAAGCTGGTCCTCTTATTTTCACACTAGTAATTTAGCACGAAGTTATAAATACTAGTGTTTAACGTTGTAACTACTGGAGTTTTTCCTATTAATAAGATCACTTTGACACTGTACAATTTTGAGCTTAAGATAGTATCAAATAGAACTCAAATGCATGCCAATCTAAGTTCTATGAATTACTTCCTCATAAGTTGAAATGCCTACCCATCTCCAATCAAAACAAAACCTTTGGCAAACAAATTTTCTTCTAGGCAAAGTAGATAATAAGAGTGCTTTATGATTAGCCCCGTTAACATCAATATGAAGTAGTAGCATTTGAATAAATATCACACCAAGCTAATATAGCTAAAGCACTATCATTTCGTTGAAGAATTCTTTCATTTCCACTCCGCTAGTTACTCCAATCCCAATAAAGCCTAGATCTACCAACCTTGTTTCCTCAATAAAATCTCTGAAATCAGCCATAAAGGTTTGTGAATGAATCCTTCCACCAATCTTTTCACTATTGGATACAATATCCTTGAAGTCGCTTATCAATACCACTTTATTTCTAAGTCTTATTCTCAATAAAAGGTTATATAATTTCTCCTAATGAATAATACCATCACAATTGGCATACACTCCAAAACCCACCCGTTTTGCATCTTTCACATCATCATACACTTGGAATTCAATGAAATAGAACGCAGAGAGTCTAATAGTAAAGTTGACATCCTCGTACCACAACACATATAAGCCATTACTTATATTTGTCGTATTTATACCATATAAGTTATGTAAACTAGTGACCCATTTCAAATGTTGAAGATCATTAACTTGATGTTTTGTTTCCAGTAAAACCATAATCTTAGAATTGTACAAACTCTTTAAGTTCTTGAACCACTAAGAAGTTCACCACCCTTGGTAGTTCCAAACCATAATTTTCATTCAAAAGAGAGCCATTTGGGCCAACATCTTCCACCCTTTCATGAATGTTTTTCTTCTCAATATTCCCCTCATAAAATATCATCAGTCCAAAAGATAACACCATCTATGTTCCGTTCCTTCAAGGACAGTTTTTCCTTATTAGGCTTATTAAGTGCCATATGGCTAGAAGTCCCACTTGCTAATTAGCACACCTAAAGAAGGCTAATATGTTAGAGAGTGCAAGTGTTGCATGTTTAAGCTTGGTTACACATGTTGAATTGAGTTGGGCTGACCATACATGTTCCACTAGATGCTAGTTATTCATCAACTAAAGGGTTGTCATAAGGTTGGATTTCTAACCCTACCTTTGTTTGATGGGATGGAACCTAAATCCCTAATTTTTCTTACCTTATTTTGGATGTCTAGCTCCTGTCCACAAGCATTAAATTCCCTCACCTCTCCAGTTAGTGATTTTCCAAATAAGGCATTGCATAGATCAAGGAACCCATGTGAGTTGCTTACCGTTTGCATCAGTTTTGGCTAATCATTTTCCACTAGCTAGCTATTTCTTTGAGATCATTTAAACCCACCTTTTCTTTTTTGTCTTCCTTCAGCATTGATTATCTCATTGATACCTTGTGAGTGACCACCACTGGAGCCATCTTTAGCCATCGTGGCTGGTGGAATAGATGGTGTAGTTCTAGCACACATCCACCTTCCATATGGTAGTCCACCTTGGTATATCATACAACGTTGTTTAAAGTGAGTGGGGCATACATGGATGTCATGGCCAATGATCCCACACAGATGGCAGAATATGGGCAAAATTTTGTATTTGAAGTTCACACAACTTTTGGGTCCGTTGCCAATTTGTAGCATAACACTTCTTAGAATTGATTTAAACACATTTATGCACACTCTAACTCTCACGAACCTGCCTTGTGCATCACCCTCTTCATAAGCATCATTTTTATGCTTGATGAAATCACCAACCTTAATCCCCGTCATCTTTGCTACGGAAAACTTCTGATTGTCTTACGATAAATCCCAACTTTGCACCCAAATAGCAAATATGTCAAAGTTTAAATTCTCTAGATTTATGTTGGCTACACAACCTCTAAATAACATAAGGCATTCATCAAATAACCACAACCTTCCATTCAAAACGAATTCCATAGCTATTGTATTTTTGAACCTGAATTGAAATAGATTGACTACCAACTCACATACTTAGACTTGGCTTACATTTATTCCCTAAGCATATAGAAATGTGCCTCTAAGGCCTTTATAATTCACCTCCATTAGAGCAAATACTTTCGCACACACGTTATGTTTTGTCACTAATGGATTTGTCTCATATTCCTCCAATAGGTCTAGTATAACCACATCTTTTTCCTCCTTGTCATTCTAAGGACTGGAATAATTCTCCCAAACTTGAGTCCTCCATTAATGTTGATAATGGAATGAAGTAGTCAAAAGAGTACAACTCCTTCTTTGAGGAGAAAAAAATTGTTGAATTCAACAAACACTACACCAACTCATTCAACAAATATTACACCAATGCCTACCGATATATGGTAGACATACACGGTGCCTACCAAAGATGTTTTCTTGATAAGGAAGCAACTGTAAACCATGTGATTCAATCATTATGGTTGTTGAAATAGTATTTAATATTTTTCTATATAAACAATATACATGCCATATACAAATTAAGAAAATATATTAAAGAAACTATTTATTTCTTCTTCAGTTTGATTGTTTCTTCAAATATTTATTTCTTTATGGTTATATTCTAAAGAGGGAACAAGTAGCACTGAATCTAAATTCAAAGTACTAGTGAGAGAGAAAGATATTTTCCCAATAGTTGAGGTTGTGTTACCAATGGCAATGAAAACTGTTTTGTGTTAAGATGGTTTTGAGATTTGTCTATAATCCAATGTTATATGATCAGTTGCACCTGAATCAATTATCCATATATTATTAAAAATAGGAGAAAAATCTTTAAGCATTTTACCAACATTTGCTGAAGAGCTTGCAACATGATCCTTTGTTGTTTCAGCAATGGTGGCAGTAGACATCTGTCTTGGATTTTTCTTCCGAGAGTCACGGTTGTGATCCTACCAGTCGGGATATCACACAAGCTCAAAACATCGTTCTTTTGTATGACCCTTTTGATAATAATGGGTACATTTAAATGATGATTTATCAACCACTCTTTGTTCTTGCTGATTTGAAAAAGAACGATTTTGAGATATCATCACGGAAGCGTCAGAGTCTCTAAATTTTTCCTTCAATGAGATTTGACGTACTACCTCTCGTTGAATCAAGGAATAACAACCTTCTAAATCTGGGATGGTTTCTTTTTACAAAATTTCTCCACGAACCTACTCAAATTCATCATCTAATCCAGCAAGAAAAATATATACCCTTAGTCTTTCAATAGACTCCTAATACGATATTAAATCATGAGGGTCTTTCATGACCACCTTATCACGATGGTCTAGCTATTGAAAAATTTTAGTCAACTCTCCATAATACTCTGAAAGTGATTTTCCATTTTGTATGGAAGTAAAGACTTGTTGGTTTAAGACAAATACCTGTAATTCATCACTTTCATCATAGAATAGTTTTGCCAAAGCACCCCAAATTTCAAGAATAGTAGGTATGCATAAATAACCCTTCATGATTTCTAGACTCATTGACATAAGTAGCCATCTCTTCACTTTTTGATTTTCTGCATACCACTTGTTATAATTTTCTAATAATTTTTCTGGTTGCAAATTTTTGTCATGAATATAAGAGAGTTTTTCTCTCTCTACAATATGTATTTCTATTATTTGAGACCAAATATCATAATTAATCTCAATAAGAATAATTTCAGCATTAAAAACACCTTCAAAATGGACAGATTGTACAATAACTGGAGTTGATTTCTCCACAGGTAATGAAATTGTGCCCTATGTTATGATCTTATAATAAACAAACTAGAAAATGGTGTAATATGGAGAGTTATCATGACAAAAATTTGCAACTAGAAAAAACATCAAAAAATTATAACAAGTGGTATGCAGAAAATCAAAAAGTGAAGAGATGACTACTTATGTCAATGAGTCCAGAAATCATGAAGCATTATTTACGCATACCTACTCCTCTTGGAATTTGGGGTGTTTTGGAAAAAAAACATTCTATAATAAAAGTGACAAATTACAGGTATTTGTCTTAAACCAAAAGGCTTTTATTTCCAAACAAAATGGAAAATCACTTTCAGAATATTATGGAGGGTTGATTGAAATTTTTCATGAGCTAGACCATCGTGATAAGGTGGTCATGAAAAACCTTCATGATCTAATATCGTATCAGGAGTTTGTTGAAAAACTAAGGGTGCATATTTTTATTGCTGGATTAGATGATGAATTTGAGCAGGTTCGTGGAGAAATTTTGCAAAAAGTAACCATCCCAGATTTAGAAGGTTTTTATTCCTTGATTTGATGAAAGGTAGTACATCGAATCTCATTGAAGGAAAAATCTAGAGACTCTGTCTCTTCCACCATGATATCTCAAAATCGTTCTTTTTTAAATCAGCAAGAACGAAGGCCGATTGATAAATCATCATTTAAATGTACCCATTGTCATCAAAAGGGTCATACAAAAGAACGATGTTTTGAGCTTGTGGGATATCCCGACTGGTAGGATCATAACCATGACTCTCGGAAGAAAAATCCAAAACAGATGTTTACTGCCACCATTGCTGAAACAACAAAAGATCATGTTGCAAGCTTCTCAACAAATGTTGGTAAGATGATTAAAGTTTTTTCTCCTATTTTTAATAATACATGGATAATTGATTCAGGTGCAACTGATCATATGACATTCGATTATAGACAAATCTCAAAACCATCTTCACAAAAAATTATTTGCACTGCCAATGGTAACACAACCTCAATTATTGGGGAAAGATCTTTGTGTCTCACTAGTACTTTGAATTTAGATTTAGTGCTAGTTGTTCCCTCTTTAGAGTATAATCTTATATCTATTTCTCAAATGACCACCACTTTATCTTGTTTTGTTATTTTTTGGCCTGACTTTTATGTGTTCAAGGACATCCAAACAAAGCAAACGATTGTTCGTGATGTTAGGCAAGGAAACCTGTATTATTTGGACTTGGATTCAAAAAATCATACACTGGTAACAACTGGATCTAAAAATGATGAATCAAATATATGGCTATGGCATAGGAGATTGGGTCATGCTTCTTTTGGATATTTAAAGAAATTATTTCCAAGTTTATTTTTTGAACTTAGATCTTTCTACTTTAAAGTGTGATATTTGTGAACTAGCAAAAATTCATTGTTCCTCTTTTCCTATAACCTTAAATAAAAGTCCATTTTCGTTTATGGTTATACATTCTGATGTATGTGTTACTTCCAAAGTCTCAACTTTGGAAGGATCACGTTGGTTTGTTACATTTATTGATGATTTTAGTAGAATGACTTGGGTTTGTTTAATGAAATCTAAAAGTGAGGTAAACTTATTATTTAGAAAATTTCATAAAATGGTTTGTACTCAGTATAATACACAGATTCAAGTTCTACGTAGTGACAATAGAGGAGAATATAATAGTTCTGAGCTTCAAGAATATCTTAAATCATAAGGGATTATTCATCAAACTACTTGTGTTGATACACCTCAGCAAAATGGAGTTACAGAAAGGAAGAAATCGACACTTGTTGGAAGTTGTCCGTGCCTCATTGATCGAAGCCCATATGTCATTATCTTATTGGGGAATAACACATACTTCTGCTGCATATTTGATCAATCAGGTACCTTCCAATTCCATTAACTTCCAAACACCACTACAAGTCATCACTGAAGCAATTGTTGCACCAAGTGTTCCCAATGTACCTCATCATGTCTTTGGGTGTGTGGCATTTGTACACCTACATAAACAACAACATAGCAAGTTGGATCCACGAGAAATACGTTGTGTTTTTATGGGATATGCCACACAAAAAAGGGTATCGTTGTTATCATCCTTTTACAAAACAAATGATTACCACTATGGATGTTATTTTTCATGAAGATACAATGTATTTCTCTTCTACGCCTGAATTTCAGGAGGAGTACAACTATGCTGAAATTCAGACCTTCACATATAAATTGTTTCCTTATGAAGAAAGACAAATTATATGTGAGGAAAATACAAATAACCTAAATTCAAATGGTGATAACTCCTAATATGGAAAAGACTCAAGGGAAATGGAATCAAGTCCTCGTGAACTTCAAGATCATTAAGCAAATTCATTACTACTACTAAGTGAGTACGAGTTTCCTACTCCACAAGTTACTGATATACCTAACCAATTATTTACAGAGGATGTTCCAACTATTGAACCAGCTAGAAAAATACTTTTACCACGTCCTAACAGAGGTATTCCTAAAGTCATGTATGAAACTAAGATTTCTAGTAAATTCAAATATCCTATGAGTAACTATATGTCTAAACATTGTTTGTCAAAATCAAACATGTCATTTGTAAATCAATTATCTATTGTATCTATTCCTAATAGTGTGCAAGAAGCTTTAGTTGACCAAAAATGAAAAGATGCTATGAATGAGGAACTAAGATCCTTAGAAATAAATGAAACTTGGGAACTTGTCGATCATTCACCAACAAAGAAAATTGTTGGATGTCGATGAATTTTTTTAGTAAAGTATCAAGCAGATGGTATGATTGAATGCTATAAAGTAAGATTAGTGGCAAAAGAATACATTCAGACATATGGGATCTACTATATAGAAACATTTGTGCCTGTAGCAAAAATTAACACTATTTGAGTCTTGGTATCTCTAGTTGCAAATTTAGATTGGCCATTATATGAGTTTGATGTAAAAAATGTCTTTCTATATGGAGATTTAATTGAAGAAGTCTACATGGATCTAGCACCAGGAATCAACAAATCCAAAATCCATGATGAAAAGGTGTGCAGATTAAAAAAATCATTGTATAGATTAAAACAATCCCCAAGAGCATGGCTTGGCAGGTTCACAAAGTCTATGAAGGCATTTGGCTACAAGCAAAGCAATTTAGACCATACTTTATTTCTGAAAAAAGGTATGGTAAGATCATTGCACTTATTATATATGTTGATGATATGATAGTAACAGGAAATGATCTTGAAGAAAGGAAAGCTCTATAAAGTTATTTGTCCAAAGAATTTGAAATGAAAGACCTTGGTTCCTTAAAATATTTTCTTGGGATTAAGGTTTATCGATCGAAAGAAGGAATCTTCATATCTCAAAGAAAGTATGTGATAACTGTATTTTATATAGTTATTTTCACCTATTTTATCAATTATAATTGCTATGTTCTTGATGTTTTTAGTTAATTTTCGATTAATAAATTAGTATTTACTGTTTTTTTATATATTTTAATAAAAGTAAATAATTTGTATCGAAAATGTACTTAATGTTAAATTTATGTCCACAAATATAATTTCAAATAATATACTTCTTAATTACAATTTATAAAAATCGAAAATATAATTTAAATTAAATTTGGGCTTCATTTTAATTATTAAAAGTTTAAAAATTTAATTTAAAATTAGCAAAGGGCTTAACTGTAATTAAATAAAGTTTAAAATGTAATTTGAAATATATTTGTGGGTCAAAATACAATTAAGATAATTCAATTTTCTGCGCAGATTAGAAGAACCACGCGCCAACAACAAGCGCCAAAGGTGGACCGTCCGATCAAAGAAGAAACGGCTACGATGCGTGCGTTCAGATCACTCCCGACCAAAAGGCATGTGCGAAGATTCTTTCACGCGGCTCGGTGCCCGAGTGGGGCCCACTGCTGCCAGCCGGCATGCGCAAGATGGGACCCACCCCGTCGACGCCGCAGACGCTGTCCCCCACGTTCGCGCGCCTCTGATCCCGTGCGCTGATCTCTGCGTGCAACCCGATTTTCCTCCAATAAAGAGATGACACGTGTCCCACTCAATTTTTCAGCTAATCATGTTGTGACACGTGGTATGTTACGATGGGCGCGAAAGCGCAGGATCAAGCCCGTGTGTAGCACACAACAGGTTTTTGGCGCCGTTGCCGGGAATTTGTTTTACTATTTTCATTGTTGATATTAATACCAATCAATCTGATTTTAATTCAAAAAAAAATTTAAAAAAAATATTTTATGCTTATTGTTCTTATTTATTTTATTTTAAAAATTTTCTCGTAAGTTGTGATTTTGTTTGACACACAAATCTTACTTACAAAAAGAAAAAAAATTTACTTATTGTTGTTTTATTTTATTTTTCAATTTTCTCATGGGTTGAGATTTTGTTTGACACACAAATCTTACCTCACAAAAAGAAAAATAAATTTTATTTGGTTTTTTTTGGTTGTGTAATTTATTTTTCAAATTTCTCGTGCGTTGAGATTTTGTTTTACACACAAATCTTAACACACATAAAGAAAAAAAAACAGAAAACAAAAAAAAAAATTATTTGCTTATTGTTAGTTTATTTTATTTTTTTTAATTTTCTTGTGGGTTGAGATTTTGTTTGACACACAAATCTTAATACACGAAAAGAAAAACAAAAAAAAAATTTATTTTCTTATTGTTGGTTGTTTGTTTTATTTTATTTTTATTTTTATTTTTCTAGTGAGTTGAGATTTTGTTTAAACACAAATCTTAACTCACAAAAAGAAAAAAAAATTTGGTTATATTTTCTTAATTTATTTTTCAATTTTCTCGTAAGTTGAGATTTTGTTATACACAAATCTTAACCTACAAAAGAAAAACAAATTGAGAAGTCAAGCTGAAGACTATAAATCAAGCGCTTCTTGGGAGGCAACTCATGTGTTTTATTTTTTTTATTTTTTCGCATGTATTACTTTTTATATTATGTTATGTACTTTTTTTTCGTAGGTGCAAATTGGAGGTAATGAAGCAATTTTGGCTTAACCAATCAAACAAACCATGAAGTTTCTTTAAACCCATCTCATATGTTCTTTAACTTTCACACATTGAGGACAATGTGTATATTAAGTTTGGGGGTGGTGGATGTATTGAACCTAATTGAAATACTTTCTGGATGTTATTGCTTGTGAAATTTTTTTTTGTTTGGTTGATTGAAGATATTTTGCTATGAATAGTGATTTAGTTTTATTTCTTCGATTTAAATGATGCATAATTCTTTGAAAAATTTGAATATTGTCTAAGTGATGAATAATTTTTACGTATGTTTCGTTTTTACAAGAATAAATATTCATGAGCACCTATCTTGATTTTTGAGTTGCTATGATAATTTAGAGAAGGTTTATGTGAGTATGAAATTCGATTGATTTTTGTGGTGTCACATTTTTTTTAGAATTTGTTTGATTTTCTCTCGAGGCGAAATTATAGATAACATTTAACTAAGAAAATGATTTAGGCCATCTTTGGATCGTTTGAGCCTTTCTATCTACCTTGACATACATTATCCATAGTATACCCCTTTTGAGCCTCAAAGTTTATATATATATTTTTATCTCATTTCAAAAACCTTCTAAAAAATATATATGAGATATATCTGTGTTCATTATCCCACTAACATGTGACAATTGTTAGTAAATATTTAAAGTTATATCCGAAAAAAAGGGATACTGAAAAAAAAAAAGAGAAAGAGAAAAAGAACAAGAAAAAGAAAAAAATATAGATTCTGAAAAAAAAAGGAAGAAAAAAATATAGAATCTGAAAAAAATATAGTTATTGTATGTGATGAGAAATCCCAAATTGGGAAATAATTATTGAGATGATAGAATTATCTTTTTCAATCCTGAAATGTTATGCTCGGGAAAAGTTAAGCTAAATATTATCCTTCATCCCTACCTTTACCTAAGCCATACATTACAAGCTTAATAAAGTCCTATTGATTTGGTGTTTTGTGTTTGTCTACATTAGTGGAGAGAGAAATGAAAAATAAACTTATAAGATTTGTGATTTCATTCAAATTTGTTTGATTTTATATTTGTATAAACTGATCCGGATTGCATGTGATGAAATATGAAAAGACTTCACACACGCACTAAAATTCATTGTGAAAATGTGATATACTTTTAAATTGATTTTGATGCTTGGATAAAATTCTTTTATTTCTTTGAGTTATGTAATTTGAAAAGAGAAAAAGAAATATTTTAAAAATCACTATTTTAGATGCAGTTATCTTTGTTTTATTTCCTTCCTTTTGCTCGAGGACTAGCAAAAACTTAAGTTTGGGGGTGTTGATAACTGTATTTTATATAATTATTTTCACCTATTTTATCAATTATAATTGCTATGTTCTTGATGTTTTTAGTTAATTTTCGATTAATAAATTAGTATTTACTGTTTTTTATATATTTTAATAAAAGTAAATAATTTGTATCGAAAATGTACTTAATGTTAAATTTATGTCCACAAATATAATTTCAAATAATATACTTCTTAATTACAATTTATAAAAATCGAAAATATAATTTAAATTAAATTTGGGCTTCATTTTAATTATTAAAAGTTTAAAAATTTAATTTAAAATTAGCAAAGGGCTTAACTGTAATTAAATAAAGTTTAAAATGTAATTTGAAATATATTTGTGGGTCAAAATACAATTAAGATAATTCAATTTTCTGCGCAGATTAGAAGAACCACGCGCCAACAACAAGCGCCAAAGGTGGACCGTCCGATCAAAGAAGAAACGGCTACGATGCGCGCGTTCAGATCACTCCCGACCAAAAGGCGTGTGCGAAGATTCTTTCACGCGGCTCGGCGCCCGAGTGGGGCCCACCTGCCGCGCAGGCCGGCGTGCAGCGTGGGACCCACCCGTCTGACGCCGCGCAGACGCTGTCCCCCACGTTCGCGCGCCTCTGATCCCGTGCGCTGATCTCTGCGTGCAACCCGATTTTCCTCCAATAAAGAGATGACACGTGTCCCACTCAATTTTTCAGCTAATCATGTTGTGACACGTGGTATGTTACGATGGGCGCGAAAGCGCAGGATCAAGCCCGTGTGTAGCCGTTGTCTCCCACGTTCGGCGTGCCGTTTTCCCGTGCGCCGTGCCTGCGTGAAGTCGGTTTGTGAAGCAAATGAAATACCGCCACCTGTCTCTATTAATTGTTCAGCCAATCAGAGATTGACACGTGGCGGGCGCATTAAATTTAAAACAAAGCAGCACGGCGCCCTCTGTTTATGTCGTGCACGCGTATAAAAATACAATATTCCAATTCGTACGCGTGTACGCGGAATTTAAGAAAAATGTCTGGTTTTAATTTCGATACAAATATTTTACGCGTGTATTAATTTTTAATATTTTATTGATGTATTTTTTTGCTATAAATAGGAGATAGTTTTTAGTTGTAAAAAAGTTTGTTGGAGTAAAGTTTTTTTGAGTAGAGTTTTAGTTTTAGTTTTCGAAAGTTTTTAGAGTGTTTTAGTTTTTTTTAGTTTGTAATTTTTATTGTGTTCGTGTGTTACTCGATTTTGGACGGCAAAACACGCAGAAGCCATATTTTGGCTTTTGTTGTGTTTTGCGTGTGCCAAATATTTATTTTAAGTGATGTTTTAATTTGATTTCTGCTTCTTCTTATTTTTCTGTAGTTCTTGTAATTTTTATTTTAATTTTATGAAGTAATTTAATTTTTCTAGGGTTGTATTTGATCTAAATTTATGAAGCTTTGATTTTAATTATTTTTGATAGATTTATAAGACGTTTGATTTGTTCGTTCTATTTTGTGCTTAATGCTTTTTGATTATATACGAATCTTATCAAAACGATCTGTGGCACATGAATAAACTTGAGAAAGGCATTTGTGTGTGTATTGCTCGTAAATAGAATGACATGTATGATGAAGAATAGAAATATACCCTAATTGTATGTGTGGCCATTTGAAAACTTAGAACTTAATGAATCTTATTAAATTTAATTCTCATAGAGATATAGTGAATTAATTTAACGAGGTGTGTTTATACGGAGCTCGAAAGAGATGTATGAATAATAAAAAAGAAGTTTTCGGTTGACAAATTAAATGTACAAAAAAATATAAATCAAAAGAAAATAATATGATTTGAGTGGATTAGTTTGGTGAAAAATTACAATCCTAGATTTCTTTTATTTTCTTATTTTACTTTTTTATTAATCAACGATTGTTTTGGATAAAATCAGAGAGATACAATTTTAGTACTCGACAAACTATAGTAACAAATCCTCGTGGGATCGATCTTTACTTACAAATCTTTATTACTTGTGACCGTGTATACTTGCACGAGTTCGTGTGTTGAAAAACACGCAACAGTATGCCTTAGATTTATTAAAATAAACTGGTATGTCGGCATATCAACCAGTTAATACACCAGTAGAGGAAAGATTAAAGTTATGTATCAAGGTTGATCAAGTTCTAGCAAATAAAGAAAGATACCAAAGGCTTGTTGGAAGGTTGATGTATTTGGCACACACAAGACCAGATCTTGCCTATGCTTTAAGTATTGTCAGGCAATTTATGCATAATCTTGGATAACAACATATGAATACAGTTATTCGTATTTTGAGGTATTTAAAGTTTACTTTTGAAAAAAGGAGTATTGTTTACTAAAAACTCAAAGTTCCAAAGAATAGAAGTATATACTGATGTTGATTGGGCTGGATCAATAAATGATAGACGATCTATATCAAGCTACTTCACTTTTGTAAGGGGAAACCTTGTAACATGGAGAAGTAAGAAACAATATGTTATTGCTCGTTCAAGCGCAGAGGCTGAATATAGAGGCATGACACTTGAGCTTTGTGAGGCCTTGTGGTTACAATTTCTCTTGAAAGATTTGGGATATCCTGCTAAAGAATCAATTAAGTTATTTTGTGACAATAAAGCAGCATGTGATATTGCTCATAATCCAGTTCAACACGATTGTACAAAACATGTTGAAGTTGACAGATTCTTTATTAAGGAAAATTTAGAAGAAAATTCATTGGAATTACCAAAAATTAAGTCAGAAGATCAATTGGTTGACATTCTCACTAAAGCAGACTTATATCGAGTATTCACATAAATTTCAGTCAAGTTGGGCATGAAAGACATCTATGAACCAACTTGAGGAGGAGTGTTGAATTCAACAAACACTGCACCAACTCATTCAACAAATACTACACCGATGCCTATCGACATATACGATAGACATACACGGCGCCTACCAAAGATGTTTTCTTGATAAGGAAGCAGTTGTAAACCATGTGATTCAATCATTGTGGTTGTTGAAATAATAATTAATATTTGTCTATATAAACAATGTACATACCCTATACAAATTAAGAAAATATATCGGAGAAACCATTTATTTCTTCTTCAGTTTGATTGTTTCTTCAAATATTTATTTCTTCAAAAACTATATGATTATAGGTACATAAAATACCAAGTTAGAGTTCTTGTGGCTAGATAGAATGGTATTTGTTTGTAGTTTCACAATTTATTTATATTTGAAATACGAGAAAGGATCACAAGACTTAGGTAATAGGGCTCTGATCTATCAAAGACAATTAATAAATGTGGTGGTAATTGTTGTTGTATTTCATTAGTGGTTTGTGATAGTTATTGTTAGGCTCGTTGTTATGGTGAATGAATTGGTTAGGGTTACTACAACATTGTTAGACCATTTGGTGGTGATAGTTATTGTGATCGTAGCCTTAGATCGATGGTTGTTGGCTTCAGTTTGTTCTAGAACATTGGACTCAGGAAGAAAAAATAACGATGATCATTGGACGTGAAGCAAAATAATAGAAACTGATGTAAAATGTTCACAATTTTTTTGAATCACTAGATTAATAAGGGGATCATTTGTAAGTTGAAGAGAACGAGATGATCATCTGTAAGTTGAAGGAAAAGATAATTGTTCAAAACAAATGTATTTATTAGAATGAAGATTCATTTATCCTATGTTTGGTTGATTGTAGTACAATGAAATCAGAATTGATTCTTTCTAATTTTATTTTTGATTATGCCGAAAAATGATAATGGAATGAAATTGATTCTTGAAAGAGAACTCCTCTTAATGAATCATGATTTCATTCTTATCTCAATTTTGTTTTTCCAATTTTACCTCAACCCTAAACATTAAATCTCAAAACCTAAAATCCTATTTAGCAAAATAATAATTTCAATCTTAAACCTTAAACCTTAAACCCCAAATTCTAAAACCCAAAACCCTATTTAGAAAAATAAAAATTTTACCTATAAACCTTAACCCACAAATATAACCCTAAATCCTTAATCTCAAAACCCTAAACCTTATTTAGAAAATAAGAATTTTAACCCTAAACATTAACCCAAAAATATAACCCTAAACCTAAAACACTAAACTCTAAATCCCAAAATCTTAAACCTTAACCCACAAATATAACCTTAACCCGTAAATATAACCCTAAACCTATAAATATAACCCTAAATCCTAAATCCCAAATCCTAAAACCCTAAACCCTAAACCCTATTTAGAAAATAATTATTTTAACCCTAAACCTTAACCCACAAATATAACCCTAAATCCTAAATCCTAAATCCTAAATCCTAAACCCTAAATCCTAAATCTCAAACCTCAAAATCCTATTTAAAAAATAATTTTAATAATATATTTTATTTTTAAGTAATAATTATTTAAAAAAATAATGATTTCAATAATATATTTTGTCTGACTAAAAAATAATAATTAAATGACATTATTTAAATTTTAATGAATATAAGGGTATTAAAATAATATACAATATTTTTTATTTTATTTCAACTATAAACCAAAAATTATAATATTGATTCTTTATTTGATTCTAGTTATCAAACCAAATAAAATTATTTATTTTTTATTTTATTTTCATTCTGATATCATTCGGTTAATAAAACCATATGTTAATGTTTGATTACAGGTAACCAATGACAAAAAAATAAAACTATTTCGTTCGGAAGTTCGAAATACTAACTCTATGAAATTAATGATTTATAATTGATTACGAGCAAAATGTAAAATGTATCGTACTAATTCATAACTCATCCTAAGAATTGTTTGATGATCATGAATCAAAGGTTAAATATGAACATAGATCATTAGCAAGCACAAGCCCAACAATAACGATTTCATTAGCACTTTTGTAGCCCAATAGCGTAATCAAGAGACATTAGAGCTATGTTCGACTATTATTGCCAGTGGCAGTAAAACAATTCAGTGATTATTGTCTTTATCCATCTGTTTAATTGATGGGACACTATTTTTTTTTTATAAAAAAAGTGTTTATTTATTCTGTTTTCAAAATACTCTTAATTCTAAAAATTGTTTAATTATGTAGCATTAATCTCATTATTTTCTTTAGTAAGCTAAAATAACGACGTTAAAATATTCGTTAATTATAATGATAACTTCGTGGATTATTAAATTATGAGATAACTAAATTATTTTTGTATGTATTTTTATCTTGATCATTTTTTTTAATTTCTTATAATCTTAATTAACTAAAAAATAAAATGATTGAGAAAAAAATAAAATAAAATATATGATAAATTATATTTTCTTTTTCTACCTAAAGTTTTGATTTTTTTAACCAAACTTTTTATTAACATATTCATAACATATTTTTAAAAATTAAAAATATAAAATTTATAACCAAATTATCTTAAAAGATTAACGTAATAAATTTTAATTTTTAAAACTAAATTATATCAAATCGGAGGAAAATATTATTGAAAAATATTTAAAGAACATAATTTTTTTTATTATAAATACTACTAGAGAAGAAATATGATTATAGAATATTAGGTTTTTAAGATAATTTTAAAAATATGAGTAATTTTAAAAAATTTTAAAAAATAATTATAGAAATTCGTGCACCCAAATTTTTTTACAGAGTTTTTAAATTAGAGGGAGGGATAGGAGTAGCAGAGAAGCTGATGTTTTGACATTAATATCTTTAAAAATAATTCATTTGTTTACCACATTTTAAGAATTATCAATTAATTTGGGAATACTATTTAATTTCATCAAATTGCCAATTAACTAATCGATTAATTTGAGAATATTATTTAATTTTATCAAATTGAACGAGATATTTTATATATCTTAACTCAGAATAAAAATAAAATAATATCAAAAATATTACAATAAAAATATAAAAAATCCAAAAATACTAATTTTGTAAAATTTTATCTCAAAGAGGGAGAGAAACACCGCCTTTGGTCACTAATTTTCTTTTTCTTTTTAATATTTAGATTCAAGGGAAAATTTTGAGTTAGCGTAATTACATCCTACGGTGACAGTTTTTTATATAAATGATTTTAACCAATCATTTTATTATATAATTTTCAACAATTTATTTAAATTTATTTAATAATATATATGATATTTTATTTTATTTAAATAACTATTTATTAAATTTAATATTTTAAATATAATAAAATCTATACGATTGAATAAGATTATTCTAACACTAATATAATTTATTAATATTATTTTTCCTCTTAACTAGTCAGTTCATATGTTACGTTAGAGTTATTATGATATTAAATAAAAAAATAATTTTAAACTTTTTATTGATATAAATAATATTTATTAAAATTAAATAATATTAAATTGTATAAATTTAAATATTAAATATATATAATTTTAGATAATATTTAATATGTAATGATTAATTATAAATTTTTTAATATTAAAAATTATATATATTAAATAAAAATATGATATTTTTATAATTATAAATTTTAAAAGATGTTATTTTTATTATTTTAAAAAAATTATTAATTTAAATAAATTTAAGGTGTCTTAAAGTACATATTACGCCGGTTGGAAAGTATTGGAAACATGGAATGCACCTGGATTCATATTGTTGTTATTTTTCTTTTCTTTTTTTCGTTTTCATTTTATCCTAAATAAATAATTATAATTCATTGAAGTCTTTAGGCTTTCATAATGTATTATTTTTTTAGAGTGAGATAAAAAAGAAAAAAATTAAATAAAAATAAAAAGTGAGTAAAATCAGATAATAAATAAATATATTTAAAATTATATTTGTATTTATAGTAAAAGTATAAGTCATAGAGTACAAGTTTTTTATATTTGAGAGTGAAAAAAAAAATCGTATTCAAGGGCCCAATAAGCTATAAATGATAGTCGATGACTCAAAGTTGAGTTGAATCTGAATTGATGGGTCTAATACAAATGGTGAGGTGGATAAGATGGATCTAATTTTAATGTATTTTGCTAAAATAATATGAAATCAAAATACCTAATTTGGAGAATATTAATGAATAATAAAATATCTTTACATGGAGAGAATTTTATGCTAACGACCTACATATTTTTTTCAAACTTTTTTTAATGGATCGAATTTAAAACTAAATCAAACTCGTAAATCTACGCTATAAGAATTTGAATAATATAAGATGGCTCTTAAATAGATTGAAAAAAAAATAAAGTAATAACAAGTTTGTAATCATCCCGTAGGTTTTATGAGATGAGTATTACAAAATTTTCAGGTTAAATTGTATAAGTCTAAATATAAGTCACGTGGGTCTTAAATATATGCTTTAAAATTTTAAAATTATAATCTTTTTTATAACATAAACTAAAATTAAAACAATATACTTTTATTTTAAATAAATTTTAAGATTATGATATTTATACTATTATAAATGTTAAACTTAAGTTATAAGGTGAAACATTTTACAAGCTTATATATGCAGCGAAAGTTTAATATCTGGTCGATGTGAGATTTAGTAACCTCTATTTACATCGGTTGATGATCTTAGTCGACAATAAATGGGCGAAACCCAGGAGTGAAAGCATCATCAGGCTTGTGGGATACCAATAGAGTTAGATTCAAATCTAACATGATATTAGAACTAGTTTCTTAATTTTTTTTCCTCTCATCGATGCCTAAGAGCCTATTAGTGTGTTCATCCCTGGACTTCACCCATTCAGTACCGACTAAGACCACCAACCGATGTAGAAGAGGTTGTTAAGTTCCACATCGACCAGATACTAGACTTCTGATGTGTATATAAATTTAAGCAATTTTTTATCTCACAACCTGGGTTTTTAGATGAAATTAAGCTCAAATCTAACAATAAATATTAATGAATTTATTTATATTTTATATAATTTTTAATGTCTAAATTTAATTATATATATATATAATAAAAAATAAAAAAGAGATAAACATGTTTTAAATTTGAGCAAATCTTTATTTTGATACTTATATTATATTAAAAATAATAATTTATCATTTTGTTACAATCGACTACTTGTGTTATTATAATATCTTTCAATTAGCTATTTCATTCAATAATTGAAAAAAAAATCCATAACATTCTTGTAATTTATTTCATTCTAACAAAGATATAGATTTTAAAGTTTTAGATGAATACTGAGATTCGAGTTACGATGAAAAAAATATAATATAGGAAGAGAAAAAATAATTTTTATTTTTTTTTAATGAAATAGTTTATTGGAAGATATTATAATAACATAAATACTCATTTGTATCAAAAAATAAAAAAAAAATATTTAATTAAAATTTTTCACATAATATAATTACTAAAATGAACATTAACACTCTAAATTTTCTTAATAGGCATGCATAAAGTTTTATTTCTTATTTGTTTTTGAATTTTAATTACTTTAAATATATTTTTTTATTTTATTCTATATTAATTTAAAGTATGATATATATTTAAAAAAATTTCTTAAATATTTTTACATAATAATATATACAAAATATAAATTACGCTAATAATTATTTTTAGTTATAGGCTATGCTTTGTAAAAGAAATTTGATAAAAAATAATTATAGGTTTAAAACTATAGAACTGATTGATCTTAGATTGAGATTAGATCAATTTAAATGTTAATTTTTAAGAATTTTTAAGTATATTTAAATTTAAATTTTTAAAAACTATTAACACATAATTTTAGCCACTAATCTAATAGTGGATTTAAAATTTAAATCTGATATGAATATATATACATAAAAAAATAGTATTTAAGCATAAAACTTAAACTTAAACCCAACTCTTTAACAACTTGATCCGTAATATATCTTACCTAAACTGTAACAAGTGTTCGCGTTTAGAGTGTTTATTTTAGCAGTGTCCTAGTGTGTTTTAGAATATTTTAAAATATTAAAAGATTGATAATCACTATGATCTATTAATATGATTGAGTTTAAGTTTATGTTTTTATTAATGTACCCCTAAAAATTGAGATGTGTGATCTTTACATGTTATAACGTATATCCTTTATATAATTGATATGTGTACAGGTAATGTTTTATATATATTCGAGTTTAATATAAGATACACATAACTTATCATTATTTTTTAACTTATTTTTAATTTTTTTTCTTTAAAATGGATGATCTTAACAAATAATATTAAATAATTTTAGTTATTATTTATTATTAATTAAAAATATGTTATACATATATATTTTATTTTAATAAAGATATATTTAAATTATTAATATTTTTAGATAATAAGGGTAAAAAATTTAAAATTTAAAATCTAAAATCTAAATAAAATATAATTTTATTATATATATATATATTTATTATAATTTTATAAATATTATACCTAAAAATTTATTTAATAAAAATAAAAATGATACTTATCACATTTTCCATCTACCAATACACTAAATCATTTCTTAAATTGAAGTTATTTTTAAAAAAACACAAAAATTTCATAAAAAGAAGATGATATGGGTGCACGCCCCTATAGGTTTTATCCTTATCATAATACGACCCCCTGTAATAATAATGACCATTTTATCATTATAAATACACTATAAATAATTAAGTGGTTAATATATAGTTAAATTCGTTAACATAAGATAATTATTTTTTATTTTTTAGAAGTGATTATATTTTCATCAATTCGTTAATTTTAAATATTTTTATATGATTTTAAAAATATAAAAAGTTATTATAATTTCAACAACTTTAATTATAAATAATTATTAAAATACTAAAAAATTATATTATATTTTTGAATGTGATTGATAATTTTGAAATATATATTTAAAGGAATTTAATTTTGATCATATATGTACAAGTAAAGAAAAATAAAAGATGCGAGATTTATTAAATTTAAAAATAAGATAACAATTTTTTATTGATTTGAATAATATGAGACGGAAGATATTTAAGAAATTTTATTATCATCCTTATCAATATAATAACTTATTAGATTTATAGTTTATTGAATATTTTTCTAAAAGAAAAAAAAAAAGTGCTCGTCCAATAATCATTCTAAGGGAAAATGGAGCTGTAGAATCCATCCACAAGGATCTTGTGGCTCAGATCAGATCATTCCACATCACTGTCGTTTTCCCTTCTTGCACAATTGCACTTCACATCACGCCACAAAAACCGTACACGTACTGAATCACTAAAATTACCTAACGCGAAACCTACTTATTAGTCTGGCAGAAAACTTGAAACTTGTCCGTCTTTTTTCGGATTTGAGCCCACGCCCTCGCTCTTTTTAGATCGTGGCGCGTGTTTAGGACTCTCAACATTTTTGAATTTTTGAAAGACCGATTAAATTGTTGCGATTATAAAATAATTATTTTTATTTTTATATTAAAAATATATTTTATCTATACTATTATATTAATTATAAATATTATTTTAAAAGTAATTTATTAGAGATTTAGGATGAAAAAAATATATTTATTATAAATTATGATATATAACATAGTTAATTATAAATTAAAAAATAAATTTTATGATATTAACTAATAATTTTATTGGATTTAAAAAATTGTATAATTTTATTTAATAATAATAATTACAGTAGATTATTATTAATATTAAAAATAAAATCAATATTTCGTATATTTTTATTATGATTGAAAATATCTTTACCCTTCCTAGTTTGCAGGTTGTTTAATACTCCTAGTTCCTTGGTGCAAAATTTTTAGACTACTCTGATCACAAAACCCTCCACAATATTCTTCTTATTGAAGTTCCAGTTCCAGTTCCTATTCTTCTTGTTCTTTCTTCTTAATGCTGCTATAACTTCTTTTCCTTTTCCAATACTCTCTCTCCTAGGGTTTTTATTTCTTTCTCTCTCTAAAATGGTTGTACCGGAGAAGCACGATGATGGAGAAGAGCTTTCATTATTGCAACAGCCTAATAATGCTGACTCTTCTTGGCGGTTAAACTTTGATGGCTTCCAGTTATCATCTGAGCATAAAGAAAAACCGCCTCGCGGTCTTCATGATTGCTATGGGGTTTTAGGTAGTTTTGTATTTATTGTTTCTTCTCAAGATATAGGTTGATTTGGTCAATGATTTATTTCTTAATTATTAATTTTTTTGGCATTTAAATTTCCTTCTAGTTTGTTTGAATTGGAAATATTCTTTTATGTGCTTTTTTGGATCTCTTGGGAATTTTTTTTCTTGTTTTAGTAGTCTTTTCCTATTATTATACTGATCAGATTAGTTTATTGTTTTTCATTTTTTCTTTGTGGGTTTATTTTCAATTTGTGACAAGTGATTTTTTTCTTATCTCCGTTTTTTATATTCGAGTAATAACTATCCAAAATTGGAAATGGTTCTGACTTCTGAGCTTGCTATGAGTTTGTATATGGTTAAGTGATATATGGGCAAGAGGGGTTTGTATAGCTTTATGGTTTAGTAGATTTGAATCAGAAAAGCAAGTTTTAAAAGAAGAATTTTGGTTAAGGTGTTGTGATTTCCCCAATTGCCTAAACAGCTTCATATTTAGTTTTTGGAGCTTCTTAGATTTTGATACGTGGTTCTTTTTGCGCTAGATATGTCAGTTTATCAAATTATTGCTTAATTCTTTGTATTTGAACAGATAATTGGATCTCAGAGTCAGTTTATCTGTGTCTTTTTAAAAAAAAAAAACTTTCGAAGTAATTTTCTTAACATGAGATCATGTTTGACTTCTAGCATTTTCACACCAAAAAAAAAAAAACATTGAGCCTCCTGGAATTTTGGCATACTTGAAGAAAGACTATGAAATATTGTAAAGGTGATAAGATAGAATGGGAGAAACATTAGTTATTTAAGCACCTATTCTACAGAAGCAAGTTGAGTTGATCTTATGTCGATTTAAAAAGACTTTACTCACCTTTGGTTCTTTCATCTTATATTGAATTCTGGCATTTGTTATGTTGTATTGTATACTAGGATAGGATCTATACTGGTATCTTATATTCAACAGAGATATTACGAGGCAAAAGAGAGGAATACATGAAACTTTTAAAAGCTTCATGATTTATCCTTTTAAGGTAATAATTATAGTGGACGTGCATTTTCTTTGGTCCATCTATATCATTTTGCTTGACACTATAGGTCCAGAAGATGACGTAGCTGAGTACTACCAGCAACAAGTAGAAATGCTTGAGGGTTTCACTGAAATGGATACCTTGGCAGAGCGAGGTTTTATTCCTGGAATGACAAAGGTTTCTGTTGCTTTGCACTTTACTACTCTATTAAATTAGGACTGATGTGATCAAATCCCTTGAATTGATTCATATCATTATGATTGCAGGAAGAACGGGAAAGTTTAGCAAAAAACGAAACATTTGCCATTAGAATTTCAAATGTATCAAATATGGTTCTGTTTGCAGCAAAAGTATATGCATCTGTTAAAAGTGGCTCACTGGCCATTATAGCTTCCACATTGGACTCACTGCTTGATCTTTTGTCTGGCTTCATCCTGTGGTTTACTGCATTTTCCATGCAAACATCCAATCCATACAAATACCCTATTGGAAAAAGGCGTATGCAACCATTGGTAACTTATTCAACTGTTTTTACTGTCACTTAAGGATGTGTATTCAAATTTAGTTCTAATTGATGTAGTAGTGGATGCAACTCGAATGCACTGGAAATGTGTTCAAGCTGTTACATGTTTGACCAATACTTAAAGCCAAAGCATTGTAGCAAAAAAATTTAGAGATTCAGGAAGATGCCTTCTTCTTGGTGTTTAGTGTCACATCCCATGATACTTAATGCCTCAAATATTGAGTATGAAAAATTACAAGTTTCTGTTTTAGACTTTCTAGCTTCACCATAGTCATTCAGTGTTGGACTGCTAGTTTTGCTTCCATTCAATGTACATGAGGGAAGCCTATAATAGGTAGAATTCTTTTGATGTGAAATATGGAAATTATGAAATAGTGAATACAACAAAATAATAAGAATATCATAATATGTATTACACTTGACTTAATTATATAATTGGTCTGATTTGCTATCTGCAAGATCTAAAACTTTATTGATCATGCAGGGAATTCTCGTATTTGCTTCTGTCATGGCAACTCTAGGACTGCAAATTATATTGGAGTCATTGCGCACCTTGTTCTCTGATGTAAGTTGAGGTTAGCTAATTTTATATCATGTTGAACACCCCTTATCCAAACATGGATGACCATTGATTGTTGGTGCCGGGGCTAGGAACAAATGGATACACCTCAAATCATCAAAAGCTGAACAAAAACGTCATTTTGTTGAGTCTCATTCTATTCTATTGTTTCCAATAGGAAGATGGATTCAACATGACTAAGGAGCAAGAGCTGTGGGTCGTGGGCATTATGGTTATGGTGACTTTTGTGAAACTGTTCCTCATGCTTTACTGCCGCACCTTCACCAATGAAATTGTTAAAGCCTATGCCCAGGATCATTTTTTTGATGTTATAACCAACATCATTGGCCTCATTGCCGCTCTCCTCGCAAATTATATTGATGACTGGATGGACCCTGTTGGAGCTATCATTGTAAGCCAACTCTTTCCCCTTTTTTCATGCACATAAACAGACCTTAGTGTGAATGTCAATCTTACGGATTTTGTTCCATAACACATCCTGGTTCTGTTGGAGGCCACATACCTGAGTGTGAATGTCGATTTCTTCTGTTTGTTCCCTTTTTTCAGTAATACCTTGTATTTATGCTCTTCAAATATTTGCAGTTAGCCTTGTACACCATCCGAACGTGGTCACTGACAGTGCTAGAGAATGTCAACTCCTTGGTAGGAAAATCAGCTGCTCCGGAGTTTCTGCAAAAGCTTACATATCTCTGTTGGAACCATCACAGGGCCATACGACACATTGATACAGTTAGGGCTTATACCTTTGGGTCTCACTACTTTGTTGAGGTTGACATTGTGCTACCTGCAGATATGCCCTTACAAGAGGCCCATGATATTGGTGAATCCTTGCAGGAGAAGCTTGAACTCTTGCCTGAAATTGAGCGTGCCTTTGTTCATCTAGATTATGAGTTCTCACACAAGCCAGAGCACGCGCAGGCACACATTTAGTAGCAAAGAAACATGTAATGTCGCTGTTTATGCTCCTCTCCTCGATGACAGATTCTTACTATCCATGGAGGCAACACAAAAGTTGAGTTACGCAGCCATCATTTCTTTTATCTACTTACTGTAAAGGGTTTTCATTTTTAGTCACAGAGCGTGATCTTGCCCATATGTACGACTCTGTCCTCTAATATTAATGTTTGTGCTATAAAACAAATATTAATTGATTAGTGTTAACTTTTCATTTCCTCCTCAAGCTAGTACGTATTTAGACAATTTTAAAAATAAGAATTGCGACCGTTGAGAAATTGAGTTAGATAAGAGAACGATATTACTAAACAAAATTATTCTTTTTCTTCCTCACTTGATCCGAATATAAGAATACAAGGAGGCGCTGCACGCTTAACTTTGGTGATATAATAAACCTTAATATAAATAACGAAATTGTATATTTTATTTTATGATTTTTAAATTAATAAGGTAATATAATATTTTTTATTTATTATTTTATACATTTTTTCTGACATGTAGAAAAAAAAATCTTAAATATAATAAAGATAATATAGTAATATGATAATCACATATGATTCAGACTAGTCTTGGAATGACGAGCGTTTTCTTGTGAAAGACAATCCTTGTTAATTAATTGGAGTAATAGCAGTCATAAAGTGTACATGAATTATCTTATTTTCTTTTACGTTATCTTTAATAAATTTGTGATATAGTGTATAATTTTAAATATATATTTTATTAAAATTATATTATAAATAATCATATATCATATTTTTTATTTTTTTAATATAAATCTAATTTAATCCATTTATTTAAATAAAATAAATCATTTAATCTCTTAAATAGTAGAAAGAGAAGATATGATTTAGTTACTTTAAAAAAAAAGTTGCAAAAAAACATTTAATAATTTTAAAATTATTTTATAAAAAAATTATAATGGTATTTCCATCATTTCATTGTTTACCATAATTTAAAATTTTTTATCAATAAAATATTTATTAATACTATTAAAAGTGATTATAAATAAAATAATTAATTAGTATATTTTTTATAATTAAAATGATTAATGAATAATTTTTCTTAATTTAAAAAACTAAATACCATTTTTATTTAAAGAAAATTGATCCATAAGTAATTTATTCTTTTTTATATTATTACTTATTTTATTTAAATTTATTAAAGATAAATAAGATATATAAATTAATAATTAATATTCTGTTATTATTATTATTATTTTTCACTTAAAATTAGGTTAAAAAAATATGATAAATTTTAAAAATTAATAATTATATCATAATTATCTCATTTTACACTTTTATGCATATAATTAATAAATAGAATTTTCTTGAGTTGAGAAATGTACAGAGTACGAACTCATATAAAATTCAGAAACAGACAAGAAACCCCAAAAAAACATATTTGGGGCACAAACAAAAAAATAAAAGTTATAAAATAAGCTACTATTAAAAATCAAAAGTTGCTTAAATTAGAGAAAATTAACGATAGCGAAATCAAAAAGTTGCTTAATTTTTTAATTTTAAACACATTGTTTTTATTCCAAACAGAAACATAGGGGAGAATGAGAAGATACACGTAAAATAAATAGAGAGGACATGAAAAATAATAAACAAAGTCATTCTTATTCTCCTTACCTTTTACGAAACAAAAACTACAATCACTTAACTTTATTGACATAATAAAACTTAAAAAAATAAAGAAATAATATATTTTAATTTATGACTCTAAATTAATAAAGAAACATAATATTTTATATTTATTATTTACGACTACTACCACAATTCTATAAGCTCATATAGAATCTGCACTAGGAATGGATTCCCGTGAGGGTCCTGCTTTATAGGTTATTTTTAAATTTTGAATTTGGTTTCGTATCTTATTTTATGAGAAGTACTTAATGAGATAAAAAAAAAGTTGTTTTAGTTTAGGAAAAAATACACTACAAGTAAGTTGGATTTTTAAATCAACTAATTTTTTATTAATATTTTAAAAGTTTAATAAAATAGTACTAGTTCATAAAGTATGACTTTAAAAGTAATCCAAAGTATGAATTTAAAAGTCTACTAATGATTTAATTAATGTTGAATTTTGAATTATATCTCTAATATCTCTAATATCGATGGAATGAAAACTTCTCGAAATTAAGAGTTTAGTATTGATCAAACTCTTGTCATTTAAATACTAACACTTCAGCAAAATGACTCTTCTTGTTAAAAGCATTCTAATGTCATCAGTATCACCACAAAGGATATATTTAAAAAGTCAACGTCATTCAAACAATTAAATGGACTTATAACGTAATACTTTGCTAACATATTGAACTTATAAACTACTATACAACATACCCTTTATTTTATGGCTGTTTGGAGCAACAGGTACAATAAGAAAATATAACGAGCCTTTGCTTACAGAACAAATTCTTTGGCAAAGGTAGTAGTCCTTGAATATTGGTTCTAAAGTAGCAGTCTAATTTATGACCTAATTTAGGAAAATTAGTTACCTGGTTTAAATTATTCCATAATTTAAAGAGAGAGAACCTTACTTCATCTATAAATATGTAAGAGTTCATACATTGAAATGATAAGGTAAAAAAAAAAACAGAAAAAACATAGGTAAACTCAAAGAGAGAAAATACTAATTAGTTACAAAGTTTTCTGTGAATTTGGGGAAACATCTGAGAGATTATTAGTGAGAAAATTTGTATCTATATTCTGTATATTTCCTATTCAGTTCAATAATATCTGCTACCTCTCGTGGACCTAGACAAATTACTGAATCACGTAAATTCTGTGTGTTTTATTTTATCGATTTGATATATTTATATATCGTTATTTATTACTTTCGTGCACAATAAATTGATATCAGAGCCAAATATAACGTTATAATATATTAATCGAAGCTCTCTACAAGACAAATCCAACGGAGAAAGAATCACTCAAATCGAAGGTCAAGCGCACAACTAAGAGCCACTAGAGTACTACTACCAACAATTGAGTCAACTCATTGAGTTGGATCGAGTTAACTTACTGAGTTAAGTCGTCTAAGCAATTTGATTGAGCCGTTGACCAAGCCATCAACTTGAGTCATTTAGCCACTTTGATCGAACCATTGACTTTTTGTTGATTGTTGACTAGCGAGTCAACTCAATCATTAGTGAATTTTGGACAAAGTTGGTCCATTTTCACCAATTTTCAACTGAATCAGACCTATTCTTAGCTAATTAGACCGTTTCGGATTTAACCGTACACTTCGTTTTTTTCAAATAAGGTATAAAATTTAAAATAAACACTATTTTAAGTTATAAGTGCAAAAATTCTGTTATCCGTTTGTACTTATGGTTGATACAAGAGAGATCGAGGAAGGTGTACAAGCTGACCTTAGAAGTTCTGAAAAACCAAGTTGTTTTACTCGAAAAACCATGTTATCTAACACAAAGTTTGAGGTGGATAAATTTGACAATGCCAATAACTTTGGCATATGGAAATGTGAAGTATTATATTTATTGTTTCGAGAGGGATCTAATATTGCCTTGGAGACCAGGCCAAAAGATTATTCCAATGAAGATTGAAATTATGTCAACCAAAAAGCTTGTAGCACAATTCAACTATACATGGGAAAAGATCAGACATAATTTTCCATGAAAGAGAATGTAGCCATAATTCTCTAAAAGAAGCTCGAAGACAAGTACATGACGAAAAGCATAGAGAATTGACTCTACCTGAAGAAGAAACTTTTTCATTTCCAGTACATGACCTTGCAGTCTCTTCCTTACCTTATCTCGCACTTTGGTATTCTCATATTGCTTATGCCTCATCCACTCAGGTACTATAGTTAGCTTCTAAAGGTCTGTTAGGTTCTGTGTCCAAAGACAATTTTGATTGTACTTCATACCAGTTAAGAAAACAGCCAACTTTATCTTTCAATAATAGTGAATCTATCTCTAATAGTATTTTTGAGTTAATTCATTCTTATGTTTGGGGACCTTTTCCTGTTACTAGTATTGGTGGATCTCGATATTTTGTTATTTTTATTGATGATTATTCTCATTATAGTTGGATTTTTCCAATGAAATATAGTTTTGAAATCTTACCAATATATAGTAACTTTGCAAAAATGGTTGAAACACAATTCTCTAAACATATCAAAACTTTTCGATTTGATAATGCCCTTGAATATAGTCAAAATGATTTTCAAGCTCTATTACATTCCTATGGAACTGTACATCATCTAACCTGTATAGGAACTTCTCAACAAAATGGTCTAGTAAAAAGAAAACTTTGTCATATTCTTGACACTGTCCGTGCTCTTCTTGTTTCAGCCAAAGTTCTTGCCCTATTTTGGGGTGAAGTCACTCTTCATGTTGTTCATGCCATTAATCACATTCCAAGTGTGTCATTCATAATCAGACTCCGTATGAGCACCTTTTTGGGTCATCCCCTAACCATCATTACCTTCGCTCATTCGGATCTGCCTGTTTCGTTCTTCTTCAGCCTCATGAACACAACAAACTTGAGCCTTGATCTAGACTTTGTTGTTTTCTTGGTTATGGTGAAACTCAAAAAGGGTATTGATGCTATGATCCTGTCTCGCATCGCCTTCGTGTTTTCCGTAACGTTGTTTTTTGGGAACACTACTTATTTGTTGAAATTTCTCACTTTTGTTCTTCCCTAACTAACTCAAATGTTTTAGAAATATTTCTAGATAAGTCTCCTATTCCTTCTACATGTACTCCCGATTCTTTTTTGGACTTCTTTATTCAATCTTTAGATATTTTTGATGATTCTCCTAGACAGGTTGATGACGAGCTACCCTACCTTGAGCATAAGTCCCCTACTCCTACTCTACCTGAAGATCCTCCATAAGATATTTACCTCGCCACTCAACCCGGGTAAGATCCATTTTTGCACATTTACTTTACTATCATTGTTACACTGCCCTTGCTACACTCCATGAACCTCACACTTATTGTGAGGCATCTACTAACCTTTTATGGAATATTGCAACGAAAAAGGAAATTGATGGATTAACCAAAAGTCATACTTGGGATCTGGTTACTCTCCCTCCTGGTTAGTCTATGGTTGGTTATAAGTGGATCTATAAGATCAAGACTCTCTCTGATGGGTCCATTGAGCGCTACAAGGCTCTTCTTGTAACAATTTTTTTTACACAAGAGTATGAGATTGATTATGAAGAGACTTTTGCTCCAATTGCCCATATTTCCTATGTTCGTACCCTCTTAGTTGTTGCTGCTACTAGTAAATGGGACCTTTTTCAGATGGATGTTAAAAATGCATTCCTTAATGAGGATTTGCATGAAGAAGTCTATATGTAACCTCCTCTTGGTCTTTTTATTGAAACAAACAAGTTTTGTTGCCTTCGACGTGCACTTCATGGCCTTAAACAAGCTCCACGAGCGTAGTTTGCCAAGTTTAGCTCCACCATCCTTCCCTTGGGTTACACTGCCAGTCCTTATGATTCTACCTTATTTCTTCGTCGCAATGATAAAGGCACCAATTTTCTTCTCCTATATGTGGATTATATGATCATAACTGGTGATAACCTCAGTGGCATTCAAGAACTCAAAGATTTTCTTAGTCAGTAGTTTGAGATGAAAGACCTTGTACATCTCAGCTATTTCTTGCACCTTGAGATCACTCGTTCCACATATGGTCTTTATATTACTCAAGCCAAATATACATCTAACCTCTTATCTCAAGCTGGACTCACTGACAGCAAGACTGTTGATACTCTAGTTGAACTTAATGCACATCTGATACCCTCGAGGAGAAACCATTGTCTAATCTCTCTCTTTATAGACGATTGGTTGGCAGCATGGTTTATCTTACAGTTACTCGTCCAAATATTTCTTATGTTGTTCATCAGGTGAGCCAGTATCTGTCTTCTCCACGATCGACTCATTATGCTGCTATTTTGCGTATTCTACGATACTTGAAGGGCACTATCTTCCATGGTATTTTCTACTTAGTTTAGTCTCCTCTAGTACTTCGTGCATTTTCTGATGCTGATTGGGCAGGAGATCCCACTGATCGCATGTCCATTACAGGTTATTGCTTTCTCCTTGGTTCTTCTTTGATTTCTTGGTAAAGTAAGAAACAAACTTTTGTAGCCCGCTCTAGTACTGAAACAAAATATCGTGTTCTTATTGATACCACATCTGAGCTCCTTTGGCTACGATGACTTCTTAAGTATTTGAGTGTTTTCACATCCTCTGCTACTCCCATTTATTGTGACAATCAGAGTGTCATTCATATTGCTCACAACGATATCTTCTACGAACGGACTAAACACATCAAGATTGATTGTCACTATATTCGCTCTCATCCTGTCCATGGTGCTTTCAAGCTTTTCCCCGTCTCTTCCAACGATCAAGTTGCATATATCTTCACTAAGACATTTCCCAAAAAACACACTCGTAATTTGGTTGACAACCTCAAGCTGGTCTCACATCCACCTTGAGTTTGAGGGAGGTTGTTAATGTATATCTAATAACAGATTAATGTGTATATGTTAATGTATATATCTGATAATGTATATCTAGTTATTTTAGGCATATCTATATCTAGTTACTTTAGGTATATTTAGTTTACGTGTAACTCCTATATAAAGGCACTATTTATATTCTTTTAAATATAAAATATAATACAATTATTAAGTATTTTTAACTATCTAAATTCATACCATTAGTTGATAATTTAACATATGTAATGCATCATATATATATTGGTTTTTAGGTTATTGTTATAATTAGGGGTGTCCATCAGTCCGATCTGGTCCGGTTTTGGTTAAAAAACTTTAACCGGATCAGACCCTTTATATTACTCGGACCG
The DNA here is from genome assembly GCA_030763125.1 of Hippophae gyantsensis. NCBI lineage: Eukaryota > Viridiplantae > Streptophyta > Magnoliopsida > Rosales > Elaeagnaceae > Hippophae > Hippophae gyantsensis. The sequence goes on from CM061030.1 coordinate 31,930,410, forward strand.
AATCGAATCGAACCGTTTGAAACGGTTTTAATTAATACAAATCGAACCAGATTGTTTGATTTATAAAACCGTTTAGTTTGGTTTGGTTCGGTTCGGTTTCCAGTTTGGTTCAATTTTTTTAACACATTTAATGAAAAATAATGTAAATTTTTTAATATATTATTAAACCGGTTCAATCTAGTTCGATTGGTTTAAAAATTAATACAAATCGGATCAAATCGTTTAATTTATAAAATCATTTGACTCTGTCCGATTTGATCTGATTTTATGACTTGGTTCAATCCAGACCGATTTATGAACACCCCTAATTATAATATCGTATGTGGGGTTGTGTACAAGTGAGGACGGGTTTCTTTATGGTCGTTTTTCTTTTTTCGTTTTTGAATAGACATGTACATTGCGTGGAGACTTGTGAAAAGTTGACGTTTCGTGTGAATTTTGCTTATGATTTGTCATGTCATGAGAACGTGAATGTCAGATAATATATTTATAAAAAATGTTTTAGTATTGCGATTTAAAATATATATTAATTTATTATGATATTATAATTTATTGATATAGGATAAGATAACAATTTTGAATTGTAGACGTAAAAACATAAATGTTAAAAATCTATTAAAAAATCATATATTAATTAATTAATTAATTATAATATAAGTTACACTTATTTATAGTTATAGTTAAACATTTCACTTTAAAATTTAATATCAAATTGAATCAAAACACTTTATTAACACTAACAAAATTAGTTTAAAGAAACTTTATCATCACATATATGTACGAGTATTTACAATTTGGTCTTTATCATCACATATATGTACGGGTATTTACTGTTTGGTTTGATATGATTTTGAGTTGAAAAAATTTAATTGGATTTAATTATTTGGTTATTAAAAATATTTAACCGAACGATTTGATCCAGTTTGGTTAACGGTTTAACTCGGTTAATAATACATAAATATGATACATCTAATGATATACATTTGATTAAAATATGATAAATTTAATCAACAGTTTGTAAGACGTAATATAATAAATTTAATATATTATTAAATTAGTCCGGTCAGGTTCGACCGGTTTATAAATTAATATAACCGGATCGGATCATTTGAAAAACGATTTAAATTAATACAATATGGACATGACCATTTGATTTATAAAACTATTCGAACCGGTCCAGTCTGATCTGATTTTCTCATTTAATTCGGTTCGGTCCAGTTTTTGGACATCCCTACATATAAGCACTAAAATTACCATGATTTCATGTACTTTAATTGATTAAATAAATTTATATTTATATAATTTTATCATATATTTTATATAAATTTATCTTTTCAAAATCATGAGTATTGTTGTTGTTTTTTAGATATTTTCATTCAAAAATAATTTAAAAACTCAAAGAAAAATACTGGATACAATACATCACAAATATGTTGAAAAAAATGAAAAAAAGTAAAAAAAATGACAAAATGACAAAATTGCCCAAATCTTGAGCGCCTATGCCGTGTCAAGGTCTGTTCCACACGTGCCCATGCCATGTTAGCACCTATCCCTACGCGCATCCATGTCGTTCCATTGCCCCCCCACATGCGGGTCATTTTTTCCAAATGCATATAAGACCAATTTTTGATATATTTTCCCTCTTTAGTCTTTTTCTCTCTTATAAAAGGACTCCTCTCCCATTGTAAAATATATTTCAAAAATAACATATTTCTTTCTCTTTCTCTCTCTAAAAAGCCTTTTTGAACTGTAAAGAATTCATTTAAAATTATACCCCAAAAGAATTCTTACAGAACTTTAAAACTAAAAAAATAAAGCTTTCTAGAGAGAAAAAAACAGAAAGAGAAAAGGAGAGAAATGTGTGATTTTTGGGATGCATTTTACAATAGGGGATAGGGTCCTTTTATAGGTGAAAAAAAAACCTCAAAAATTGGTCTTATATGCGTTTGGACAAAAATGGCACCCATGTGGGGGCGTTGGCGCATCATGAGCGTACGTAGGGACAGGCGCTGACATGGCATAGGCGTTGACACGGCATAGGCGTTGACACGGCATGGGTGCACGCTCTGATGCAACATGCATGCATGAGAAATAGGCCCTAACACAACATGGGCACGCATGATTTGTGCAATTTTGTACTTTTTGCCATTTTTTTTAATTTTCTTCATTTTTTTCAACATATTTGTGATGTATTGCATCCAATATTTTTCTTCAAGTCTTTAAATTATTTTTGAACGAAAGCACCTTAAAAACAATAAAAATACTCGTGATTTTAAAAAAATAAATTTATATAAAATATATGATAAAATCATACAAATATAAATCTATTTAATCAATTAAAGTACATTAAATCATGATAATTTTAGTTTTTTTAAGAAATCATCATATTTAAGTGCTTAAAAAAACTAAAATTATCATGATTTAATATACTTTAAATGATTAAATAGATTTATATTTGTATGATTTTATCATATATTTTATATAAATTTATCTTTTGGAAATAACATGTATTTTTATTATTTTTTAGGTATTTTTGTTAAAAAATAATTTAAAAACTTGAAGAAAAATACTCGATGCAATATATCACAAATATGATGAAAATAAATGAGAAAAAGTCAAAAAAATAGAGAAAATGACAAAATTGTCCAAATTCGATGCGCGTATGCCATGTTAGAGCATCCCCTATGCCATGTCAACGCCTGTCCCTACGCGTGCTCATGTCATGCCAACGCCCCCACGCGGGTGCCATTTTTGTCCAAACACATATAAGACCAATTTTTGAGATATGTTTTCAATTTTGTTTTGCTTTTTTCTCACCCATAAAAGAGCCATCTCCCCCATTGTAAAATACATTCCAAAAATCATACATTTCTCTCTATTTCTCTCTCTCAAACCTTTCTCTTTTTTTAGTTTTAAATTTCTTATCTTTTTTAGAAGAACTAGCTATGTTTTTGTAGATTTCTAGTTTTTAATTCAATAAATAGAAATGAAAATTCATTCAGAGGTTTTTTTCAACAACGAAATTAGCATCAAAGTTTTGTAAAAGTTATTTTGAGGTATAATTTTAAATCAATTATTTACAATTAAAAAAAGCTTTCTAGAGAGAGAAAGATAGAAAAAATTGTGATTTTTGGGATGTATTTTATAAGTAAGGAAAAACCTAAAAAATGGAAAAATATCTCAAAAATTGGTCTTATATGAATTTGAACAAAAATGGCACTCGTGTAGGGGCGTTGGCGTGACATAGGTGCACGTAGGGATAGGCGCTAACATGACATAGACGTGGCATGGGCGTGCGCTCTGACACAACATGTGTACGCGTGAAATAAGCTCTGACACAACATGGGTGTACGGGATTTGGGTAGTTTTGTCCTTTTCTCCATTTTTTTACTTTTGTTAATTCTTTTTCAATATATTTGTGTTGTATTGTATCCAATATTTTTCTTCGAGTCTTTTAATTATTTTTCAATGCAAATATCTTAAAGACAATAAAAATACCCGTGATTCTAAAAAGATAAATTTATATAAAATATATGATTAAATCATATAAATATAAATTTAATTAATTAATTTAAATACATTAAATCATGGTAATTTTAGTACTTTTTAAGCACTGATCACATTAAATTGTTCATTTTCAATCTCGTAGAAAAATGAATTAATTTAATTAATTTATTTAACTAACAAAGAATATCTAACCCCATCAAAGGTGATATTTATATATAATAAAAGAAAATCAATAAATATCAATTTATATCTTTAATAACCTAAATAGTATGAACAAGCACAATTAACTTGATTATTATATCTATAAATACTCCACTATTATGAATGATAAAGTATTTCCATAATTATTTATTGAATCCATATCTATCTTTATTTTTATTTAATTAGATTAGGAAACACAGAAAAATCAAAATATCGTGATAGAATGTTTAGGATTTAGTTTTGTTTTTAAAAGTTTGAATAATAAATTAAAAACCACATATATTCCTTCCTTAGATCAACCTTGGAAATATACTTGTCATTTTCTATAAAATGATTCGTATACTTGCGAGAAAATTACAAATAAAAAACCAACCTATCTACCGAATCGATATTGCTAACCCAATGTTGATTTTTTTTCATCAAGTTTTTGACACCGTTATCGAAGATTTGGGTAAAATTGGGGTAGAAATATTGGGATAGCAATACCGATTCTAGATAGGTTGCTTTTATATTTGTAAAACTCTCATAAATACACGAATCATTTTATAAAAAATGACAAGTATATTTTCAAGATCGATCTAAGTAAGAAATATATGTGATTTTTAATTTATTATTCAAATTTTTAAAAATGAAATTAAATCCTAAACATCATGTCATCATATTTTGATTTTTTTGTGTGTTTCCTAATCTAATAAAATAAACATAGATATGGATTCAATAAACAATTATACAAATTTTTATCATTCATAATAGTGAAGTATTTATTAATATAATAATTAAGTTAATTATGTTTGCTCATATTATTTATGTTATTAAAGATATAAATTGATATTTATTAATTCTCTTTTTTTTATATATAAATGTCACATTTGGTGGGATTAGATATTCTTTATTAGTTAAACAAATCAATTAACACATATAAGTGGAGTTGATAATTAATTTGGTTAATTAAATTAATTCTTTTTTTCTAAGATATTAAAAATAAACCATTTAAATGCTAGCTATGGTGAGGTTAGACATTTTAAACTTTATTTTAGGTGTCTAAATTAAACTTAAGAATTTAATTATCCGAATACTAGCTTTTAAGATTTAAAATCATTACTGAAAATATGTTGTCAGTATATTTTTGAATAATAGTTCTTATAAAAACTTTTGAAATAAAGCTTTACTCTAACTACCGTGCGATTGTACCAACAAATAAAATAACACTACTCTGTATCATACAAGATAATTAAACCTTAAAATCTAATTTTTAGATTTAAGTTTGTAATGAAAAATAATATATTTCTCTCTAACATCCTTAATATAAAATCTTGAATAAAAACAAAATCAATTTATTTTATATAAATGTTTTACTTATTTAATATTTCGCAAGCATAATAACTTTATTATTATATCATATTTACAAACATCTAGAAATGTTAAATTTAATCACAAACATATTAAATATAACATATAAGAATAAAAAATAAAAATAATTGTAAAAAATTTATTTTAAAATTATAACTCAAAAGAATCCTTATAGAACTTTGATGCTAATTCCGTTTCTGGAAAACCTCCAAATGGATTTGCATTTTCGTTTATTAAATCAAAAACTAGAAATTTACAAAAGCATAGCTAGTTCTTCTAAAAAAGATAAACACTTTAAAACTAAAAAAAAGAAAGTTTTCTAAAGAGAAAAATCTAGAGACAGAAAGAGAGAAAAATGTGTGATTTTTGGGATGTATTTTACAATGGGAGAGAGGTTCCTTTTATAGGTGAGGAAAAAACTAAAAAAATGAAAAAATATCTCAAAAATTGGTCTTATATGTGTTTGGACAAAAATGGCACGCGTGTGGGGGCGCTGGTATGGTATGGTACGACATCACAAATATGCTGAAAGAAAATGAAAAAGGTCAAAAAAATGACAAAAATGCCCAAATTGCCCAAATCTCACATTCCCAAGCGGCGTCTATGCCATGTTAATGCTTGTCTCTGCTCATGCCCATGTCATGTCAATGCATGTCTCTACGCATGCCCATTCCATGTTAGTGTCTATCCCTGTGTGCGCCCAAGCTATACCAGCGACCTATACGCATGCCATGTTTGTCCAAACACATATAAGACCAATTTTGAGATATTTTCCCATTTTTTTAGTCTTTTCTTCACCTATAAAAGGAATCTCTCTCCCATTGTAAAATACATCCCAAAAATCACACATTTCTCTCTCTAGAAAGTTTTCTTTTTTTAGTTTTAAAGTTCTTATTTTTTTGAGAAGAATTGTAGATTTCTAGTTTTTGATTCAATAAATGGAAATATAAATTCATTTAGAGGTTTTCTAGAAACAGAATTAGCATTAAAGTTCTGTAAGAATTATTTTGAGGTATGATTTTAAATTAATTATTTACCGTTAAAAAAAGCTTCATAGAGAGAGAAATGTGTGATTTTGGGATATATTTTACATAGGAGAGAGGGTTTTTTATAGGTGAAAAAAATGCTAAAAAATGGAAAAATATCTCAAAAATTGGTATTATCTATGTTTGGACAAAAATGTCACACGTGTGGGGGCGTAGGGGGACAAGCTTTGACACGACTTGGGCACGATCTCTGCTATTGTATGCACACGTGGAACAGACTATGACACGACATGTGCGATCGGGATTTTTGCAGTTTGGTCTTTTTCTCCATTTTTTTTACTTTTCCTCATTTTTTTCAACATATTTGTAATATAGCATCTAGTATTTTTCTTCGAGTAATTAAATTATTTTTGAACCAAAATACCTAAAAAGTAATAAAAATACCTATAATTCAAAAAAGACAAATTTTTATAAAATATATGATAAAATCATACAAATATAAATATATTTAATAAATTAAAGTACATTAAATCATGCTAATTTTAATGCTTTTTAAGCAATCATCAATAGCTTGAAAAGTAATACAAACACACTTTCTATCAATCTTTATGTTAGAGTGAGTATAATGATGCCTACCCAGACCTTCTTGAGTTGCTAACTCTATCCATATATATTTTCTATAGATCTGAAGTTGGTGCTTCTATGATTTGAACCTCCATTTTATCCTTTGATTCATTTATGGGCTCCTCATTCCACTTAGTAATGAAATTAACCAATGCATGTCCTTTAATGGAAAACTAAGTTTTGTATTGTATTTCAAGCTCGCTCAATTTTATGGCTATTTGGGAAAGCTGACTAAATTGGTCTGATTTATCCAAAATATTCTTCAATGGGTGAGATGTGAGAACAATCACCTTATAAGCCGCAAAATAATGCCTTAGTTTTCTTTAAAATGATACCTCTATTGTGCTCATGTTAGGGAATGACTCACATTGTATACTAGATATTGCTTTCCCTCTCTATGTACCACAAGAACGGCACTAGTCCCCTTGTTTGTGAACGCAATATAAAGGTATAATACTTCATTAACTATAGGATTTGTCAAAAGGGGTGTTTTTCCCATGTAGTCTTTAATGGAATGAAAAACATCCTCACATTCCTCACTCCACGAGTAGTCCTTGTTTTTATTAGTTGATGGACTTCTTCAACACCCTTGGTGACCTCATTTTTGTAAGGGCAACAATATTATTGGGGTTTGCCTCGATCACACGAGAAGATATCAAATAACCTAAGACCTTCCCTAACATCATCTCAAAAACTCACTTCTTTAGATTAAGATGCATTCTGAAGCCTCTTATTATAGCAAAGACCTCTTCGATGTTAGAGACGTGATCCTTGGTTGTTTTGGTCTTGACTATCATATCGTCAACATAAACCTTTATGTTTCACCCAATCTGGTGTTTGAACATTGTTTTTACCAACCTTTGGTAAGTAACTTTGACATTTTCTAGATGAAAAGGTATCCTGGTGTAACATTATGTTCCTTCTTCTACGATGAATGCCATTTTCTCTTCATTTTTGGGGTGCATTCAGATCTAATGATATCCTGAGTATACATCCATAAAACTCATTGTTTTGAAACTGTTAGTTACATCAACTAATTGGTTGATGTTGATTAAGGGGAAACAATCATTTGGAGTGGTCATGTTAATATCCATGAAGTCAACGCACATTCTATGGTCTTCTCTTGCCATATTTTCTAAAACAACATTTGACAACTATGTTGGGTAGTCAACTTCTCGAACCCAACCCATATGTTTTAATGAGTAGATTTTGTTTTTTTTATAATGTCACTCTTTTCTAGTGAAAATGTTCTTTTTATCTATTGAACCAGCTTTTAAGTATAGTCAACACTAAACTCATGTAAGATGATGTCAGGATTGATACTCAACTTGTCTTCACCTTTCCAGGAAAAGAGATCAACATTTTTCTTTAAGAACTCTTTCAAAGACTCCTTCAACTCAGATGAAAGTTTCAAATTAATTTTCAAAGACTTGTATTCTTTCAGACCTTCTATTAGTATTGTTTCATAATCTTTGAGTGCCATTATTATGACTTAGCTTTTCATAAAGTGAGTAGTACTTCAACTTAAGTGTCGTCCATCCTTTGAATACTACTTTGACCTAGAAAGTAATGCATTTTTCATGGAAAAATTGTAACAACTCTTCACCTTTCCTTTCTTTCCTCTTATTTATTTTTACCTCATCCATTGTAGAGTACTTGATAAGTTGATGATATGTCGAGGGGACATCTCTCATTTTATAGACCCATGGTCTGTCCAAGATCATATTATATTAGGTGAGGGTATTTAACACCATAAAATTGGTAACTATAATGGCCCTTCTACATAAATTGAGAGTCGTATTATGCCAACCAACATAATTATACTACCAATTAAAGCCCACCAGTGACATTTGTTGTTGCATAATCTCTTTCGGGTCTATCCACATGTATAACAATGCTCTTAAGTATGAAAAGCCCAAAGTGCTACCATTGTCCACCAATATCCTATGCATCTCACAATGCACGATGTTGTCTCTTTTGGAGAACATAAAATGTGCAAGTATACACGGTCATAAGTAATAAGATTTGTAAGTAAAGTATCGTTCCCACAGAGATTTGTTACTATAATTTGTTGAGTACTAAAATTGTTTCCCTCTGATTTTATCCAAAACGATCGTTGGTTGGAACAAGTTAAAGAAAAGAGTTTAATAACAAAATAAAAGAAATCTAGGATTATAGTTTTTCACCAAATTAATCCACTCAAATCATATTATTTTCTCTTGATTTATATTTTTATAGTACATTTAATTTGTCAATCGAAAACTTCTAATTTTATCCATACATCTCTTCCCAGCTCCGTATAGACACACCTCATTAAATTAATTCACTATATTCCTATGAGAATTAAATTCACCAAGATTCATTACATTCTAAGTTTTCAAATGGTCACACATACAATTAGGGTATATTCCTATCCTTCATCATACATGTCATTCTATCCACGAGCAATATACACAAAAATGACTCTTCCAAGTTTATTTAAAAGCCACAGATCATTTGATAAAATTCGTAAATAATCAAAAGCATTAAGCACAAATAGAACAAACAAATCGAACGTCTTATAAATCTTTTAAAAATAATTAAAATCAAAGTTTCATAAATTTAGATAAAATGCAACCCTAGAAAAATTAAATTACTTCATAATAAATAAAAATTAATATTACAGCAATCAAGGAATATCACTTACAGAACATTAAGAAAATTAAAACTTCATCTTCTCCAAAATATTTGGCACACGCAGAACATAACAAAAGCCAAAATGGCTTCTACGTGTTCCACAACCAACCCTTAAACTCTCCAAAAATTCCAAAACTTCCATTTTTCAGCAATAAATCCCCTATTTATAGCTAAAAAATACTCTACAATAACACTTTTTTTGATACGCGGGAACATTTTCATCGAAAAATAAAAAACACGCATATCGATATTCAATATCGAAATTATTATTTTAATTCACGCGTGAGAGACAAAGCAGAGGGCGTCGTTTCTGATTTTTTTTAATTCAATTTGCGTGCCACGTGTCAGCAACTGATTCGCTGCAAGTAATGGTGAGACACGTGGCAGCATATTATTGGGAACCTAGAAAGGGCGCACGAGAGATTGTCGCACGGGATAAGCGGCACTGAGAAGTGGAGGACAACTCCTAAGACGCGTGTGGGATTCTGTGCATTTACGTTCATCGAAACTTGCCACGTGTCTGCTCATTATTCGCTGAAGGGGAACGTGGCAGACTTTAAATGGCCGGAGGGAACGATTGCACGTGGTTCTGCTGCATGGGATCACAACCTTTGGTAGACGCGTAACAGACACGTGGGTCCCACCCTGCATGCCAGCTTGCGTGGCAAGTGGGCCCCAATGGTGCGTCGAGCCGCGTGAACCCTGAATATCGCGTTCACTCTCTTTTGTCGCGCTTGCAATCCAAGCGCCCCATCGTATCCGTTGATTGTCTGATCGAACGGTTGGGGTCGCGCGTAATGATGGTGCGCGTGGCCTCCTTTTCCTGCACAGAATATAAGTTTCCTTAATTACATTTTAGCCCTCCAATTTAATGTAAATTACGTTTTAAACTTTCTTTAATTAAAATTAAGCCTTTTTTCTAATTTAAATTAAATTTTAAACTTTTAATAATTAAAATTAAGCCCGATTTTAATTTAAATTATATTTTCGACTTTTATAAATTGCAATTAAGTACTATTTTTTTTGAAATTATATTTTTGGACATAAATTTGCAATTAAGTACGTTTTCGATTCAAATTATTTAATTTTCTTAAAAATATATTCTTTAACAAATAAACTGTAAATACTAGTTAATTTAACTAAAAATGTAAAGAATATAGTAATTATAATTAATAAAATAGATGAAAATAACTATATAAAATACAGTTATCACACGATTTTAACATTAATGACCAATGGATCATTGTGAAATGATAAGACCTTTATTCCTTCAAAAATAATAAGAAACACTAGTCCTTCTAGCCTCAAAGTGTAAACAGGTTGTTATGTATTTCTAGCTTTTTGAGCATACATGTTTTTCAATAATTATAAGTGTGGCTTGACATTTTCATACCACCATGTGTGGTATAGATTACATGTATATCTTCGAGGGTAAATTTGGGCTTGTTTTCTCCCTTAGATGGGGATTCGCCTCTATATTTTCTCATATTGGGCCTCTATTTCCATATTTTGTCCAATGTCTTGTGTTCTTACGGAAGGTATAATACTCATTGGAGTCTTTGAATGGTGCTCTCATGAGTTGTGGTCACCTGTCTTGATCCATTCTTTACATCTCTTACACTGCACTAGTCAATAACACAGGTAATAATGGACCTCTAAAAGGAGAGATCTTTATCTCTCTAACGTCCCAAGTCTTTCCCTAAGTGCCATAATTGGCTTAAAATGGGGTAGGTTAGGTCGTCTATTAATGAAAGGCTTCATTTTATCTTCTTTCTTGTTGGTAATTGGCTTATACAAAGGTTTGGCTAACACGTTTATTGATAATTTCAACTTCCTTTCCATATTAACAAACTTATGGGCCTCATTCTAGATCGTATTTAGGGAACGTGAAGATGTCTTAGTCAACTCTATGAAAAAACTAGTATCCCTCTTAATTCTCTTTTGAAAGGCTTCAATAGCAATGAATTTTAGGCACTAGGATATCTCCATTTTTTTCTCTTGAATCTTCTCATATAGGTCTCCATTATCTCATCATTCTTTTAGATGATGGATGATAGATAATATGATTCTTTCCTAATAGGTTTGTTGCAAGCGTAGTTGGTGACGAAAATATTGACCAATTTATTGAAATTCTTGATGCCTTTTAGAGGTAATTTGATGAACCATTGATGTGTCGTTTTTTGAAAAGTGGCGGCAAATAATTTGTAGAACATGGCATATCTTTTGTCCTTTGGGTAATGGTACCATTAGTTCAATATTATTAGAAAATGGAGGATACCAACAATTGGTCATATATACTCTCGATATCATTCATAAGGTGTATTTTTCCTTGACTTTTCAATCGATCATTCATTTTTTATTCCATTTTTTTAAACTTATCATCCTAATCATTATTGGAAGGTTCAGGTTGTCCTTAATGTCCCTTAAGAGCTAAGGTTTCTAAGTCACGTGGTTTCAGCAAGTGCTAGGAGGTGGTTCAGTTGGGGTGATGGTATGTTGTATATACAAGTTCTTAAATAGGGACTATAGATATGAGTTTCTTGTAAGTGGAATGAGTTAAATACAGGTTAGGATGCCTTATAGGTTTTCAAGAGGCTTCTTTTGATCTCACTAGACAGTGTGGTTTCACGGGAGGAGTTATCGTCTAAAATGAACTTTTAGCATCCTCCAAATATTTTAAGGCCCTATAATATATGTCAATTGCTTGAAGAATTATTAGTGGTAGGGTTTCTAGAAAGAGTCAAAAAGAATTAAAATTTAGATCCTTTATTCATCTCATTAGTAAGGTATATATAGGTACATAAGTACCATATATCATCATTACTATGGTAGGTACTCTATTCGAGGTGTTAGAGTTAACTTATATATAATAAAACTACAAATAGTTACTAAGTTGTTAAGACTAGACCGCCTCTACATAGGTTGCTCAACATTTTTTGTTAAAGAAGGATAGAAAAACCATCAACTAGGTCACGTTCATCAAGCTACAATTATCAGGTCGTATGCCATTGAGCTTTCCCAAAGTCTAACAGAATTAGATTAACTACCTTTAAGGACCAGATTGTTATATACAGGTTCTAAAATAACAAAATGTCACATCCATCATATGATTAAGATGCCTTATATCGTCAAGTCATATAACTACCATTAGATAATACAAAACAAACACCAATCACTTAACGGTAAGTTACATGTACGTCATCGATATTTTTGTTATATTTGTAAAGTTTAATAAGATGGAGTAACAAAAAAAATTCAATGATATTTTTGTAACATTTGTGAAATTTAATGGTATGAAAGTAACAAATAAAAATTTAATGTTATTTTTACAACAACTCTCAAAGTTTGATAGTAAAAAAACTATTTACTTAAATTAAATCACATGAAATTAACCCTTTTCAAATTTAACATCAAATTTAAGGAACACCAGCACTTTCAAAATTTAATTATCATGGGTAATTCCAAAACCGCATGAATGGCTCAAACCAATTTGGTTTATGGATTAGTCCAGTTCTAGTCAAATCCATTCTGAACCGTTTCATTGCCATCCCTGATGTAAACCAGGCCAAACCAAAGTTGAATAACATTGTAAATTTTTGAGTTGGTTTGGTTGTGTTTCATTAAGGATGGTATATTCAATTGTGATATAAGATGATTTTTGATAGATTTTAATTATTAAAATGTCAACAGATTTTAATAGATTTTTAAAATTTTAATTATGATTTATAGTGATTTTGATAGATTTTAAATTCTTAAAAACTTACATATTTTAATAAACTTTTAAAGATTTTAACATATAATTTATTAAACCTTTAAAAACTCTATATAAATTTGAATAAATTTCTATGACTTTTTTTATAAATTTTTATAACTTTCTAAGTATTTTAATAAAATTTAATATTTTTAAATTATTTTCTAATTTCTTAATAAATCCTGTACAATTATCAAAAACATTTATTATGTTATTATGTATTTTATTTAAAAATTTAATAAAATTTATACTCTCCTTTAAATTGTGAAAATATAAAAAAATTTCATAAAAGCAAACGTGAGCTTGTATTAATTGAAAATGAACGTTTGTGGTAAAATTTATTATTGTGAGACCCTTCGTTAATAATAGTTATTAAAAAGATTAAAAAATTATTTTTATGTAAAAATTAAACAAATTTTTAGTTATTTACGGTGAACTTCTTAATAATTTTGGTAATTAAAAAAAGAAAAAAAGTTATTTAGCTCAATAAATATAAAAAAAAAGAAAAAAATATTTCCCACGGAAGAATGATAAAGGTAGAGAGAATAATGAAATAAAAAAAAGTGAAAATAGTATTTAAAAAAAGATAAATATATAAGGGTTATTTTATTATGTAAAATGAATCAATTTAATCTCTTCATTTATAGATCAGTCAATTTAGTCCTATACTTTATAAAAATAAGAAATTTTAGTGTAAAAATTTTATTTTAATTATAGAATTAAAATACATAATTTTAAGTAATTATGTGATTTAAGTACTTATTTTTAATAATTATGTAATTAAATGTACTTATTTTTATCAAAGAATAAGAAAACTATATTGACCAATTTGACAAAAAAAAATGGGAACTATTCTACTCCTTACCTTTTAAGGAAAGTTTTCAAAAATCTCTTAGGAGAAAATGTTATTTGTGGTAGACTTCTACGAGGATGTATTCAAATAGAATTTTTGTAGATTTTAACGGATTTTAAAAGTTTTTAAATATTTTGGTATATTTATTTAAGATTTTTTAGAATTTATAAAAGTTTAGTTGTATTCCATTAAGATTTTACAAGATATTTTAAAATTTTATAAAATCTATACAAATTATAGTGTATTAAATTATTACTTTTTAAAGTTTACAAAATTTTTAAGATATTTAAAATTTCAATAACTTTTAAAAATTTTACTTAACGAGAGACTTAGGGATTTTAAACATTTTTTTTATGTATAATTAAAATCTACCATAAGTAACATCTTCTTCCATAAGATTATTTTTTAAAACTCTTATCACTTTTTATTTTCCTTTTTCCTTAATTATTATCTCTCTTTATTTTTTTTTACTCTCATGCTTTTTTTTCTTTCTTTTTTATATTTATTGAACTAAATCACCCTTCATATTGAGTTTTTTTTAATATTATATAAAATTATTTAAAAAATTAATATATATATATATTGATTTATAATTAATTAAATTTTTTTTTGAGTACTTACATACTAACCCTAAAACAATAATTTTTTTATAGTTTTTTTTAATAACTATTAAGAATTAAAGATCTCACAATAATAACTTTTATCATAAATTAAATTGAACAAGTTACATTTTTTAATTACTATAAATTCATCTTTATTTATACAAAAACTAGTCATATTTTTAGGACTTAAAGGAGAGTATAAGTTTTAATAAATTTTTAAATAAAATACATAATAACATAATGAATGTTTTTGATAATTGTAAATAATTCATTAAAAAATTATAAAATAATTAAAATGTAGTTAAAAAATATTATTATAATAAAAATTTAAAAAATATATTAAATTTTATAAAAATCTTTAAAAATTTATAAAAAAAGTCATACAAATCTATTCAAATTTATATAGAGTTTTTAAAAGTTTAAAAATAATACATAGAAGTATTTAAAAGTATATTAAAATATGTAGATTTTTTTATAATTTAAAATCTATAAAAATATTAATTGGAGTTTTAAAAATTTAATAAAATATAAGTTTAAGTATTTAAAAATTTGCTAAAATTATAACATATACATAAAAATATATTTAAAATATCTAAAATTTTTGATTAAGTGAACTTATTTTTTAAAATTTATTTATATTTTGAATAACTTAAATTTTTTATAAATTTTAAAAAAATCTTAAATAAATACCCCAAAGTTTTTAGAAAATTTTAAAACCTATTAAAATTGAAAAAAAAATATTTCATCTTTTTTTTTCTTTCTGGAAATGATAATGAACTAAAACCATAACTTATCGATATCACTCTTTCTCTTCAATTATAATCCATTCAAAATCGGAAGTGCAAGTTTTAAGGGATTCTTCGCATCTAAGCAATGTATCTTTACAGTCTTACACTTTATAACCCACTGGCATAGTACGTATGTGCTATTAATGGAAATTTTCAAGGGGAAAGACTCGGGAAATAGTTGTTGCCAGTGGCAAAGTTCTCGATCTTCTTCAGCCTGATGAGAGTGGTAAGATGCAGACTATTTTATCTGTTGAGATTTTTGGTTCATCAATAGAAAATGTCATTGGTGAATATAACCAAGCCAGCGCCAATTTGACAAACAAAGCATTGCGTGTTTGCCTCTCGTAATGATAGATAAGAGCTTTGGTGCTCTTAGCCCCAGGAATCGTAATATATTGATGCACCAAAAATCTAGATTATTTGTATTTCATCTTTTTTATGCCACCAAGGGCAATAGTTTTCGCTTGGAAGCTGGTGATCAGTGTGCAGAAGGTGTCGTTGCAGTAGCTGGTGATGCCTTGAGGGTTTTCACTATTGAGAAATTAGGTGAAACATTTAATGAAACTGTTATTGCACTGAGATACACCCCAAGAAAGTTTGTACTTCAACCCAAGCGGAAACTATTGGTAATTATTGAGAGTGATCAGGGAGAATTTACAGCAGAAGAGTGAGAAGCTGCAAAAAAGAGTGTTTTGAGGCTGCTGGAATGGGGGAAAATGGAAACAGTAATGTTGAGCAGATGGAGAATGGTGGTGGTGATTGGTGAGTGCATGATTTACGAGATAGTGCAGTTCCATGTAGGTGATGTTGTCAATAGCATGCAGAAGGCTTCTCTGATTCCAGGTAATGGTGATTGGTGAGTGCATGATCTACGAGACAGTGATGGGAAGTGTGGGTGCAATGCTTCCATTCACCTCCCGTGATGATGTAGACTTCTTCTCTCACTTGGAGATGCATTTAAGGCAGGAGCATCTGCCTTTATGTGGAAGAGATCATATGGCTTATAGATCTGCTTATTTACCGGTTAAGGTAAGTTTTTTGTATGTCACTAGTATAAAACACTACTATTTGTTTTATAAGGTCATATGTCAATTTCTTTTATGAGGCTGTTATTGGCAATTTTGTCCATATAGTGATGGTTTACAGCAACGCTATAAATATCTTCCATCCACTCAACTAATATCAAAGTCAATATGCCATGTTAATAAGTATTCATGGAAGTGAATGCTATGCATTTTTTTAACATCGCGACAAACTGAGTTGAATTTATTGAAGATTTGGGGTGGGCTCCTAAATTTGCATTTCGTGCAATTGTTGTTGCAATGAACATTGCTAAGTATAGTTCACAATTTGCAGGATGTGATCGATGGTGATCTATGTGAACTATTCCCAACATTGCCTATGGATTTACAAAGGAAAATTGCTGACGGGTGGGATACAACTCCTGGGGAAATAGTAAAGAAAATTGAAGAAGTTCGAAATAAAATAATTTGAGACAAGATATCAGTGGAGGTGTGCGTACTTGGTCTCTTAATTTTTAGTGCACATTGGTCTTGTGATTTGCTAGTTCACGAGACCAACTAGTGCTCAAATGTATTTAAACTTGACTGCTGTTAGATTTCCAATAAATACAAATCTGTTTTGACATGAAAAATAAAATCTTGAGATGGTTCTGCCGAATGATACCTGAACCTTGATATACTGATCTTCTAAAAGCAGTTCCAATCGCTTCTTGCTTGGAAATGCTCATATGCATGATAATATGATCCACATGAAACTTAAAGGTAGAAACCCACCCGGAAGTTCCTGAAAAAAGAAAATGCTTAATGTGAGTAGGAATTTTTCTACATCCAGTCTCCTTCCGTGTATGACTTGTGTGTTATTATGTTTGTGATCACATCATAGTATTACCATTTCATAGAGACATAAAATAAGTTGTCTTATCTCATTTCATATCTTATTTAGCTTCTTTAAATGGACTCATGATATAATATTGTCTCATTTTAATTAAATACCATCTTATCTTATTTTATCTAATTTAGATTGTAACGTTAATGGATCTAATTTTGAACATATATTGTATCATTTAGATCTATTGGGAACAAATGTGATATCTCAATTAGTATTGTTTCATTACAATCTTATCTCATTAAAAATTAAATGAGACAAAATAGATGAGTTTTGAAAATTAATAGATTATATCATGAATTTCATTAACATTTTACCTTAATTTACATTCATATGTTCCAAAGTTTCTGGTTACTATGCTTTCATCACAGTCATTACGAAATAATTCTTTATATCTGCACGATAATGATGGATTATTTTGTTTGTTGCATACACAGTGCGTTGTTGCACTAGCTTAAAAGCTAAGAATTCCAATCCATTCTATAGCGGTGATAGTTGATTAGTTAAACAAAAGGGAAAGCATCCTACAATTTGGCATCCATTGATTTCAGAGCATGGCAGAGAAATGAGGTATTGTTTTTCGTAATCTAGATGTTCTATACAATATGGTCTGGCTTTCTGTAATTGTAATTATGTTATTCTTGTAAATTTTATGTTAAATGTGTTGATTTTTTATTCTCTGGCCACTAATGTGTATGTGTTGAAAACAAGCAATGTTGTAATCCTCTCTTTTTATAGTTTGTACACAATTTTTTTAAGCCAGAGGGTGAATTAAAAACATTCTAGTACAGATTTTATTTGAGTAATGTTAAGGGTATATAAATTTACACCAACAATGTGACACCACTACTACAAAAATGGGTATTTAAGTCGATACGTAAAGTCAGTTTTTAGAAAAATCGAATTTAAATTGGTTTAAAGTCGGTTCGGTGTAGAACCGACGCTATCCACGTAGGATGTAGAGTCGGTTGACGTGTCGAACCGACGCTATGCATGGACGTAGTGTCGGTTCCAGGTGTCAACCGACGCTACGCTACGTAACATAGCGTCGGTTGACACGTGGAACCGACGCTATCTACGTGGATAAATTCTTTTCTCTTCTTTCTTCCCAGACAAAAACTATTTTCAGCGTTGTAGAACTCTAAAAAACCGAAAACCTCCTCCACTTCTCCTCCAATCTTTCTCATTTTCGGCCACCTACGACTACCATTTCTAGCACCGGTTAGTGAGTTTTCTTCCTCTTTAACTAATATTTTAGATCTCCTATTATTCATATTTTTTTTCTGTTATTATGTGTATAAATTTTTGTATTATATATGTAGGTTTGTATTATAACATAAGGAGAAGAATATGATGATCTTGAATAAAATAGAACAAAACCATGGTAATTTTTCTGGTATTAATTAATATTTTATTTTTCAAATATTTGTATTATTTGAACTATTTACTAAACTGATTTTGTTTTTTTTTCTACTCGAATACAGGTTTTTATTTGAATAAAATAAAAAATGAATAAATTAAAAAAAAAAAATTACAACGTAAAGTCGTTTCATTTAAAGTCGGTTTTTAACCGACTTTAATGCCCCTTTTTGTAGTAGTGCACGTATTAATATTGTTTGAAAAATTGAATTATTTTTTTAATTTTTAAAATAATTCTCTAACTTTGTACTATATAAATGATATGGTAAATTGGTTGCTAATATCAGCATTTTTCATTTAATTTTATTAAAGATCGAATAGCAGTGTCTCTACTTCCTTAATGTGAAGCCCATTGAGGACAAATCCTGTACGAATAGATAGAAATTGGAGTTTAGATTATTGGTCTCCTATTTTTCTCCATTCTACTATATATATTATATTTAGAGTAAAACGAAAAAAAATCAATAATTAAAAAATATATTTTAAATAGAAAAAAAATATTAACTTATTAATAATATCTTTTTATTATTCGTCGGAGGTTTAACGATGATACGAGTGAAAATTATATTTAAAATTATTTTAGTCCTTTTAATATAGATATTACATGTATTTTTTATTTTATTTTAAACATGTATTTAGGTACCAAACATATTTTTTTCGTCATTTTATACTCATTATAGTAGGTTTTTTATTCCTAGGAAATGGTATATATTCTACTTTGCTCCAAATTGTGAGAGTCTTCATGCTGCTTTTGGTTCTCGTTTTCATTCCTTTGAAGTAGAGTCATTTTGAGCTTTTAGTTGAGCCTCCACTCTTGCATTTCCTGAAGCCACTCTCTCATTTAGCCAATCCATAATGTCTTTAAATACAACTTCAACATTCTCCTTTGGCTCCCCATATAATAGGCCATGCCACATTCCTGGATATAATTTGTCTTGTCTTGACTTGAAGCTACGTCGTATAGTAATTTGCTAATGGTTTGTCGGTAACTTATCTTCCTCCCCATGAAGTACTACGATTGGCAATGATACTTAATCAAGTTCAAACGCATGTTACTTTTTAGTGTTCGTTTACTATAATGCATGATAAAAATCAATTCGTTTACTTTTTTAAGGTGGTTTATTTTTACAAATTAGTTATATTAGTTATATTTATTAAAATTAATGTATTTTAGTTATCTTATTATTGTATTTTAAAATATTTTAAACATTTCTTGTCAATTTTAGTTTTTTAGATATTTTTTATTGGAAATATTTAAGTGGAAAATAAAGTGATCAAAATTATCAAATTTGATCTAAATGATTAAAATGTTTACAAATATAACATTAAAATGTATTAATTTAAAGTAAATTTGATGATATATTTAATTTATAAAATAAAAACGATTACATATATACTTTTTCCATTAAAATATCATAGAGAATATTGATATTAAATGTTAGTTAATTAAATGTTATTTTTAAAGAAATAATGAATAATAAAAAATAAAAAATCGTTAAAACAAAACATAATTTTGAAATTGCATGTAATGAATTTTACATGAATTTGGAAAATATAATTAATACAAAGGAATAGAGAATTAATCAATGAGAGTGACAGTTTTGCTAACTTGTTACTTTTTTCTAATATTCCCATGACTTCCTGGTTTGCTAATTATTCAATTTTAATTAATTATCGAAAACTTAAAAGACCAATTTTAAATAATTATTTGTTTTAATTAATTACATTATAACACAATGATATATTTTATTTAAGGGCATGCACTGAGAGGATATGTATTCCAACTCATTCTGTATACATTTTTGGGTGGGTGTATGTTATCTAAAATGAGTAATTTTATTTAGGATCAATTATAAATGTCTTCCTTTTATTTTACTAAAATAATAGAAAGAGCCTTCAATTTTATTTTTTTTAAACAATTACATTTTTTGTAGTGATTTTTCAACTTTTTAAGAGAGATGTTTGAAAACAAAGTAATAAACTCAATATATCTAAGAAAGGATGATGTACTTTATAAGTTCAATAACTGCACTAATTTTTGTAAGTTCATAATCAATTTTCAAGGTTCAAGGAAGGGCGTCCTTTGTAACAATAAGGGTTTTCTCTAATTTGTAAAACCATGATATTTTAACATCGATTTTCTAAAACTAAAAAATGTATATTTGTTTATGAGGAAAAAAATAATAATAATTGTAAATTAGGGAATTATAATACCTGTTATCTTATTTCTGTCATTTTAAAAGCAAAATCAATAACATCATTTGTGATTATTAGTTTCCAAGTTGGAACAATTTTTCAAAGCTTTTCTAAAACATTGACAACCAATTGAGGAGGTTTCATCTTTTGCAATCTACAAATAATTTTCAACTAATAACAATCAAGGTTAGTAAAATATCCATAACAAAAAAACAAGTGATTTTTTTTAATAACTTGTACTTTTTAAAAGAAATTAAATGATTGATAAAATTAAAAATTAATAAATAAAAATTGAAAGAAAACCATTTTCTTAATAATTAATTTTTATGTCTTTGATTTTACCTATATTTCAAATTAATCTTTTTTGTTAAAACCATGATAATTTATGTAGTCTTTTTTATTATTATTATTATTCTTTATATTTTGGCATTCACATAAATTAATATTTCTAGATATGTTTGTTTGATACAAAACTTCTAATTTTTAAAGCTATTTAATATTTGAAAAACAAAAGTACATATCTTTTGTTGTCAAAGAATAAATAATTTACTTCTCGATTTCCTTAACACGCAAAAACAATTCAAGTAATGGATAATTAAATACAAGCAGGCAGCTGAATATTTAATTTACAAAAATTAAGGTTTAGTGATAATATTGAATATAAGTCATGCAGGCAAATCAATACTGTTTTATCTGATCTATGTTTGTTAGATCCAATACTAAATATACATTTAAAATTATTTAAAATAAATAAATATATATTAGTACAATTAAAAAGATCCAAAATCCAAAAAAAAAGTGAACACGAAAAAAAACAATCATGACAAATAGGATTGGTTTAAAAATTAAAAAAATAATTCATTACAAATTGATTTAAAATATAAAAATTGGGTTTTAGAATCATGAATTTAGATTTAATTAAAATTGTATTCTATTTCAAAAATTTTATAAGATTTATGATTGAAAAATATATTGACGATAAATTTTTTGTAATAAATTTAAAACATAAAAATTATATTTTAGATACATCAATCTAATAATTAATTTAGACAACTTGAGGTTTAAATTATTGACTTTATCAAAGATGTCAAGTTAAATGATTTCATAATTTCTTAAAAAAAACAAGCATATTTTAATTAAAATTAATTTTCGATCCTATCACAAGTATCAAGTGATTTTAATTAATAAAGAATAATAACCACACCAAATGTATAATCTAGGTTTATATTCCATTAATCTAATTAATTCTACCAAATATAATTAACTAGTTAAATATCCCTTTAATTCTCTATTGATTAATGAATTATTTATTTGTGTAAACCAATCTATTATATATTTTTTATTATTTTATGTCAATAGATTAGATCTTTCCAAACCAAACCAATTGTGATAAAATATTTAGATTTATTGTTTGTTTTTAAGAATTTTGTTAAATTATTTAGAAATCAAGTAGTTTCTCTCTAAACCAACTTTAAAAATATACCTATTATTTTTTACAAAGTGATTTGTGCACTTGTGAATTATTTATAAATATACAAAATTTATGTATCAAGTTTTTATGCATCATGGTCTACTATGTTTACCATATCTGTTATAGACATTTCTCTAAATAGTATTGATAGTCGTATAATCTTTCCCAGGGTCTTCAACATGCTTGGTGGAGATGGTGATTGTTGTAATGTTATAGAGTAATTTTAAACTATATCTTCTTGAGTTAACAGTTTTGATACTCTATAGTTAGCATAATTACCTTTAGTTTTTATTTTATTAGTGAAAACTCTGTGAGTTATATTAATAAATTTGATAATAGCTTAGATTGTTTCAGGTCAGTTGTTATAAATTCTTGGTTTTAGAACATGATAGGCTATATAAGTCTTTTTTTTACTTCTTCAGTTCAATTGGGCTTTTTCCATTTCTTTTTTGAATCGTTACTTTCTTTTGAACTGTTAGGTTCTTCCTTCTCATTTTGAATTCCTTCTTTAGAAGTTTTACCATTCTTAGAATAAATCTCTGAGGTGGTTTCCTCTTTAGAGTTTTTGGACCCTAATTTTGGTTTTGAATTTTTAAGTTCTTTTTGTATAATTCATATCTCCAAAAGAAATTTCTTTAGGTATAAAATCTCGAGTTGTTCTTAAAAGATTCTTTTCCTTTTCCTTTTCCTTTATCTTGACCTTAATATCAAGATATTTCATTCCTGTAAAAAACAAAAATTGTTAAAGGTGTCAATTCTCTTGTAAGGACATATGTTAAGCTATGCTTTTTTTATGAAAGATGTTTGACATCAAAATTGTAGTAGTTAAACCACTATTGTTATTTAACTAATTTTACTTGTTTATAATCACCTATAATATTAGTCCTTAAAAATAACTAAAATTCTTGTTATCAATTCTGACAATAAATCTAGAACTTATTACATGTATTACAAATTTCTTAATAGTATTTTTGATAGTTAAATATTATTTTTCATTATTATGATAATTTAATTCTAAATCATAGAAAAATCTTGATGTATATCTATAAATATATTCATCTTTGTCATTTACTTTTACTTTTAAAATTTCTCACCAATATTATACCATCTATTTTTTAACCTATATGGTATGATAAATAATTTTGATAAATAATTTAAAAACGCTATTCCTTCCCCGGCAACGGTGCCAAAAACTTGATACCATCCCCGGCAACGGCGCCAAAAACTTGATGAGCAGAACCGACATCGCCGATCCTGCCCGTACAATTGGTTTTATCTATTTATAAAACTCTCGCAAGTGCACGAATCATTTCGTAGGAAATGATAAGTATACTCCCAAGGTCGATCTAAGGAAGGAATGTATGTGGTTTTTAATTTATTATTCAAACTTTTAAAAACGAAATTAAATCCTAAACATCCTGTCACGATAGTTTTGGTTTTTGTGTTCCTAATCTAATAACATAAAATAAACATATATACAGATTAATTAAATATAATCTAAAAAGAATAAACATAGATACAAATTGAATAAATAAATATAAATACAGATTCAATAAATATTCATGCAAATTTTATCATTTATATTAGTGGAGTATTTATGGATATAATAACTAAGTTAATTATGCTTGCTCATATTATCTAGGTTATTAAAGATATAAATTGATATTTTATTGATTCTCTCTTTTTTGTATGAATACCACCTTTGGTGGGGTTAGATACTCTTTGTTAACTAAACAAATCAATTAACACCTATGGGTGGGGTTGATAACTAATTTGGTTAATTAAATTAATTCCTTTTTCTAAGAGATTGAAAATGAACCATTTAAATGCCACCTTTGGTGAGGTTAAACGATTTAAACTTTATTCAAGGTGTCCAAATTAAAGTTAAGTATTTAGTTGTCCTAGTACTAACTTTCAAGTTTTAAAATCACTATTGAAAACATGTTGTCAATACATTTCCACATAATAATTCTTATAAAAACTTTTGAAATAGAGCTTCACTCTAACTACCGGGCGATTGTACCAACAAATAAAAGAGCACTACTCTAAATTAGACCGGATAACTAAACCTTAAAGTCTAACTTTCAGATTTAAGTTTGTAATGAAAAATAATATAATTCTCTCTAACATCCTTAATATAAAATCTTGAATAAAAATAAAATCAATTCATTTTAGAAATTTTCACCTATTTAATATTTCGCAAGCATAACAACGTTATTATTATATCATGATTATAACCAGCTAGCACGCTTAAATTTAATCACGGACAAATTAAATATAACATGTAAGAATAAAGCATAAAAATAACTGTAAAGAAAATAAAATCCTTACAGAACTTCGATGCTATTCCCGTTGCTAGAAAACCTCCAAGCGGAATTTGCACTTCCATTTATTGAATCAAAAATCTAAATTATTACAAAAACATTACAAGTTCCTCTCAAAAGAGAAGAACTCTAAACCTAAGACAATTGAACTAAAAACTAAGAGAAAAACTAAGAAAAGCTTAGAAACTAAGAAACAAACTAAAGAAAACTCAAAAACTAAGAAATGAGAGAAAGAAAGAAGAGAAGTGAGGTTTTGAGGTGTGTTTTGAAGTGAATGGAAGGGGTATTTATAGGTGAGGATGGAGAGAAAAATGATTAAAAAAATGTTAAAAAATATTAAAAAAATAAAAACGTGTTTTGGACCTGTGAGGTCATCAATGACGTCGGCGTGACGTCAGAGCGGGCCGCACGTGAAAAATGGGTCAAAAACGCGTTGGCGCGCGCTGGCTGGCCGCCGGCGCGCGCGTGAAACAATAACCCGCGCGCTTTGGGCGGAGCTGGTGTCTTTGACGCGGCCACATGGCGGCTGCTTTTTCTGCTTTCTGACATTTTTGACGTTTTCGACACATTTTGTCCAATTTTTCCATGTTTGTTGACCTTTTACCACTTATTTATTAATTTATTTGTGATGTATTGCTTCAAGTATTATTCTTTGAGTCTTTAAATTGCGTTTTTAAGCCAATATACCTGAAAAACAATAAAAATACCCGTGATTCGAAAAAGACAAATATATATAAATATATGATAGAACATATGAATATATCTATTTTTAATCAAGTAATGTCCATAAAATCATGGTTATTTTAGTGCTTTTTGAGCACTCATCACAACCATCGACCAACCTCTTGCTAGTCCCTTAGCAAGAGAAGCGATAAAAACTAAAAATTAAACTATCCTAAATCACTTCCGTAGATTGACACGGTTGCATTTAGCCTAGGTTGCCCTAGTGGAGAGTTTGAGTCTCGTGAGGGTTTTCAGTAATGATACCCACAAACATTGAACTAAATGTAAAAATTAAAAGAAATAATAACAACAATCAACTTAAAAACTAAAATTACAACAAAATCAAAAATTAACGTTTAAGAATAAAAGAAAACAACATATCACAAAAATGTCTCATAATTTTTAATCTCCTTTAAGATCATAATTAAAATCTCAAGCATAAGTTATTTTAATCTTTTTAAACAATCATGATTTATTATAATAATTAGTCGGAAATCATTTTCATATTTCATATCAAAAATGTATCAATTTAATTTCACCCAATTTCAGTGTCATGAATCCGAATTCGCTTCGACTCTATTCCTCACAAGTCAATACTCTCAAAACACTGAATCCTATGGGTTTAAACACTCATACTAATTTATATGCGAAAGAGTTGATGTATAGAAATGAACTAATATGTTCGCATATGTATAAAGAAGAAAGGCTCAAAGTGTTATTTTGACGTTGATCTCATGGAAGGAATCAAATGTATAAATTATAAAGATATCATATATAAAAATTATTTTCATGCATAAATCAAACTCATTAAGAAAAAATTTCAAGATATATGCCTTTTACAAATGAAGAAAGTGCAATGACTTTTTAGGGAATTACTTCCTATATCTTTCTTTTGTAATTAGCCTTTACTCACAACTTTCTAAGCAATGTGGGTCATAGTATGTAGATTATACTATATATTATTTCTCTCTATATTTTTCTGAAGATATTTTTCAATATATATCATTTTTTTAGAGAGTCAACCCATGTACAGATTGTACACATTTTTTTCTTAGGATCTTGGGTAATGCGGGTCATAGTATGTAAATTATACTATATATTCTTTCTCTTTATCTTTTTCTGAAGAGACTTTTCAATATATATCATTTTTTAGAGAGTCAACCCATGTCCAGATTGTACATTTTTTTAAGGATTTTGGTGAGTGGTTAATTTTGTGGCTTTTCTGTTTGATCTTGGTTTAGGTAACCCGAGATATGTCTCTTTTTTTTTTTGTATGTACGCATCGAATGAGATAAAAGCATATACTATCAATTTCTACTCAAATCATTTAATCTAAGCAAAAATAATAATAAAAAATATACGATACTCTATTAAGATGAGAAAAAATTCATACATTCAATATTAATGCCTATAGAGATCATCTAAGAATTTGAAGAAATAAGAAATGTGTTTGGAGTAGAAAAAATATATATTTCACTCGAATAAGGAAATTAGGCTCAAATTATATCTCACAAAGGTAGTCTCCACTAAAACAAATTCATAAATACCGATTTTGGGTTTAATATAATTTCTACATCTTATCAAGAAATACTAGTTATGACAAAAATTAACTAATTATCAAAAATAATTACATAATATTTCATGATATGTTTTCAAAAATTAATCTAACAGTACAAAAGACTTAACTATTTACGTAAATTTGATTTAAAGAAATGATAAATTTTTGTGAGAACTTTTTTTTTTTTTTGTTTAATTCCAAAATTACTAAATCACACAAAAAATAAAACCAAACACAAAAAATGAAGATGTGAACATAAAAAAGAAAAAATTAATAATATTTGTTTTTTTGAATTTTTTTTTTTTTTTTTAATTTTAAAATTGTTAAATCTTTTTTTTTTCTTTTCTAATTAAGCATGGTAACTTTTCACCACCCCCAACCTAGAACTTACATTGTCCTCAATGTAACAATTGTAAATTAAAGATAAAGAGAAAAGAGAAGAAAGATTACCTATTTGTTGAGAATGTGTAAGTAGTAATGGAGAAATGCAGGTGCATTCATCATATTCATCATTAAAGTGTATACACAGATTCTTTGTGAACTTCTAACAACTCAACAAATATTTTTAGTTTTAACAATTTAAAAATTATTCACATATAATTAAACTAAAATAAACAATAAAATTAAGTATATAAAGTAAATAACAAAAAATTACCTGAAATGATGGGTTGCCTCCCATCCAGTAACTTAGTTTAACGTCTTAACAAGACGTAACTTGGGATTGCCTTTTAAGTAAACTCAATGTCCCTCATCATTGAGTCAATCAAACCTACAAGTAAGACAAGATTGTCTACCTATACTTTTTGATCATGTCCTATGGATTTTTAAATTTTTACGTACTTAAAACTAGGAACATGCTTGTGAGTTTTAGATAATCCATGTCTAGGTACAGATCAAATAATTAAAGGCAGCAAAACACAATTCTCCCTAGATCAAACAAAACAACTAACTTGTTAGAGTGTAATTAAAGGTTTAAAATTTTGGAAATACGTTCAGATTTTTTTTTTTTTTTTTTTAAGTTAAAATAACATAATCAGATTAACCAAGAAAGTGCTCAGGAAAGAATGGTGGGGCAAAGGCTCCTTAAAAACCATCCTCCTGCAGATGCAGCAACGCTCCCGGAAAGACTAGTGGCACAAAGGCTTCCAGGAACTAGTCTCCTGCATTTAACTCCCTTAGATCTTTACTTTTCATGCTATTAAATTTAATTAAGTTAAGTTAGGTTAAAAATTTAAGTTAATTAAGTTAATGAAAATGTAAATTAATTATGTTAATGAAAATCTATGTTAATTAAGTTAAGTGAAAAAAAACTAAGTTAATTAAGTTAAGTAAAAATCTAAGTTAATTAAGTTAAGTAAAATCTAAATTAATAAAGTTAAGTTAATTAAGTTAATTTAAGTAAATATCTAAGTTAATTAAGTTAATGAAAATTTAAGTTAATTAAGTTAATGAAAATCTAAGTTAATTAAAAAACTAAGTTAATTAAGTTAGTAAAAACCTAAGTTAATTAAGTTAAATGAAAATTAAGAGAAAAAAAAGCAGTTAAAGAGAAAAAATAAAGGTAAAATAAATAAAATAAAATAAAATTAAAAAAAAAGGGAAAATAAAATAAAATAAAATTGAAAAAGGTAAAAAAAATAAAATTAAGATTCAAAAAACTTAAAATTAAAAGAAAATGAAAAATTAAGTTTTTTATTTTTTTATTTTTTTTATTTTTTTATTTTTTATTTTTTATTTTTTTTTTTTATTTTTTTTATTTTTTGTTTTTTTTATTTTTATTTTTTTTTTTTTTAATTTTTTCTTTTTTATTTTTTTATTTTTTTATTTTTTTTATTTTTTTATTTTTTTTATTTTTTTTATTTTTTTATTTTTTTTTTATTTTCTATTTATTTATTTTTTATTTTTTTATTTTTTTTTTTTTTATTTTTATTATTTTTATTATTTTTATTATTTTTTTATTTTTTTATTTTTTATTCTTATTTATTTATTAATTTAATTTAAAATTTATTTACTTTTTTTTACTTCAAATTTCAAAATGCAAAATTATTTTATTATTCATGCTATATTTTTTTATTTATTACGAAATTGAAATTTGAATTTTTTTTTTACTTTTCACAAACAACAAAATTTTTTATTTTTTTAATTTTTTTAATAAAAAAATCACAATTATTTACAACACAAAAGGTTTTTAAAATTTTGATAAATAATTTAAAAACGCTATTCCTTCCCAAGAATCTGCAAAAACTTGATACCATCCCGTGAATCCGCTAAAAACTTGATCAGGCGAGCGTAATCAGATCGCTGATCCTGCCTGCATAATTGGTTTTATCTATTTATAAAACTCTCATGAGTGCGAATGATTTCGTAGGAAATGATAAGTATAGTCACAATGTGGATTTAAGGAAGGAATGTATGTTGTTTTTAATTTATTATTGAAATTTTTAAAAAGGAAATTAAAGCCTAAACATCCTGTCTCGATAGTTTTGGTGTTTGTGTTCCTAATCTAATAACATAAAATAAACATATATCTGATTAATTAAATATAATCTAAAAAGAATAAACATAGATACAAATTGAATAAATAAATATAAATACTGATTCAATAAATATTCATGCAAATTTTATCATTTATATTAGTGGAGTATTTATGGATATAATAACTAAGTTAATTATGCTTGCTCATATTATCTAGGTTATTAAAGATATAAATTGATATTTTATTGATTCTCTCTTTTTGTATGAATACCACCTTTGGTGGGGTTAGATCTTCTTTGTTAACTAAACAAATCAATTAACACCTATGGGTGGGGTTGATAACTAATTTGGTTAATTAAATTAATTCCTTTTTCTAAGAGATTGAAAATGAACCATTTAAATGCCACCTTTGGTGAGGTTAGGCGATTTAAACTTTATTCAAGGTGTCCAAATTAAACTTAAGAATTTAGTTATCCGAGTACTAACTTTCAAGTTTTAAAATCACTATTGAAAACATGTTGTCAATACATTTCCACATAATAATTCTTATAAAAACTTTTGAAATAGAGCTTCACTCTAACTACCTAGGCGATTGTACCAACAAATAAAAGAGCACTACTCTAAATTAGACCGGATAACTAAACCTTAAAGTCTAACTTTCAGATTTAAGTTTGTAATGAAAAATAATATAATTCTCTCTAACATCCTTAATATAAAATCTTGAATAAAAATAAAATCAATTCATTTTAGAAATTTTCACCTATTTAATATTTAAGCATAACAACGTTATTATTATATCATGATTATAAGCAAGACAGTTAAATTTAATCACAGACAAATTAAATATAACATGTAAGAATAAAGCATAAAAATAACTGTAAAGAAAATAAAATCCTTACAGAACTTCGATGCTATTCCCGTTGCTAGAAAACCTCCAAGCGGAATTTGCACTTCCATTTATTGAATCAAAAATCTAAATTATTACAAAAACATTACAAGTTCCTCTCAAAAAGAGAAGAACTCTAAACCTAAGACAATTGAACTAAAAACTAAGAGAAAAACTAAGAAAAGCTTAGAAACTAAGAAAGAAACTAAAGAAAACTCAAAAACTAAGAAATGAGAGAAAGAAAGATGCAGCAAGTGTGTTTTTGAGGTGTGTTTTGAAGTGAATGGAAGGGGGTTATTTATAGGTGAGGATGGAGAGAAAAAATGATTAAAAAAATGTTAAAAAAATATTAAAAAAATAAAAACGTGTTTTGGACCTATTTGAGGTCATCAATGACGTCAGCGTGACGTCATGGGCGTACGACGTGAAAAATGGGTCAAAACGCGTTGGCGCGTATGGGCGGCTTGGTGGCTGTAGCGCGCGTGAACAGTAACCAGCGCTGATAGCATGAACGATAACCCGCTGCGATTTTAAGCGAGTCTTGCTGGGCGCGCAATGGCGCGTTTTTCTGCTTTTTGACATTTTTGACCTTTTCGACCCATTTTGTCCAATTTTTCCATGTTTGTTGACCTTTTTCCACTTATTTATTAATTTATTTGTGATGTATTGCTTCAAGTATTCTTCTTTGAGTCTTTAAATTGCGTTTTTAAGCCAAAATACCTGAAAAACAATAAAAATACCCGTGATTCCGAAAAAGACAAATTTATATAAATATATGATAAAACATATAAATATATATATTTTTAATCAATTAATGTGCATAAAATCATGGTTATTTTAGTGCTTTTTGAGCACTCATCAATCTTACTTGTTTATAATCACTTATAATATTAGTCCTTAAAAATAACCAAAATTCTTGTTCTTAATTCTGACAATAAATCTAGAACTTTTTACATGTATTACAAATTTCTTAATAGTTTCTTTGACAGTTAAATATTATTTTTCATTATTATGATAATTTAATTCTGAATCATAGAAATATCCTGATGTATATCTATAAATATATTCATCTTTGTCATTTACTTTTACTTTTAAAATTTCTCACCAATATTATACCATCTATTTTTGACCTAGATGGTATGATATTTTTTCAATTTTATTTGTAAATGTTTTTGCATTTTTGTAAGTCTCTTTATATATGCTTCAATATATGCAATTCCCCAACACAACCCTTCTTTCATTTTGGGTTGTTGTTTTTATATAAGTAAGGTCAGGTTATTTTGACTTCTACCTATTTATTTCTTCCTTATGTGAGTCAAATATTTTTTCTTGATGAGGAACTGGTAGCGAAATAAGTTTCATATAATTTTTTGGATCATATTTTCTACTTCAAAATTAATTTATCTGATTATTGTCATATTATTTTTCTCTTTGTTTGTACAAAGTTTTCATCATAATGTCTTCTTAATTCTTCATCTATTAGGGTTAACAAATTAACTAAATTGTATATGTCCCTATTCTCAGGGTCCATAAATTGTTATTATAATTATTTTCTATATTTCATTAAACTAGGATTATAACTTACTCTTTATTTTTGAGTTTTTCTTCATTCTTTCTTTTCTTATTCCATGGTATTAATACATCTCATCTTCTAGGTGGTTTTTTTTTTAATTCTACAAATAGATTAAACTTATAAAGTATAATTTTATTATCTCTAGATATGTTATTTAAATTCCTTATTAATTCTGTAAATATTTTATACATGTATTGTTGTAATTTCTCATTATAACCATATTCTCTTATTTTTTTAGTAGTTTTTGTGTGTTTCATCTATATCTTGTAAGGATTTGATGTTTGATTCTTGTGCTATATCCATTTCTTTTACTAAAAAAATTAAATCTTTTATTACTTTTATTTGTTTTTTTTATATTCTTGTTAGGCTTCCATTAAAATCTAATTTTTTTATCTTGTAGTTTGTTTTTAGACATTGTTAGTATAACAATGGTATCATTTTCTACCTAATATTTCATCATAGACTAATACTTTTCTTGTTTTAGATCTGTCACCTCTCTTTCTTTGTTAAAGGTTTCTCCTTTAGGGTTTATAAACTTAAACCTTGATACATTACTTTTTCATACTAATATCAAAGATTTTTCTTTAACATCTTAGTTTCATTCTTTTGGTATTTCAGAGACTATTAATATTTTTGGTTTTATTCTTGAAAAGTTTTATCCATTTCTATGAATTCATTTTGTGTATATATTAAACTATTATAAATGTTTGTTAGTGAATATCCTACTATGTAATATATTAAAAATTAATGATTTTCTTCTTTCATTAAATCACCCATTTTAAATTCATAGGCTAATACTTGGTTTAAGTTCTTATTATTCCTAATAAAACATCTTTTCTATTTATTATTGTATTGTCCAGTAGTACTAATTTTGTTAGTGTATCAATTAATTCCCAAAATTGTGTTTTTATTAAAATTTTAATTCCTCTTAAATGGATGTATCTATTTTTTTTATCTTTCCATAATGTTTTTTTGTTAATTAATGGTATATTATATCTTACTTTTATGTCTGTAATATTAATGATTATTTTTTTATTTATTACATAATAAACTATATATTTTATTGAAAACATTTCCTTATTATTGAGAAGAATAAATCTTTAAATTCATCTTCTTCTTTAAGATTTAATATTACCTTTTATATTTCTTCAAAATTCTTTTTGCTAATCCCATTTCTTGTGAAAAACATCATAAGGTATCTTGTGTTTCTATTTCTATTATTTTTGTCATTATTATGTATAAAAGATTACTATTTACTTTTCTTAATTTTAACTTTCGTTAAGTTTTGGGGTATTTGTGATATTTTTAAAACCTTAAAGGTATTTGTGATTGTTAGGTTTATGTGAGTGTTGGTGATATTCATAAATAAAATATACAAATGTAATTTTAGTTTCTACATGTGTACTTCAAGAATATTTTCAAGTCGAAAAAACTATCAAGTTCTAACGATTATAATTCAGGTATATCTCTCTTCTTATGTACGTTAGATTTCATATTAGACACGTAAGAACATTTTGAGATTAGGCTACTCGATTGATCGAGAATTGATCTACTTAGTTTAAAAAGTGTTGAATATTAAGTTGACTAGATCGATCAAGAATTAATAATCGGTTGATCAATTTATAGTTAGATTGATTACTGTATTGGATCGATCGATAAAAGGTGTTCAATTGATCGAACTATGTAATCGATCGATCAAGTAACCAGAGCTTTGATTTTAAAAATTATTTTTAACTTGAATTGAATTAGCAACCAGACCGTTCAAGTGATCAAAATATAAGAGAACTCAAACTTGTGGGTGCTGAATGTAATAAGTCTAAACCCACTAAATCTTAATGCTTTGATTGTATGAGTTATGGACACTTTACAACTAATTGTGCAAACAAGTAGAACAAAACTTAAAGAGCTTTCAATACTATAGTTATTGATTCTAAAAGTGACAACGATAATTCAATTAAATAAAAAAAAAACAATGATAGTAACTATTTGGCATTTACTGCAAGTGTTAGTGGACACTCCAGTAAGCGATATTGATTCAGATAATAAAAGAAAGTGATGTTGAATTTCTACTCAATAAATTTAATGCAAATATTTTTGATGAATTGCTTATTGATTTAGTTAGTAGTAAGAGACAAAAGGATGAGCTACTTATAGAAGTAATTAAATTAAATGATAAATTAAAACCATTTGAAATAAACCTTTCAATTATAAAAAAAGATAAAAAATAATGCAAAAATATAAAAATTAAGGCATGAGATTTTTAGGTAGAAACAATCTAGGTCACCCCAATGACCTAAGAGAAAAACCACTAATTTACCGGACCATTTAATTATTCAATATGAATAAGTGAGGTCTAATTACAAGATCGGGTCTTATACTATCCACCAAGATAAAATGCACAAGTAATCTACTTACAAGACATTGCTTTCATCAAAGCCTCTACAAGAAAGATGTTCAGATCTAGGCCAACATTCCAACAACTTGAGTTACACATGCAATCGAACCCATTCTACCACTTCATGAAACTTTAGCATAATAACATAAGTGCAAATTTGTGTTCCAAGTAGATTCAATAATGAATAATCACAACTAGATGATTTAATAAATATATTGGATAAATTGAAATCAACTATCAACCTTAGAACAATCAGTTAAAAGTATATATCACAAATATTGTAGGCTTGTTAATCTATCAAACACAACAACAAATGCTTGATAAATTATCTCAATGAAAAATACTAATTGAATAGTTTTTACAACACAATATGAGAGATATTAAGATGAAGAGAAGAATTCTCTTCTTTGGTTAATTAAAGTTATGCACTTAAGTTTATATATTTAGAATATTTTGAAGCAATATATCAAAATAAAATTATTATATTGTCCATAAAATCAATTGAAAGAAAAAGACAATATAGTAAAAAGTCAATTCAATTCGAGTTAGAAATAGCTTTTAAAATCAAAACCCTGATCACTTGATCGATCTAATATATTTTTGATCGATCGAGTACATAGTTTGATCATTTGAATGCTCTTATCGATCGATCCAATACATCGATCAAAACATGTTCGATCGATCTAATTAATTCTCAAATGATCAAGTGTAATAATTAATTCTGAACTAGAGTCAATTGATCTAACTAATAAATTGATTGATTTAGAGTTCAATCAATCGACTATTAATTACTCGATCATTTTAGTCAATTAAATAATTAATTCATGCTTTTTTAAACTAAGTAGATTAATTCTCAATCGATCTACATGACTTGATCGATCTACACATGTCGCGATCAATCCTGTAGCCTAATCTCAAAATGTTCCTATATGTCTAATATAAAATCTAATGTGTATAAAAACATATATATGCTTGAATTGTGATTTTTGGAGCTTGATAGTTTCTTCGGCTTGAAAATATTCTTGAAGGACACACATAGAAACTAAAATTACATTTGTATGTTTTGTTCACGAATATTGCCAACACTTTCATGGACTTTTACAATCTCTCTCTTTAACATATTCGTGTGACAAAACCTCTCTCTCACTACATAATGTCCATTGAAAAATAAATTTTTAAATAGTAATACTATTATATGATTCTGTAAAACCATCTTCGCTTTAATCTTGAAAGCTTATGTTTACATTAGAAGTCAAAAACATAAATACCCAAACAACTTATCACAACAGACTTATTAGTTCATTAGTTTAATGTATATAATAATATAAAAAATGAAAAATATTCATAAGAACGAGTAATCATAAAATAGAAATTAAAAGGCATTACTCCATATGTGTAATATTTCAAAAAATAAAATCAAAATTGATTCTCCCTCTAAATTTAATATTATAATTTTCTCCTCTTTTTGTATGAATAAACAATATAACATTGAAGCTTATATCTAATATGAGGAAGAATAATATGCATACTATGTATAAATTTCGCATAAGTTCTATGACTTTTCTAAATAAATTAGAATAAAATAAAATTTATAAAAACTAATTTATATAATTTTTTTTGCATACACCTGTAATAAACATAGCTTAACATGACAAAAACATTACATACAAATGAAGAAATTAATTTTGTTCAAAATGTGACTATTCATTGATAACATAAATATATGTAGACAAGTTGCACAAATATACTAACATATATAGCGACATATCAACAGTCACCAAAAGTGAGATAAATATCAAAATTGGAAGAGTGTATCAATTAATCTATTTATGATTAGTTATAAAGGATTTAAAGAAAGAAGTATCATCTATCATGAAAAAGTTGAAGTCGAATTCATACTTGTATAAAATAAAATTTACTATCAAGAGAAAAATTTAATCTATATTTTTTTCTATTCCCTTTTTGTATTAATTTTTTTGCACGATGGATTGGTTATTTATTTTATTTTTGTATAACCGTTTGTGAGATTCTAGGAAATGAGCTAACATTAAATGTAAAGTTATTTTTGAGATATAACTTTCACTTTCTAAAATGCTACTATAGAGAGACACTTAATTTTGAGTGGATTATTTACTATGATGTGTAAAGCTAACGTAATGAGCGAAAATAATTACTTCATAACTAGTGTGAAAGTCATCAAAGTAAGTATTTAGTTCGTGCATATTTCCTTACAATAATAATAATAATAATAATAATGTTAAAGAAAAATACAAAACATTTTTATAAAAAAAAATATTTTATTTACACGTGATTACTGCTTAGTCTTTTACGAAAATTTTAATTGGTTATAATTCTACTAATTATCTATTCACCCCTCTAATTAATTAGGTAATAATAAAAATAAAAGAAAACTTTGAATTATATTACTTTAAAACTTAGAAGTTATTATCGCGTTAACGTCAAATATTCAAATCAATTATTAATTATAAAATTAAAATATTCATAATATTATTAATATGTTAGTTATATTTTATTTTTAAAAGAGATAAAAAAAAATTCATGTATAAATTTAATAATTTTTTAATTATTATAAAATTTTATAAAAAATTTCATCAATATAAATATTATTTACAATATTTCTTTGTTATTTTCACAATGAGATTGTGAATATACGTGAAATTTAAATAGTTTATATTAAAATTATAAATGAAGTTTACCTAAGTCATTTTTTTTTATAAATAAATTATTTTAATCACTTTTTTTAAAATAATTAACCTTAAATTACTTTGTGTTTTTAAAAAAGAAAATTCAATTTGATTTATATTATTATATTCTTATCAGAAAAAAATATCTACTTTGTTAGAAATCAATTAATTTTTTTTATTTGTTACTAATTTTTTAAACACGTAGATCCATATATATTTGTGAAGTTTGTTCTTTTCTTAAAACAAAACTTGTATGTAATATGATATATTTATGAACATGAGATTATTATGTTAAAATTAATGTTAAAAAAAGATTGATAAAAAATGAAATAAATTAATTGATTTCTAATAACGTCTCTTTTCATATGGATATTTTTTTAATTTAAATATAATATTATAAATTAAAATGAATTTATTCATTTTTAAAAGCAAAGTTACTGAACTACTTACTAAAAAATCTATTTACAAAAGAAATTAACTTAAGCACTTTATCTCAAAGCTGTTATAGTTTTGTCATTTTATATTGTCATGCCTAACAACTCATTTATGTTTGTTTCACTTATAAGATTAGCCCGCCATTAATATTTATTTTCTTTTTTCTTTTTTCTTTTGTTTAAAACATAATAATCAAACACACAAAAATACAATGCTAATAGCCATTGAACTAGAAATCAAACAAAAACAAATCACAATGTAGAGGATTCCAACCAATACAATCAAATAAGTAGACTATAGATCCTAAATGACACCAACATAAGCAATCCAACAAGAGTTGCCTAAGGAATCAAACAAGATAGATATCTAGTAACAAGGTTAGTATTCAAAATATTTCAAGAGTAATTCTACAACTCATAAGCGTTATTATCTAGCATGTCAAAGAGAAACAATAATTAACCCTTAAGAAACTACAAAATAATTACCAAAGACAACTAAAACAAACTTGAAAAACAATACAAGAAAAACTTACACAAACTAGAAACAAACAAGACATACAAAAGAAACAATACCAGATTAGCAACTACGGATAACATGCAACATCAAAGCATTAAAGCACCTCAACATTAAAATCAGCCACCACATCCATATCAAGCATAAACTATTCGATCAAATCCGCATTCATTTTGTCCATATCAGGAGTATCCTCACTCTGAGAAATCACCTTATGTGCTGGAATAACTAGCTCTCATTGAAAATTAAACAGAAAGCTCAAATCATCCAAAGTTTTCCTTTATCGTTTCCCAGCTTTCATGGACCCAACATTACTTACAACTCCACTAACTTTTCCTTTTCTAAAAACTTAGGCAACCTCTCATACTTAAATTCAACACAAATATAATCTTCTCTGTGAGGAATTCAAGCATCAGGAACTAATGCTTTAGATATCTTAAAATCCATTCGTACCCTAAATGATCTAAAAGGACCAGATAATAAAGAAAATCCATATATTTCTATAACAATACAACCAAAATGTCAAAATCCTTCTCAGAATTGCACCCATTCTCCAGTCTAGTAGAAGATTATGTAACTAAATCAAGATTGTAGTAAAATCAAACAATAAAGAAATATGAGTTTACCTGGTACTAGCAGTTTTATTGGGGAATTTCTCATCTTAGCAGGAGCTTTCCAAAGAAATAGCTTAGTAGCCACATTAGCAGCGCTTGGGATGATTTTAGGCGCAGCGTATTCCCTTTGGCTATATAATCGTGTGGTTTCTGGAAATTTAAAACCCGATTTCCTCCAAAAATTCTCCGATCTAAATGGCAGAGAAGTTTTCATATGCACTTGGACAGAGCTTCTGAATCACTATGAGGCAGCCATCAGTGCTCCACAAATCTTTTTTTAGCACCATCTCAAGCTTAGTAGAATCCTCGAAATAGAACAAGAACGTATCTGATCCACCTTTTTAATACCAGACCCACAGCCTTCATCCAGTTTCTTTGATGAACTTAAAGGAGAGCTTTGACATTCACAAACTTCTGCGTAATGATCCCAGCAACTAACAAGAGCTTTGATGAACCTCGTTTCTACTCAATCAAGTCTCTCACATCAATTGTTAAATCAAGATGATTAATTCGATAGTGAATTGTCTCCATTGCCAAAGCTTAGAGAATTACTTAAGCTTGGAAAATTACTTAGAGAAACACACCAAAAGGTTACAAAAACATGCAAGAGAAAAATAAATGAAGGTGATTAGTGGTTGACTAGGAAATAAGACATGGATTAGAAGAGAAACGAAGAAAAAATTTGAGGTCAAAGAACTAAGGATTTCTCCCAAATGAAATGGGTCCCCAAAGAGAGAGAGAGAGAGAGAGAAACGCTCTCAGGTAAATTCTTGTTTTATTGAGTAGCTACTTCACCATTAGTTATTTCTTGAATGCCACATTTCATCTAAGTTAATCACGTACATTGAATGTGTGCTCGGTAAAAAATGTGGATTGTTTTAGAAACACTTTTATTTCTTTCGACACATAAGTTGGACCATCCTTTAGACTTTACATGCTTTCGTAGGTTATAACAAATTAATTTGTGAATGTGAAAGATTATAGTTAGAATGAATGAGAAACATAAAAAATTTTGAACCGTTAACGAAAGAAATGAGAGAATAAATAATTAAGGAATCAAATAGACTTTTTTGGGACCAGAGGGAAACCAAGTTATGAATATAGAATAGTATATTCTTTTACAACAAAAAGAGTTAAAAATATGTTGTTAATAATAGATTCTCGAGAGATATGAATAAAAAAAATTTACATCCAAGATTTAACAGTTGGTCCATTCTTAACATAGGTAAAGTCTATCTTGTTGCGATAGAAATAAGATGAATAAAACAATAATATCTACTCACAAAGAGTTATTTACTATTTTGAAGTATCCTCACACCAATCAAATTAATCATTAGGTATTTTTGTATTTTTGAAAAAATTATTGCAAATAAGTAGACGACTACATAATTACATATTTTGAGATTAATAAATAATTTTTCCTCTAATTCTTATAGTTGATCAATCATCTGACAACTCAATGAGATTGACCACCATGCTTATAAATTATTAGGTTATATGTTATGATGATTATGTATTAGTCAAAAATCAAATATCATCGTTTATTACTTGACTTTTTATACAAAGTGATAAAAATATCTTTATTTTTTACTAATTAATTTTGTTTTAATTTTAACTAAATTTTTGTCTAATTGATTGGTCAGAATTGAACGACTGTTCAATTAGTCAGAATTTGATCAAGAGGTAGATCCACTTATTAAAACCGAGTTAGACATATAACGAATTGAACTAGATAGTTGTTCGGAGTTTGGTCGATCAATAACACATTTCTACCTGGTATTAATTTGGCAAGTTTTTGCATGGTTTTTGTGATCACAACTCTAACAGCTAGAACTTTAAGAACAAACACTTCTTAATAAATTAATAGTTCTACAAAAAGCTGCAATGCAAGATCCTTGCTCTAAAAAAGAGGTAAAACTGGAAATGCCATTTTTTGTGAAAAAAGAAAGGGCATGAATAAATTAAGAATCGCAAACAGAATGACAGAATGCTAGTTCTTTCAACATTCAAGAACCTGGACGTCCAAGCCTTCATGGTTTGACTCAAATTGGTTAATAACAGCTAAATTCATTCATCTTGACATAAAGATCTAATAAAAAAACTGGAAAAAAAACTTGGGGTTTATAAATACATTGGCTCAAATTAAGAAGATAGAGAGAGAACACATCTATAGGTTCCCATTGTAGAACCAAATCTTGAAATACACAAAAAATATGCGTCAAAAGAAACACCTTAAATAATGAAACATTGTACCATAATTAAATAAAAATAGAAATAGTACCAAGAAGTGAAGAACTTGGTGGACTGAGCAATAATAAAAGTGACCCGAGCAAAAAGAAGAGGATAATTAGTAAAGAATAAGGCGGACAATGTATTTGTTGGACTCGCACTAATCTCATTCATGTTGGAGATTGTTATAAAGCTCCTTAATTTAAGGAACAAATTAGGAAGTAAAACATGGAGTAAAATAAGGAGTTTAATTCAAGAAACTATTAATTCAAGGAGTAATTCAAGGAGTAAATTTTCCTATAAATAGATGTGTAATTGTAATGAATTAATCATCCAAAGTGTTCAGTCCAATTGAGAAAAAAGCTTAGAGAGAAAAGCTTTTGTGAGAGAAAATTGAGAGTAATTTTCTTGGGTGTATTGGGTTGTGGGTTGTGAGTGTTGTAAACACCTTGTATAATTTCTCCCCTTTGAGTAAAAAGATCTGTAGCAGGTTTGGAGACGTAAGCAAGATTGGTCGAACTCCGTTATCAAATTTGTGTGTTATTTTTCTATTCTTGCTTTCTCATAAATCTGACTTATCGGGAATTGCGTAATTTTCCAACAACTGGTATCAGAGCTATTGGTGGTGATTTATGTCAATTTTCTACAAGGTTACTATTTACGTGAATAGTGAAATTTTTTCGACGATATTTGTTCGTTGAAAGAGGTGTTCTAATACACGGTGGTTTGTAGAAATAGTTAGAAACGATCCAGAGGAAGTCAAATTTGAGTGGGAGCAATGGCCGTAGATGAAGGAAAGGTGAAACTCGAGAACTTTGATGGTACAGATTTCAGGTTTTGGAAAATGCAGATAGAGGATTATCTGTATCAAAGAAATCTATATCAACCTCTCTCAGGGAAGAAGCCAGAGGCTATGAAGGAGGAAGATTGGAATCTTCTAGACAGACAAGCCCTCAGAGTTATTCGATTGACACTATCCTGTAATGTTATTTTCAACATAGCAAAGGAAAAGACCATGACGGGTCTTATGACAGCTCTTTCCAATATGTATGAGAAGCCATTAGCCTCAAACAAAGTGCACTTGATGAGGTATTTGTTTAATTTGCGGATGACAGAAGGTGTATCGGTAGCTCAACATCTCAATGAATTCAACACAGTCACAACCTAGTTGAGTTCAGTGGAAATTGAATTCGATGAAGAAGTACAAGCATTGATACTTTTGTCTTATTTACGAGAAAGCTGGAATGCTACTGTCACGACTGTGAGTAGCTCATCAGGAAGCAATAAGTTGAAATTTGACGATGTTCATGATTTGGTTCTTAGTGAAGAGATCTGACGTAGAGAGTCAGGTGAATTGTCAATTTCTTCAATTTTGCATACAGAGTCAAGAGGAAGAAATTCAACCAGAGGGAATGGATATGGCAGAACAGACTACCGAGGTAGATCAAAGGACAGGAGGTCCAAATCCAAGAATCCTAATAATTTCCATAGCTCGAAGACTATCGAGTGTTGGAATTGTGGAAGAATCGGGCACTACAAAAATCAGTACAAGAGTGCACTGAAGGACAAACAAGTGAAGGCAGAGGTAAATGTTACTTCCACCTCAGAAGGAGATGATGCATTGATATGCTCTTTGGAGAGTAAGGAAGAATCTTGGGTGTTAGACTCTAGAGCATCGTTCTATGCTACTTTATAGAAAGAATTTTTTGAGAAATGTGTCCCCGGAAACCTTTGAAAGATATATCTTAGTGATGACCAACTGTGTGCTATTATTGGCAAAGGTGTAGTGAAGATTAAGTTGAACGGGTCTGCTTAGGAGCTGAATAATGTTAGGCATATTCCCGACCTAAGAAGAAACTTAATCTCAGTAGGGCAATTGGTCAGTGAAGGCTACACTACGATCTTCCATGGTGATGATTGGAAGGTTTCAAAGGGCGCAATGACAGTTGCTCGAGGAAAAAAGAGTGTTAATACTGGAAAAGATTCAAGGAAGCAAAAATCCAGTGGATATGTTAACAAAGGTGGTGACTATTGACAAACTGAAGTTGTGCTCAACTTCAATTGGTCTGCTAGATTAACAAAGACTAGAAAAGCTGCTGCATTGATTGAGGTGTGAAGACAGATTGAAATCAGTCTTCAAGTGGGAGGTTATTGGAGATTGTTATAAAGCTCCTTAATTTAAGGATCAAATTAAGGAGCAAAACATGGAGCAAAACAAGGAGTAAAACATGGAGCAAAACATGGAGCAAAACAAGGAACTTAATTCAAGGAGCAATTTAAGGAACCATTAATTTAAGGAGTAATTTAAGGAGTGAATTTTCCTATAAATAGATGTGTAATTGTAATGAGTTAATCATCCAAAGTGTTCATTCCAATTGAGAGTAATTTTCTTGGATGTATTGGGTTGTGGGTTGTGAGTTATGAGTGTTGTAAACATCTTGAATAATTTCTCCCCTTTTAGTAAAAAGATCTGTAATAGGTCTAGAGACGTAAACAAGATTGGTCGAACTTCGTTATCAAATTTGTGTGTTATTTTTCTATTCTTGTTTTCTCATAAATCTAGTTTATCGAGAATTTGCATAATTTCCCAACAATTTATGTCTTCTTTCTTTCTACTTATAAAACGAAAAGCCAAAATCCAAATCCCAATTCTCTATCTTTCTTATATATTATTGAACAATAAGAAATGCCCAAAATAACTTAATTGTGATATGAAATTTCAAGCGTAAATAGAAAATAAAAGCTTAATCGAAAGCAAGAAAAGAAAGGAGACAAAGAAAAATGAATAATTTAAGGCTACACACAAAAGTAGAGAGTGGATTTTAATGAAGTGTTTGCACCTATTGCTAGGTGGAACATGATTCACATCATATTAGCCCTAGTAGCTCAAAAGGGATGGAATGTGTTACAATTGGATGTCAAATGTGTATTCTTACATGGAGAATTAAGTAAAGATGTTTATGTGGGTCAACCGAGATATTTTGTGAAAAGGAGAAGAAGACAAAGTG
Organism: Hippophae gyantsensis; assembly: GCA_030763125.1. Lineage (NCBI taxonomy): Eukaryota > Viridiplantae > Streptophyta > Magnoliopsida > Rosales > Elaeagnaceae > Hippophae > Hippophae gyantsensis. Next base: position 31,974,180 of record CM061030.1, read on the forward strand.
TAAAAACTTAGAAAGACTCTATATGGACTCAAACAAGCCTCTCAGGCTTGGTATAGCAAGATTGATAAGTATTTTAGGAAGGAAGCGTTTGAGAAATGCTACTGTGAGCACACATTGTTTGTAAAAAAAGGAAGTAAAGGCAGCATTCTCATTATAAGTCTTTATGTAGACGTTCTTATCTTCACTAGGAATAATGAAGCTATGTTCATAGAATTTAAAGGGTCTATGATGAATGAGTTTTCCATGATCGATCTTGGAAAGATGAAATACTTCCTTGGAGTAGAAGTGGTGCAAGGAGAAAAGGGAATCTTCATGAACCAAAGCAAGTATGCAAATGAGGTGTTGGCTCATTTTGGAATGAAAGATTGTAATCCAGTAAAGAATCTAGTTATCCCTAGGTGCAGATTGAAAAATATTAGTGGAGGTACTGTTGTGGATGCTACATTGTTTAAATAGTTGGTTGGAAGTTTAAGGTACTTAACAGCTACTAGACTAGACCTAATGTTCTCTGTGAATTTGGTCAGTAGATACATGAAGCATCCCACTAAAGAGCATCTCCTAACTGCTAAAAGGATTCTTAGATATGTGAAGGGCACTATAGAGTTAAGAGTTACATATAAGAAGGAATGAGATGAAGACTTGGTAGGATATGCAGCAGTGACTATACAATTGATTTAGATGATAGAAGAAGCACCTCATGATTTGTCTACATACTAGGAAATAGATATGTGTCTTGGGCATCCAAGAAACAACCTATTGTAACCATTTCGACAACTGAAGCTGGATTTATTATAGAAACCTATTGTGCTTGCCAAGGAATATGGTTAAGAAGAGTTCTTAAACAAATCCGACATGTTCAACGTAAGTGCACTACCATCTATTGTGATAATAGAATTAATCATATACATGTGAGATCTCATTTTTTGTGTGAACTATCAAATGAAGGATCTGTGTAACTTATATATTGCCCTACTCAAGAGAAAATATCTGATATCATGACAAAGCCACTAAAGTTGGAAACATTCTTGAAGCTCAGAGACAAGATGGAAGTATGTTTAAAGATAGAGTAAATTGATTGCATCAATATGCAATGCAATTTAAGGGAGGAAATGAAAGTGTCAAAATTAATATTAGTTTCTGTTTTGAATAAATCTCCTTGATTTAAAGAGAGTGTAACCAGTGATACGTTCTGGTTGTTTGCTTTAATTTGAATGTTTCACCGAGATTTTAGGGCTCAAAAACCCACATTTAAGAGTAGCTAAAAATGTTGTAACTTATTTGTAATCCAAAAGCCTATATAAAAGTTGGTTTCAATTTCAATAATAGTTAAGAAATTTAGAGTTTCAAAACTGAAATAGATTGTTACCTTATTAGCATCACCTTCTTAACTTATCAATTTCTCCCTTCTCATTGAGTTTCATCTTGAACAACCATTTCACACCTATCCTTTTTGCTCCTGTTGGTAGAGTTGTCAGTTCTCATGTCTCATTGTCTTCAATAGCTTTTATCTCCTTTTTCTTAGCTTCCTTCCATTTGGGTCATTTCACAGCTTCTTCATATGTCTTTGGATCTTTAGAGGCTGTGAACATTACAAACCATTTCTCTTCTTGTTCTCCTTCGAACAACTCTTCTCCTATCACATAATCTTGTATCCATAGTGGTTCACGCCTATTCCTCCCTTGAACTGAGCTCTCATTCCTTTCACTACTCGTTGTGTCTTGTGATGAACTTGTTACTGCTTCAGTATGTGTCTCTTCATCAATGATTTGAATTTCATTCTCATTTTCATCTACTGACATTGGTTGGCTTTCTTTCTACTCCAACACATCACCTTTTTATTCTTCATTCTTCTTCCAATTCCATTCCTCACTTTCTACAAATGTTACATCTCTACTGATCAGGATCTTTTTTGTTTTGGGATCATAGAGTCGATATGCCTTTGATTCTCCACTTAATCCTAATAAGATACACTTTATGCTTTTCTCATCTAGCTTTGTCCTCTTCACATCTGGCATATGGACGTAGTTGATGCTTCCAAATATTCTAAGATGGTCAACCGATGGCTTGTGACCACTCCAAGCCTCCTTTGGAGTTACCTCTTTCAATGCTACTGTTGGACTCCTATTTAAATTATGAATTGCATAATTCACTACTTTTGGCCAAAATTCCCTTGGAATGGATTTTCTAATCAGCATACACCGTACCATGTTCATAATTGTACGGTTCTTTCTTTTAGCCACGCCATTCTCATGAGGTATGTAGATAGCATTGATTTGCCTTGCTATTCCATTATTATAGAAAAAGCTTTGAAATTTCTTCGAGGTATACTCATCACTTCTATCTGTGTATAGGTATGCAATTGATTCTCCACATTCCTTCTCTATTCTGGCTCAAAACCTTTCAAACACACTTACAACTTCTGACTTTTCTGTTAAGAAATAGGTCCAAGTTTTGCAATTGAAATTCATCAATGAAGTTAATCAAGTACCTTCTCCCACTGTGAGAGACTGGTGTTATAGGTCCATAGATATCACTGTACACAAGTTGTAGTCGATGAGTTGCTCTCCAAATGCTTCTTTTTGGAATGACTTCTCTATACTGCTTTCCTTTCCTGCACACCTCACACATACTGGTTGAAACACACTAGTTGAAACACTAGGTTTTGGCATTCCAAGTACCATCTTCTTGTAATAGAGAGTTCTCATACGCTTTGGACTGATATGACCAAATCTGTGGTGCCATAGTTGCATTGGATCTTTTATGACATATTTCAGGCATGTAGTATTGTCTACAATTTCTGCTCTAACCAATGTCAATACAATAAACATCTTGTTTGCTATCATGATTGACTTCATAATCAACCCTCTCACTGAATGATAAATCTTGTACACATCATCCTTTATGACAATGGTTAACCCTTTATGTTGCAACTGCCCCATACTAAACAATTTTTTTAATTTTGGCACGTAGTAAATAGAGGTGATTACTTATACCAAACCATTAATTTCAAGTCTGATGTTGCCTTTTCCTTTCACTATCATCCTCGAATTATCTCCAGGTCTCATTGATTGTCGAAAGTCACCATCAAAGTTAGAGAACCATTCCTTTATGCCACACATATGGTTACTACATCCTGAATCCAGAAACCACACATGCTCTCTACTTGTGTTTATTCATTGTGATATAGGACATCAACAACATTTCATTGTCTTTATCTAGTTTTGCATAGTTTGCACCTTTTTCCCAGCTAGGACATTCATACTTGAAATGACCCAGCTGGTGACACTTGAAGCATTCCACAAGAGTTTTGTCAGGTCTTCTTCCTTGGTATCCTCCTCTACCTTGTCCTCTATCACTTCTACCTCCCCTAATACCTACTGCAACCTTTAATGCTTGCTCTTCCCCATTATGCTTTTGATGTTTCTGTTCATACACCATGAGAGAGCTTTGTAGTGCATCTATTGAAAGTGTTTTGATGTCTTTTGACTATTTAGTTGAACACACAATATAATTGTGTGTCATGAAGGTTTCGTAGGAATTTTTCCACAACCTTAGAGTCTAGCAATATCTTCTCCAATGTTCTGCATGTTGTTTGCTACCATCATCACCCTTTGAAAGTAGTCATTCATTGACTCTCCTTCCTTCATTTCCAACACTTCAAAGTCTCTTCGCAAGCACTGCAAATTTGCACGTTAAACGCCCTCATTCCCTTGATACTTGTGCTTCATAGAATCCCACAGCTCCTTTGTTATGTTCTTCTGAAGAATAGTCTTTAAAATGGATTTCTCAATTGCAGCAAACAAATAGTTCTTCACCTTGAGGTCTTTTAACCTCAAATCAGCCAACTCTGTGTGTTGTATTCCATTCAACACTTCACCTTGAGGTCTTGACTCCACTAAGTGCTATCATTCTTTAGAACGTAGAAGATTCTGCATGAGCATTTCCCAATGCTTATAATCCCTGTATAACTTAGGAATGCACAACTACCCATCTTTATCGCTTGATATTTTTCACGATCAACAACTAAGATTGTGGCTTTGATACCACTTGATAAGGTACCAACTGATTTTTAATCTATTTCAGTTTTAGAACTCTGAATTTCTTAACTATTACTGAAATCGAAACAAACCTTTATATAGGCTTTTTGATTACAAAGAAGTTATCACATTTTTAGCTACTTCTAGAAATGGGTTTTTAAGGCCTAAAGCGTCGGTGAAACATTTAAACTAAAGAAAACATTCAACATGTACGATTGGCTGCACTCTCCTTAAACCGATGATATTTATTCAAAATAGAAGTTTATAGAAATTCCTAAAAACCAGCTTCAAAAATAACTAAGTTAATTTTGACACTTTCAAATACAAGGTGAGTAAGGAATATGAAGAATAAACCAAAAGAAAGAAGCCAAAACAAGAATTGAAATAAGACATTTACACAACGTCGGTATAATTATTAATGCAAGTCCGACAAATAACGACCTACTCAACTCAAGGATACCTGTGGTTTAGTAATTGACGAATTCTAGTTGTAGACTCGCCTACAATGATGAAATACAATGTCGATCACACGAAAGGGCATATTGAAAAATCTAGGTTGCAACTTGCGATCAACTATTCATTGAGGTTAGTATAAATCTACAAAAGGGATAAATATGGAACATCAATATAATTACAAGTATGGTATCCAATTTTAATTAAAAATAGTAGTAAAAGAAAAATACCTAAATATATTCAAAAACATGCTAAAACATAAAATTATAACAAAATATTGTCCATATTAAGAATCACGATGGTAATTAAAAAAATCAAGAATAAAGATCTAATAGTAATAGAATACTACCATAGATTTAGATGAAAAATGCAAACTTATTTAATAAATATTAAATTAGATCAAATGATAATAACAAATAAAATTTCGCTAAAACAAAACTCTTTCCAATAAAAAACATTAAAAAAAATAAGAAAAAACAAAAATCTAAATAGTAAAAATTTAATTTGAATTTTAAGACGAAAGATCACATTTTTTCTTTATTTATATGAAATATATTATCTAATTTCTTTAGAACGTGATATTCAGTCTATTTATTTATAAAAATGATATAAAAATATTTAATAATTTTAAATATAAATAAAATTTATCAAGATATTCTAGTCATAGAGTGAGCGTAAAAAATGATGATACACTCACTAATTATGTTTATAACATTTTTAGTTTGATAAGGTATAGATAAATAACAAAAAACTCTAATGAATATTTGTTTAATTTTTTTTTATCAACAAGCTTTTTTATTGTTTATTTTTTATAAATAAGAGAACTAATAAATATATTTTTATAAATAAAATACTAATAAATATTTTTTTATAAGTAAAAGTATTAATGAATATTTTTTTATAGTTAAAAATATTACTATATATATTTTTTAAAATTAAATAATTAAATAATATTTTTGCTCAAATAAAATTAATCACATTTTTTCGTTTATTTTTTTTTATGGATTTCAACAGTAGTTTTTTTCCTGGATATGATTAGAGCTTACAAAACGTTGTTTAGAAAAAGGCCTAAACCAAGCCCAGTCAAACCCAACTAAATAGGCCGACCATATTTCCACTTATGTCACTAGGGTTTATATTTACGATGGTTAGGGTTTCATATTGACGCTCTTCTTGCGGACGGATAGTAATAAGCAGAGTCGCAAACCTAAGCAGCAATGGGTATCGAAGAAGTTCCAGATTTGATTTATTTTCTACGTTTCTTCAATCAATTTTCGTTGTTGGATTCTGAATTTTTGTGTTTGTATGTTTGGTGGTATTGAAATTATTTGGCAGCAAGAATCAAGGTTCATGAATTGAGGCAAAAATCAAAGCAGGATCTGTTGAATCAACTGAAGGATCTCAAGGCTGAGTTGGCTCTACTCCGCGTAGCCAAGGTCACTGGAGGCGCACCCAACAAGCTCTCTAAAATGTAAGTATTTCTCTCTATTTTCTTTTATTCTGATTTTGGTATTGCCTTTTCAGCCAAAACTTTGAATATCGAAAATGAAATGTATGTAAAACTAAGAGAAGTGTTTGTTTTGTCTTTTGTGTTATTCTATTTTGAAATGTTGTTAATGTTTTTGATTTATATTTGTGGTTGTTTTTGATTTTTATACAGCAAGGTGGTGAGACTTTCCATCGCTCAGGTGTTGACTGTGATATCACAGAAGCAGAAAGCTGCACTAAGAGAAGCCTACAAGAACAAGAAGTTTTTGCCACTTGATTTGCGTCCTAAGAAGACCAGGGCCATCCGTAGGAGGCTTACTAAGCATCAGGTAGCTTTATTACTACATATATTTTTTCGTTTTATTTTCCTATTACCAAGTTCCAGTCCCTAGTAAGCATTTATTTGTAATATTGGAATTTGAATTTTCTCTCTTTGACTATTGGAAAAATCTTAATGGTTAATTGTATAAGTCTGAATCCGAAATTCGTTTGTTTTTTGTAGTTTTTGGGTTTTGTTTTGATACGATTTTAAAGGAAAGTGATTATGTTAAAAAGTTGTTTGAAGAGAAACGTTTAGGAGTATGTCATAATTTTGTTTAAGGTGGTCCTGAATAGTATTTTAGTAATTATAGTATTTTACTAAAAGTGCTTTTCAAAATAAAACAATTGTGAAGTACTTCATTCGGAGATTTTCACACCATTGTAAGGTTTTTTCCCCCCATTTTAAAGCACTTTAAACCCAAAAATAAGTAGTTCCAAATGGACCTTTAGGCAGCCTGGTCTTCATTGAGCTGTTAGGAATTAATCTGGAGAAGCGATTGTTCTGTAAGGAACTTTAAAGTTGGCAACTAGTCTGATTACTGATGTATCTGTGATCTACTTAACATTGAGTTCTTGTGACTATGTTACTTGCTGGTTATTCAATAGTTGAATATACATGATTTTTCATTTCTTTATTGTAAGAAAAGAAGAGAGATTTGCTTATTCTTAATTAGTTTCTTTAGGTTCCTTTAACTACTTGAATATCATATACAGGACTGTTTTACTTGAATGCATAATGATTGCTCTATTGTTGCTTACAGTATGGTCATGTTTGGTTACAATAATTGGAATGGTAGCATTAAAGTATTTTTGTGTTTAGTTTGGCTATTAATTTGCAATGGAATAAAATGAGTTCCACCACTAGTTGAAGTACTCATTCCTTCCACACCTTTAGGAATAATGCTCTATTTTCTTCACTAATTGGTATTATCATCTATTACCTATGATTTTGTTTTCACTTGTCAAACAAACATAATAATAATATTATTGTTTCCATTGAATTCAATTTCTCATTACCATTACATTTTCATTCAACTAATCAAAATGACCTGTAAGTATATTGTGTGTCTGAAGTGTTCTATGTGCAGTATGAGCCCCCCCTTTTTTAAAATTAAGCTATTAAGATTCATTTTTATAGATAGATTAAATGGAAATCACTGGTTAAGTTTCTGTATATTTCACAAATCATGATGAGTTAAGTGAAATTTTTAATGTAGAGTTTGGTTACGAGAAATTTTCACCTACCTATTTGAAAAGAAAAGTTAAATGGTTGTGTAAAATTTTCTCATAGATGTATGAAAAATGAAAATTTGGAAAAGTAAACAGTAAAATTAATAGTGATTGAAATATATTGTGAAATAGAAATTAGGCTGTGAATATTATTGGTATAACTTAACTTTATATTGTGAATTTCCCCTAGATTAAAAGGATTAAAAATGTAGTTTGTATATTTATGCTTATGTTGTGTCATGTTTCTGCAGGCATCTTTGAAGACGGAAAGGCAGAAAAAGAAAGAGATGTATTTCCCAATGAGGAAGTACGCCATCAAGGTGTAGTGTCTGTTATGTTACATTAGGAATCATTGTTGGTACTTTTATATTCCAAGCTCTCTTGCTTAACAAGTTTTTGGCCTTCTGTTCGCTACTTTATATTTTGTATTTCTAGTTTCAGAAGACAAATACCTCTGCCAATTTAATGAGTATTTTTGAAGTTTTATTTAAAGTTGGGCACTATTATATAATCATAATTTGGTTTTAGAAAGAAATACTAGTAGTGCCTAGGGATGGGTGCCGGATTGGTTATGTGAACTATTTGTTATGATCAATTAATAGTTTTTTTATTGTTTAATTGACAACTCTTTTTTATTTTACATAATATTTATTCTATTATATTATTTAAAATATTGAAATTAATTTTTATTTTTTTAGTTATTTAGTACATGTTTTTAAGTTATATAAAAAATATAAATGTAAGAATAAATAAAATTTAATTTAATTAATAAAAGTATTTTTGTGTTTTAATAATAAAAGTAATTTCGTCATGTAATTATATGTATAAAACATAATAAGATTAGTATTTGTTTAATTTTAGATAATTATTCTTTCGGTATTATAATATATTATAATAATTATTCTTTCGTAACTTTATTTTTTTTATGTTTTTATTATTTTATTATGGTTATTACTTATATTTGTGGATAATTATGGACGAATAGAATGTCCATCCTTAATTATTGCATTCATACTACTAATATTTATATTTTGCTACATGTAAAAACAATTTGAAATTTGAAAAACTGATCTAGATAATGCTGACGTGTTAAAGAAGGGTGTAAATTTGTGTGCCTATATATCTTGTTTTACAGTAGATATTTACAGCATATTTGTTTTCCTTTTCCTGACTTGGTGTTGTGTTATATCATTTTTCAATATTTAATAGTATTAGGTGAATGATATAATTTGAAAAAAGTAATAATTAAAAATAAGTTATATTATTTTAATAATTTTTTATTAAATTATTATTATTTACTATCAAGTAATTAAAACTTGATTAAATTATAATCGATAATAAAAATAAAATTTAATATAAAATTATCTAACATAAATTATAATTAAATAAAAATTTATTAAAATATATTTTAATTTTTAATAAAAATGTTAAAATAAAGTAGTGATAGTTAATAAATGCATTAAGATAAATGTTTTTGTGAATTTTTATATTAATTTTTGTTTTATTGTTAGATATTTATGTTTAAAATTTAATTTTTAATAAAAATCTTAAAAATTAAAATAAATGTTTTTTAAATTTTTTTATATTAAGTATTAGTTTATTGTTAAATATTTATATTTTAATTACCGTTATTATTTAATATAAAAATAATAATATTTTAATAATAAAATTATTAAAATAATATAATTTATATTTAATCAAGTATTTTTTATATCTAAAAAATTAAATATCATAATAATTTAATATAATAGACTTTTATAACATTGTTTTTCTATTTTTTTATTTTTCTATTTAATATAATTAATCATTAATCAATGATTTGTATGCGTTAAATTCCTCTTAAAAATTTTAAAAAGTAACTATTAATATATTGAAATATATATGTAAGCAAATCCTTTTTAAATTGTTAATACTTTAAAGGGATTTGCTGGCGTTGTCATAATAGGGTATTTTTATGAGAGTTGTTACATTAGACTAGTTTTGTCACTTTACGATCTTCAAATCTAATCTTCTACTTATTTATCAAGATAAGGTCATATATTTAAGATATGATTTATATCACATGTTTATAATAACATGAAATGATGGGTTGATTGTGATTGATTTTATAATAATATTGATAAATAAAAATATAATAATAAAAATAATATCTTCAGAATTTATATACATAAAATAATAAAATAATATATTTAAATTAAATAATTATAAAAATAATATTTTTTATATTTATTTTATATATTTTTATTATTAAAAAATGATATATTATTTTATTTTTAATGTAATTTAAATTAAATTATAATTATTTTAATTCATTTAATTCGTTCAATATTTAATTATTTTAATATGTTAAATTAAATCTCGTTTAATATTATCATCGTATTAATTTTATTATTATAAATTTTAAATAATATAGATATTGGTAATTAAATCTAAAAAAATATATATTTATAATAATCATAAATTTATTATACAACAGTGATATAACTGTCGATACCCTTTTTACGTGAAGCCGTGGAGGTGCCATCTCCCCCTCATGTGTTTATTAAGTTCTAGCTGGTACTTAATTTTACATTTTGATATTGTTGTCGACATCACAAGCATATTACTAAGATTCTATTATATATATATATACTCTGGTGTAAATTGATATGTAATTTATAAATTTTATAACTTCACATCATTTTCTCTCACTGTTTTTTTTTTCATATGAGTTTAGATGATATAAAATATCTTATTTATTTTAAGTAAGTTTAAATAAGATAAATAAAATTTAAAAAAATAATAAAAAAAATAATTATTTATAATAATTATAAAAATATTTCAGTTTATATATATATAAATTATTTGAAGTTTAGAAAAAAATATACGGCGGATAACTTATTTTTTCATAAAAGAATACATGTTTTTTTTTGTTGTAAAAAATATTTTTTTAAAAGTTCAAAATAAAATAAGATACAATGAGATAAGATTTGAAAGAAATTAGATTATTATAATCCATAGATTCATTAATATATCTAACAATAACGTTATATTTAAATTAAATATAGTTGTCTAAATGGTTGGTACTGAAACATTACTAATAATATCATAGTCTCGTAGATCGAGAACCTAGCTTGCAATATCAGAGTTAAATGATTGAGAACAGTTTTTTTTTTTAAATATTATTTATAATTTGTAATAAACCAACGATGGGATTATGTGTAGGTTTAATTAATATATGGGTGTCGTGTTGATATTTGATAATACGAGAATATTGTGTCTATATGCTATAATTTGTTTTAAAGTTTTAACCTTGTAATCTCTGTATTAGAAATTAGAATAGAAATGAATCAAATTGAAGACAAAAGTGAAAGAAAGGTTTATATGTATCTATTAAAAATTGTATTGAATTAGAATAAAAATATTAATATTGAATAAATAAAATAAAGACATTTGTTTTTTAATATTCAAATATCCTATTTCAAAAAGGCTAATGTGTTAGGCAATAACTTGATGCGCTTTGGTCTCTTTCCAAGCCAAGTGAGCCTCTGCTTATTGCTTCAAAAGAAGGACTAGTGCTTCTTTCTAAATAAGGGCTTCAAAGAGGTGCTGAAAAATGCAATACAAGGACTAGTGCTTGTTAGCGTGCGTACTAACACATTTTTTATGTTATAAAAACAAATTGTGTGAGAAAGAGAATAAAAATAAAACTATAAATAAAGGAGTTTATCCTATTTAAACCTAAATCTTCTTTTTTAGATAGAAGAAGAAAAAGCAACAAATGTATAAGCTATACTGTAGCTTACACTGCACTACATACGTTTATTTTTATTGTATATTGGTATAAAACTTATTCCAGTCAACTAGTGTGTTAAAACTGAGTAATAAAAGTTTTGCCTATCAAAAATAAAAATGCTTTTATATATATATTTGGATAATTTCGTATATAACCATTAAAAAGTTATCTTAATTATCATATAAATGTAAAAATAAAAGGGATATAATTATCGTAATAATGGACCAATAATTATATTTTCATTATTTTTAAAAAATAAATACTCAAAGTTTATCCTCATATTTAAAAAAAATAATCTAACATATTACACTCAATAAATCTATATAACAAATAACTGTGTAATAAGATAACTGTTTATAACTGATAATTATCTACAACATTACAACAACTTAATCTTAATCAAGTAGTGATAAATTATCAGTTTTATTCTTTCTCTTATATATAGTTATATATGCATAATATAATATTAGATCTTAAAATCAATATCAAACATCATACTTCTCGTAACAAAGAATCACAACTAAATACTCTCTTTTCATATAATTACTAGAACGAGACTGAAATCTCTTCTACTCTTCATTTTATTGTTACAGGCTTAAGACCAAAAACCACCCTTATAAGATGGTCCAAGTATCTAACAATTTATTCATCTTGTAGATTATACGGACAACAATCCTACCTGGTGTTAACAAAAATGGGTATCAATATCTGGCGTCATCTGTAGCAAAAGAAGTGTGTTCTGTTTGGATGAAAAATTACAAAATGATTGGACTCTAAAAAAAGTTCTCCAAGTCCTTGATCCGCTAAGAAATAAAAGAAATAGAAAAAAGAAGATATTTGAAAAAAAGAGACCATGGACCTTAGTAGTAATATTTTCTAGCTAGAGGATACCAAAATCTTCTGATATGCTATTTTTATCTTTTTATGGATTTGTGAAAAATTCATGGATCAGACTGTTAGCTCTACCATTTAGACCTCGATAATTAATCAAGAGGTCCAACTTGATAACCAATAGGCCATGCTTCCCGCTCCACCGTAGTCTATCAAAAATATGGGCACGATACCTAGACCAACCTACCTCCAAATGGCCAGGCAAGCCAAAAAAGCAAGGCAAGCTCAAACTTGAGCCTACCTGGACATGATGGAAAATACACGTTAGGTCATCCTGAAGTGTCTACCAAGACCACAAGTTCCTGGAACAATTATGGTCTCAAAATATATTCTTGAGACATCTTCCAATGCCCAAAGTGCTCAAGGACAAACCTATAACAATATAGGGTTAACATGCAAGTTGATTGCCCACAATCGAACTAGAGTCCCTCATACGTTATCTGTTCATCATAGCCATCCAACCTTGAATGCCAGATCATAATCCCACCAATTGTTTGGGACTAACCCAAGATGCTTCTGTTCTGAGCAAGCAACCTCAGTAGTAAATGATCCCCTAAAAGTCTAGGATGAGATACTAATTATTCCCCATCCCACCATTGACAGATTTGTTGAACAATTACAAGAGGTACAAGAGAGGCTAAACCATGGTAGATTCCCAGACTTGGTAGTCTCTATTGAATCCTCGTTCACACCAGAAACCATGGTCATCCCACTTTTTGATAATTTCAAATTTCCTAACATTGGTACATATGATGGCAACAAAGATCCCTTAGAACATCTGAAGAATTTCAAGGGTTGGATGGATCTTTATGCCTACAATGATGCAGTGAGATATCGAGCCTTCTAGCTCACTTTCACAGATAAGGCCAAGGCTTGGTACTGAACTTTGAAGCCCAGCACTATCAGTTCCTTCATGGAATTTAGGGATCTTATCTCACTTCTCAGTTAAAAGAAGAAGGCTAAAGACATTGGCACATCTACTGACCCTAAAATAGGGAAAGGGTGAGTCTTTAAAAGTTTTCTTTGACATATTTGATACTAAGAAAATATAAGTGATAGATTTCTAGAATAATATCTCAAATGCCTCTGAGGTTTAACATATCTTCATTTATGCCCTCAAAGTTTATAAAATATAAAAAATGTACTTAAACTTTAATGATGTTAATTTTCCATGCATTACTATTTAGAATACAATTCCTTGGCTTTGATACCAATTTTTAAGGATCGATACAATTTTTAATTGGGGATTAATATTGACCAAGTTGATGGTCTTTGTCTATTTATGGAAGACAATAATTAGTTTAAAAAACTTATTATTTTTTGGTACAAATCTAATTTTCTTCTATATTTATTACAGTTGCATAATATATTATATTCTTCATTATGTTGGTTGCTTCATTCTAATCCTGAATCTATTAATTGTCTTTTAAAATTAAAAATTATTCTTTCATTTGTTAAATCTAATAGTTCTAATTTATATACTAATGATTTGATGTTCATAGAGTATTATCTTGATAAGTCATATGTATTGAATGCATATTATTTTGTCCTATTTGTAGTATACAAACAAGTTTTTCTTGTGTACATATAGTGTATTTATAATCTTCAAAGAAGTAGTATCCAAATATTAAGTTGTTGAATTTCTCTTCCTTTATTCTTACATATTTTTTACTAAAATAGTTTTTTAATGTTCTTGAAACAGGATGGTCTATGATTCTTATGATAGTTTTAATATAATATGTATAGATATCTAATAAGGTGTTAAATCTTTTAAAATTTTCAAGACAAGTTTCACAATCTTCATATTTAAAGTATTTATTTAAATGATAGAGATAACCTTTATCAAATATTTTTAATAGAATTAGATTTCTATCTTTGATTTTATTTGGAATTATTAGTTGTTTATTTCTAAAAACAGTTTCCATTTTCTTGTTTTAGCAGTATTATGTCTTGTTGTAAGCAAATATTTAAACATTCAAGATTCGTAACTGACTTAAATTTATAATTATTATACCTAAATTTTATGGGTCTACCACGATCTTTTCTTTTGTTCGTCTTCTTTTGTTACACTTGTTATGCCTCATCTTTACTCAAACTTCAACGCCATTCTGGCAATGGTGAGCCTTCTACATCCGTACATAAATGGTGTCCAATAGTTAACTTACTAAAGAAGAGTAACTGAACTCCATTTTATTCAAAGGATAATAATTATTACAACTTACAACTAAGAACCTTGAAGAGGTGCTTAGATGCTCATAATTATTAGGTATAATATTATTGGTTTTAAGATTTCTAGATAGAGGGTTTTCTATGCTAGAGTTTTTTTTGTGTGTTTTAGAGTAGAAAGCTCTAGATTTTTGTGTATTCATGTATGTTTTGAAATGAGAATAAAGATTCCTTTTATAGCACAAGGAATCCCTATTTACAAGATTAAAATTATTATTTTACAAGATAGCCACTACTTTTTTCCTTGGCACATACTGCCGACTAAGATGTGGGATCTACATCTTTATTTCCTTTGTCGCCTTCTATTGATAATTTCTTTTCTTATTTTTCTTTGTCATTTTCCACTGATGGTTCTTTTGATGACGTTGATGATGTCGTATCTTTATCTTTTCGATCTTTGGTGTAGAGGATGCATCTGTGGTCTTTGGTGGCTTTTCTGGCATAGAAGTAGAATACCTTCCTTGTTTCTAGACCAATTTACAAGTTGTTGTAGTTAAAATTGGTTTCATATTTGGTAATTTTTTCACCATCCTCTTCTGACAGAGCCATGCTACTATAGAATATGATGATGACTTTACTAGTTGAATAATTTATTTTGATCTGAGTAGAATTATCAATCTTTCCTAGTTCATAGTAAATTTTGCTTAACGATTGACCTCTTAGTACACAGAGTTCTTCTGTATTGAATTGCTTTTCTAGAAGTGCCATTAGTTTGAGAACTTCTCTATTTTTGTTAGAAATCCCTATCTTGATTAAGTGGTAGGGAATAATACATCCTTCATCATTCCAATCCATTAATGAATTGGAAAATCTAAGATAAACAAGTTTATCATCTACTTTAATCTTCCTAATGATGTTCTTGATTGCTCTTTTAAAATTCTCTAGGAAATAATTTAACTACTCAAATTAATTCTTGGATATATATTTTATATTAGTCCTATATGAAAAGCTTTATACACAAATATTGGATAAGCTCCTTCCAAGATATTGAATTTAATTTATGTAGGAAATTCCTTGTCTGTAGTATAGAACTTCATACCTTCAATATATTATTGGGTAGACTTTCTAGCCAAGTTATAGAGACTAAACCATTATGGTTTGCTGAGGTTTATATATTGGTTCTTCTCATCTTTAATGATTGGAGTATTTATAGGGGATGCCTCATTGAATAACACTAAATGCTTTATTATTTTTGATGTCTCTAGAGGAGATGCTTATCTAAATAGTACTGGAGGTCTTGCTACTTTTTCAAGATTTGTCAATCTACTTGGAGGTGTTGGTTATTTTTGTAATGTTGTAGAATAATTTCTTACCATCTCCTCTAGAGTTATTAGTTTTAGTGTTTTGTAATTGGCATAACTACCTTTGGCTTCTATTCTATTGGTGAAGGCTCTATGAGTTAATCCACTAATTTCTAGAATAGATTTAATAGCTTCTACCCAGTTGTTATAAATCACATAAACTTTTTCTGTTCTTCTTTTTCTACCTCATTTACCCAACTGAGCTTTTTGGTTTGAGAAGTTTTTTGTGAACTATTAGGTTCTTCATTTTTATCTTTAGAAGTTTGACTTTCTTTAGATTGAATTTTTAATGAAGATTCCTTTTTTGAGCTTTTGGTCTCTAGAGGTTGTTTTGAAAAATTAAGCTCTTCCTATTTCTTTCTTGTTTCCATAAGAGATTACTTGAGATATAACAACTCGAGTTATTCCTGTAGAATTTTTATCTCTTTTTCTTTTATCTTGATTTTAATGTCAAGATGTTCCATTCATGAAAGCATAAAAATAGTTAGAAGTGCTAATTCTTTGGTAATAGCATCTACTAAGCTATTTTTATGGCCTAAAAGATGTTCAACATCAAAATTGTAATAGTTGAAGCATTGTTGCCATCTAACTAATCTTCCTTGTTTGTAATCACTTGCAATATTAGTTCTTAAGAAATAACCAAAATTCTTGTTATCTGTTCTAACAATGAATCTGGAGCTTATAACATATATTGCAAATTTCTTAATGCCTTTTTTGAGAGCTAAATATTCTTTTTCATTACCATGGTAATTTAATTTTGAACTTTGGAAAGATCCTGATGTATATCTATAAAGATATTCATCGTTTTCATTTACTCTTTCTTTAAGAACTTCTCCCCAATATTCTTATGAAATATCTGTCTCAATTATCATCTTATCATTTGGTCCTGGATGGTATAAAGTTGGAATTTTTTACCTTTGCTTTTACTTTATCCATATATAGAGTATCTTCTTCGGTCCATTTCCAAATATGATCTTTTTTCAATTTTGCTTGTAATGGTTTTCTCATTTTTGCAAATGTTTCTTGATGTATGCTTTTGCATATGTTAAACATCCTAAAAAACTTTGTAATTGGTTTTTTCCTTTAATTTATTAGGAAAATCTTGAATATTATTTAGTAAATGGGGTTGTAGATTATGTTTTCTATCTTCAATTTTCAACCCTAAATATTTATTTTTTTGTTGAGAAAGTATTGCTTTCTTTTCAAAGAGTACAATGCCTTCTTTTCTACATTCTTGTAGAATATTGATAATATCTAAATAATGTTTATTTAATTCATTACTAAAAACCAAAATATCATATATGTAAACACAACAAATATCTTGCAATTTCTTGAAAATATTATCCATATATCTTTGAAAAATACCTGGAGCTTGTTTTAATCCAAATGGTATAACTGTCCATTGAAATTTTCCTTGAGGACAACTAAATGTCGTTAGTTTTTGGGATTCTTGGTACAGTCTTATTTTCCAAAGTCTGCTTTTGCAATCAAAACTCGAGAAGTATTTATTTCCTTTTATTAATGATAATAGTTCTTCCTTTTTTGGAACGAAGTATCCATCATCAATGGTTTCTTTATTCAATGCTTTAAAGTTTATTATCATTCTATTTTTTCCTCTTCTTTTCTCAGCTTCTTTTTCAACTAAGAATGCTAGACTAGAGTGAGGTAAATTACTTGGTATTATGACTTTTAATTCCAAAAGTTCTTGAATTTTTTTTCCAAATTCAATCTTGTCTTTTAGTGTATAAATCATTGGTTTTACTCTTATGATCTTGTTAGGATCTCTTAATTTTATGTTGACTATTGTTTTAGATTTATTAATTTTTGGATGCAAAAGATTTTTTGAACTGACTATTTTTAATAGTTTTATGATGCCTGTTAGGGCTTTGTCTTCTTGTATTTCATCGAGAAAAGAGTTTTGTTTCTCTTCTATATCTAATGAAATATTCTCTAAATAAGGTTTTTGTTGGTATTTTATCTCATCACGTTTCATTTTTTATGTTGTTGCATAAAAGTTGAGTTTGAGACAGTTAAAGCTTTTCTTATTTTTGAGACATAGATGGTATCTTCTTCTATGATTGTGAGACTTATTTTATCGAAATGTTGTGTAAAAGGTTGATTTAAGTTTAGAAAATTATTTCCTATTAACAAATCAACTCATGTTTCCTATTGATATATGGTAGGAATGTGAAACTTTTCTCCTCCTATCATTATATCAATATCTTTTAATATCTTATTAATATTTATTGTAGTATTATTAGCAATTCTTAAAATTAAATCTTTTGGCGCTTGTTTCTAGTTGTCTTCTGGAAATACATATTTACTGGCTACACACATATTAACTCTTGTATCTATATATGCATGTAATGTTATAACTTTTAAATTTTAGTCCTACTTTAATGTAAGTACTATTTGGATTTGTAATACTATACAAATCATCCATCTTTTGATGAAGAATATTCACAATTTGAGTGTTCATATTCTGAGTTAGTTATTTCTTCCTCAGTTTATTCAAATAGATAGATACTATACGTATCATCTATATCAGATTCCTCAATTGGTTATAATTTCATTTTGAAAGCTTCTTCCAATTTTTTTGCTTTTTATGGGAATTCCTTTTTATGTTAAAGTATTCTTAAACATTCGTTCACATAATTTTCTTTTTCATTACAGATCCAACATCTGCATTTTTTTTCCTAAAGGGAAATAATTTCTGTTTTCAAAAGGTTTATACTTTTTTCTTCCAAAATATATTTTCTCTATTAAATCTCTTTTTATATTTTCGGAGGTGGTTGTCTTCTTCTATATGTGGTATCAGGTTATTCTGTTATTTACCTATTTCTTTCTCTCCCATGTGGGTTAGATGTTCCTTCTTGGTAAGGGACTGACAATGAAATTGGTTTCATATGACCTTTTAGGGTCATGTTTTCTGGTTCAGAATCAGTCTCACTGATTGTTGTCATATCATCATCTTTTTTGTTAGTACAAAGTTTTTCATTATAATTTTTTTCTATTTCTTCATTAGTTATTGTCAATAAACTAACTAATTTTTCTATATCCCTATTTTTAGGGTTCATAAAGTTTCTTTCTAATTCTTTTCTATATTCCATTAAATTGAAATTATCTCTTTGTTCTCAGATTGTTCTTCATTTTTAGGAATCAAGGAATCTGATCTCCTAGGTGGTTCTTCTTTTAGTCCTTCTAAGGGATCATATTTATAACATATTATTTCATTATTTCTATGTATGATGTATACATCTTTTCTTAATTCTGAAAATTTCTTGTGTATATCTTGTTGTAATTTATTATAATCATATCCTTTTATTTCTTTTTGTGCATTTATTAGTTCTTGTAAATATTTTGTGTTTGACTTTGGACTAAATCCATTTCTTTTGTTGACAATTGTACATTTTCAAATAATGTTGCTTAATTTTTTGCTACGCCTACTAAGCTTTCATTTACTTCCAAATGCATATTTTTTTATTTTATCTTTAAACATTATTATTTCTTTCCTAATATACAGTCATGAACTAATCCCTATATTATTTTAACTTCATTTTCTAGTTTTTCAACTTCTTTTTGATTAGAAGCTTCTCTTTCATGTTCTATAAAAATAAACCTTGACATGTTATTATTTCTAACAACATTACTTTTTCTTCCTGTTATCAAGGATTTTTCTTTGATACCTAATTTCCATTCTTCTAGTATTTCAAAGTCTGTTAATATTTCTAGTTTTATTATTTATCCAAGTTCTTTAAAAGCTATCTATTTCTATAAATTCATTTTGTCCGTATGTTAAACTATTATGACTATTTATTAAAGATTATGATACTAGATAATGTATTGAAAATAGATGATTTCCTTCTTTCATTAATTCTCCTATTTCAAATTCATAAGCTAGACTTAATACTTTATTTATACTTTTATCATGTATATTAATAAAAAATCTAGGATATGTTATAAATTTTAACTTTTGGTATCCTAAGTTACAATTGATCATTCCAAATAAGGCATATTTTCTATTTATTATTATGTTATCTAATAATGCTATTTTTATTTATGTATTTATTCCTTCTCTAAAATGAGCTTTTATTAATATTTATATTCCTCCTAAAAGAATGTATCCAATTTTTTCTTTATCTCTATGAGAAATTTTGGATTGTTTATTTAATATAGTTTCTTTATAAATTAATGGTATATTATACCTTTTTTTGTTTTTGTAATTTTAATACTCATTTCTTTATTACTTATGCCATAATAAATTATGTTTTTCTTAGGGAATAATTTTCTTAATAAAAATGATGGGTCTTTAAATCCATTTCCTTTAAGATTTAGTTTTTCTTTTTGAATTTCTTTAAACTTCATTTTACTTATTATCATTTTCTGTGATCCTAAAATATTTTTTGTTTCTATGTCTATTATTTCTTAGTTTATTTTTTCTTCTTTTATTTTAGAATGTTATTATTCACTTTCGTTAGATTTAACTTATGTTATATTTTAGAGATATTTTTGAATTTTTTAAAACCTTAGGGATATTTTTTAAGATTCCTTAAAGCTTGGGGGTATCTCTGATATTAATCCTAGATTGCCCATACTTTATTATCATCACAACTTTATATCAAGCTCTATGCTAAAAACCCTTACTAAGGGACGTGTCCAAGGATCTTCCCACAAAATATTCAGAGGCTTCTAAATTGATCAACACTTATATTAATATAGGTGAAATGATCTCTACTAGAAAAAATCAAAAGCCTTTCAGGAAAGAACTACCATAACAAAAGCAAATAGGGAAGATGAACCCCACGCCATGATAACAAAAAGTCCAAGTTGGACCAAAGAAATGATAGAAAGGTCGTGGATGGAAATCCTATCTATCCTAAATGAAGTTTCAAAAGTTACACTCCTTTTAAGATAGCTAGAGAGGTTATTCTCACTACTACAATATATGCTTTTGGTCTTGAGATTTTAGCCTCAGTTATTTTAAAAACCAAGGCCATATGATTTTGATCATAGTTTGATAAAAACTGAGGTTATGGTGTATACATATAGCCTCAATTTTATCAGTAACTGTAGCTATAAGTTAAATTACAAAAAATATTTAAATATATATATAAAAAATTTATATAGCAACAATTATTAAATAATTAT
Organism: Hippophae gyantsensis; assembly: GCA_030763125.1. Lineage (NCBI taxonomy): Eukaryota > Viridiplantae > Streptophyta > Magnoliopsida > Rosales > Elaeagnaceae > Hippophae > Hippophae gyantsensis. Next base: position 31,995,050 of record CM061030.1, read on the forward strand.
GATTATAATAAAATAACATAGTTTTTAATATTAAAATACTGTATGTCATTCATTTAAAAGAAATACAAAAATTATTTTTCATTTTTTTATTTTTCTCTATTATTAATCTTTTTTTCTTTTATAATATATATATATGAAATTTTTACATCAATTTTTTTTCACTCTTTTTTTTACTCTTTTTTTCTTAATTTTCTAATTAATTTTGTCCACGCCTCAACTCGTGCGCAATTAAGTAATATATATATATAATATTAATAACCCTATCCCCGCTTAAATAATATACATATATAATATTAATTACCACATCTCACTTAAGTAATATATATATATTAATATTAATTATCTAACCAATTATTCCAGCCTCAATCTCACAAAATAATTTTCCTAAATCAACCATCCATGAGATCCGGAGCTCGCGTCATTTGATTTCTCACCGAGTAGCACCATGCCTCAAGAAATTGTCGACAATATTCTCCAATAGCTCTTCCTTTCTAGTACTTCGCTCGACATTTATGGGAACTCTTTTCCCTGACCTCTCTTCTTCTTTTCTCTCTGTTTTATTTTTGTTCATATTTCCTTCTTCGCAACTCGACGACCGACCGTTTCTATTGTCGTTGCTCGTGACTCAACTCTAGGTAAGTGTAATACCCTCTTTTTTTACAATATCAATTCATATATGTGTTGATTCTTAGTGGATTAGTTCTGCGCATAATACATTTCAGTTAGGGTTATTTTTTTCATGTATGAATTTATATTTATTAGGATGTATAGTGAATCATTTCTTAAATTTAGATAATGTTATTTCCAACTTTTGATATTTTCCTCTAGATTTTTTTCATTGTATGATTTGCTTGACGACATAGTCAAATATCTTAGAAATTAAAGTAGTCTTATTTTGAATTTTATGAAATTGAAAAGTGTCAATAAGACAATTGTTAAACTATGTTATTCTTAGAAATACTCGATACTTGCATATTTACATTTTCTAGGTATGCAGTAAATCGGTGCTTTTGCTATAAAAATACTTTAAATGCATGAATTCATAGATATTATGTCATTTTGTGATAGAACATAGCTCCGCTCTATAGTAAAACTTATGTTAGCTTTATATTGTATGTTTGGATAAGGATCACTATCCATAAACTATTAGAAGGACAATTGTGAGAAATTATATATTAATTCATGAAAGAGTAACGTGATGCTACTTAATAATTTTTTTAGGTTGTTATTTTAGAAAAAACAATATATAGTTGTGTTTTTTAAAAAACATTATAATTATGTTTCCCCTCATTAAGTATATCATTATATTATCAATGATTCATAAATAATATATAATTTCTTTAAAATTATACTTATCATGAATTACAATGTCTTTATAGATAAGATTGTGTCACATTATTTTGAAAAAAATATTAAATTTGAGATATATAAATCTAAAATATTATAAAGTATGTTAGCATGATACTTATTAGTCTATATTATCTACCAATTATTATATTAATTAAGATTTTTATTTTATGTTTTAACTAAAATATTGAATATTTGATATTATGAATGAAAGGATAGCATATTGTTTCTTTATTTTATTCTCCAAACCCTTGTTTATTTTTTTCTTGATTCTTTTTTACTTCTTTGCTTCCGTTTCTATTATTTGGGCACACTTTTGCCAATTCTACTGGAGCAAATTTGACATATAATTTATAACATGTATATTTTAGTACTTCATTCGTATTTTGTATTTAAAAAATATAATTAAAATACCTCTAAATGGCTAGATGTACGTGAAGGAACATGGACACGACCCAACCAAAAAATATTATAATAATATTTCATTAACAATTATATAAAAAATATTAGTATTAAAGTAAGGTAGCATATTGAAATGTATAAAAATTTCACTTGATTGTCTTAATCTTTTCAATCCAAGTGTATTCTTGTATTTTTTTCCTTCTAATTTATTTTTATAACCAATACATGTATTGTGTTATTTAGAATGGATAAGTCTTGGATGCATAAGCCAAGAGTTTCACAAGATTATTTAGAAGGAGTAGAAGCGTTTTTGAATTTTGCTTGGTTGAATGCTACAGACGATAAGCCTATTCGATGTCCTTGCAAAGATTACATAAACATAGAATTTCAAAATATTGATGATATACAAGATAATCTTATTTGTAAAGGGATTGTTCAAACTTATATAAATTGGTATATGCATAGAGAACCCCTAATTCAAGAGAATGATGAAACAAACAAATCACTAAACCGTCGGATCAAATCCATAGATAAGGAGGATTCTGTTGTTGAGATGGTAAATGCAATAGAAAATGAACCCAACATAAATCAGGATGAATTTAACAAGATGTTAGAAGATGCAGAAAAACTGTTTTATTCTGGTTGCACAAATTTCACCAAGTTGTCTACAATGGTGAAATTATACAACCTTAAAGCGAAACATGGGTTCTCTGATGTCGGGTTCACTGATATAGTAAAGTTAACTCATGAAATGCTCCCAAAGATAAATGAGTTGCCTACTTCTATGTATGAAGTGAAAAAAACATTAAGTAAGTTTGGTATAGAGTATGTAAAGATTCACATTTGTCCAAATGATTGTATCCTTTATAGAAAACAATATGAAAATTCTACTCAATGTCCGGAGTGTGGTACTTCAAGGTGGAAGGCTACATCAAATGGTAATGAAGTAAAAGAAGGAGTGCCAGCTAAAATGCTTTGGTACTTTCTGCCAATACCTCGTTTTAAGAGAATGTTTAAAAGTAAAGAGACATCGAAGATATTGATGTAGCATGCAGATAACAAATCCATGGATGGTATTTTCCATCACCCAGTAGATTCCCCGTGTTGAAAGGTAGTAGATGAAAAGTGGCCAGATTTTGGGTCAGAGCCTAGGAATTTACATCTTGCTATTGTTGCTGATGGGATCAACCCTCATAGCAATCTAAGTAGTAGATACAGTTGTTGGCCAGTGATTATTATCACATATAACCTTTCTCCTTGGTTATGCATGAAAAGGAAGTTTATGATGCTTTCCATGTTAATTTCTAGACCAAAACAGTCGGGTAATGATATTGATGTCTACTTGGAGCCTCTTATTGATTATTTGAAGAAACTTTGGGACAAAGGAATTGATGTGTATGACTCATACAAAAAGGAGTACTCCAATCTTAAAGTAGTGGTATTGTGGACAATAAATGATTTTTTGTCTTATGGAAATTTGTGTGGACATGTGACCAAGGGGTACAATGCATGTCCAGTATGCAGTGAGAAAACTTGTGCTCAATATCTATTACATTCAAAAAAGATTTCTTTTGCTGGACATACTCGATTCTTGACAAAATGGCATAAGTTTCGATCTCGAAAGAAAGGTGTAAGTAACAATGAAGAAGAAGATACTCCAATGGCTTTGCAGGGAGAAGAAGTGTTACACAAATTACAAGGTATGATATTCAAGAAGTTAGGAAAGTGGAACTTAGTTCTGAAAGCAACGACTAAATTACAACAAAAATTAAGAGGAAAAGGAAAAGGAAAAGAAATGCAAAAAGAAAAATGCAGTCTAGGGAAAAGAAAATTCAAAATGATTGCAAAGAAGAAGGTAAAACCTAACAACGGTGACAAATGTTGGAAGAAGATGTCAATTTTTTGGAATTTTTCTTATTGGGAAACATTGCATGTATGCCATATACTAGATGTGATGCACATAGAAAAGAATTTATGTGATACTCTAATTGGAACACTTCTTGATATTCCTTTTAAAACAAAGGATGATATTGCGGCCAATATGGATCTAAAAGAATTGGGTATTAGAAAAGAATTGGTTCCAATTAAATAGGGCTCATAGGCTAAGTTGCCTCCTGCTTGTTTTACACTTTCTAGGGATGAAAAGATAAAATTTTGCAAATGTTTATTAGGATTGAAAGTTCCCAAAGGTTACTCATCAAATGTTAAAAACCTAGTATCAATGCAAGACTTAAAGTTATATGGTTTAAAATCACATGATTGTCATGTTCTTATGCAACAATTATTGCCGGTGATAATTAGATCAATTCTTCCAAAGCATGTTCGTCGTGAAATCACTCATCTTTGTTTTTTATTCAATTCCATTTGCAAGAAAACAATTGTAGAATCTGAGTTACATAAACTACAAGTTGAACTTGTTGAGACATTATGCTTACTTGAAAATTATTTTCCACCTTTGTTTTTTGATATCATGGTTCACTTAACTATTCACCTTGTTAGAGAAGTGTAGCTATGTGGTCCTGTATACATGCGATGGATGTATCCTTTTAAAAGATTCATTAAGTTCTTGAAAGGTTATGTTTGTAACTGTAATCGACCAGAGGGGTGCATAGTTGAGTGTTATATTGCAGAAGAAGCTATTGAGTTTTGCTTTGAGTATCTATCTGGTGTATCTACAATTGGAATCCCTTAGCCTAGGTTTTCATTGGGTAGTGGTTTAGAGAATATTGGTGAACCAATAAGTTCGGGCTCAGTTGAAACCATCGTGCAAGTTCAATGGGAACAAAGTCATCATTTGGTGCTTGCAAACAATAAAGAGATTGAACCATACATAAGGTAGTCTAGCTTTCATTTAAATCTACATTTCATAATTTCTTAAATTTTATTTTCATATGTTACTCACATTACTCATATTTAATAGGATGTATATGGATATGTTAAAGGCAAATCCTCGGAATAGGAGAAAAGAAGAGAAATGGTTTCAAGATGAACATAATCGTAATTTTATTTATTGGTTTTGAGATAAAGTTATTGACGAGTTAAGTTTCCCTAATAATTCCATCACAGAAACTATAAGGTGGATAGCAAAGGGGTCGCAGTATGATGTTATCAAGTATCATGGATATATTATAAATGGTTTTCGATTTACAACAAAGGCAAGGGATGAAATTCGTGTTAATAAAAATTATGGGGTTATGTTAAATGCTCAAGCTTTGCAATTTGCAAGTTCTAAGGATAATAACCCGGTATTATTTGAAATGACTTATTATGGAGTTATTCAAGAAGTTTGGGAGTTAGAATATCATATGTTTCGTGTTCCAATATTCTTGTGTGACTGGGTTGAGGATAATCAAAATACAATTTGTAAGAGCAAATTAGGATTAACTCTTGTTAACCTTGGTAGATAGGTCATCGAGATGACCCATTCATCATGGCCACCCATGCTAACCAAGTATTCTATGTAGAACATCCTACAGACATAAAGTGATCAGTTGTGTTGATACCGCCTAAGCGAAAGTTTTATCACAAAGAGGAAGAATTAAATAATTTTTTTTTCTGAATATGGATCTTTTACGAGCAATATACCTAACTCAAATGATCCTAATGATTTAGAAGATAATAATTCAATATATATGCGCAATGATTGTGAGCCAACTTGGATTGATCAAGGAAGATAACTTTTTCTTTATTTGAAATGTTTTTGTTAGGTATGCATCGTAAAATATATTATGTATTTGTTTATATTAATAACTTACGTCTATAATTCTAATTTTATTTTTTATTTTTTTATTATTGATTGATATATATATATATATATATATATTCATTTATAGTGTTTTCATTCTTTGTTTATAGGTACATGGATCCTAATGAGATTGTTGACGATCGTGACAAAGATGAAAGAGTTATGAACGAACACAATTCCACTGACGAGGAGAATTCTACGAATGATGATACTTCTTCAGATATGGAAAGACCATCTAAAAGGAGGAAACAAGAAAAAGTTGAAAATAAAAGAGGTATAACAAAGATGAAAAAAATTGCTAAATCAACGTGCACAGAAAAAATTACAATTGAGTTTGATAATGAATGCAACCCAATTGGAAAGAAGGGTTCAAAAATGATTAGTTGGATATGTGTGTTAAGGAAAACAACGATTAGAATTGTTTATAATGATTGGCGGAATGAAGTTTCTACAGTAGAAAAAGACATGATATGGGCGACATTGAATGTAAGTATATATATATATATATTGCACTTGTACTTTTTGGTCCTTTCTTATTTAGTTTTATTGTTAAGTTTTCATGTGAATTTATAGGAAAAATACAATCTTCTAAAGGCATAAAAACGTAAGTGCGTTTTTATTGAATACAAAAGTATAAATATGGGTACACAATGATTGACATGCGTTTTTGAATTACACACGATCTGAACAATTAAAAGTATTATTGAATACAAAAGTATAAATATTATCATTTAATATTTTGAAGTCATATGCCCTAACAACCTTATTCATATATATGCTCTTATTAGAAATCAAGTTGCAAATATACTAAGTTGAGGAAGCATAATGAGTATAATCATCATACAGAAAGAATGGGTTTTTCCAACCTAAGAATTCAATTGGTGAGTTATTAAAATTAAGTTTGAATGATAATTAGTTAGATATTTGGGTACAATGTTTATGTAAATCATTATACATATCTATAGGAGTCAAAAAATGGTGGCATACAAATTTGGCGATCTCATGTATTTATCGTAGCTAACACTCCTAAAGAAGGAGAGTTCAAAAGTAAACAAGTTCAAGATAAAATGAAAAAAGTGATAATTATTCAAAATGTTAGATAATATGTTATGATTAATCGATTATATTTATGCTTATTATTTTATGTGCAAATTAAAGTAGAGTAAAATGCAAGATAAGATTGATAGTGGTGAGATTGAAGAAGAGATGAGTGTCGATGCAATAATAATGGCATTGGGAAAGGATCATCCATGTCGTCTTAAAGGATGCTCCCAATATACAACATCTATTGAATATTTTGGCATGCCTAGAAAGTGCACTAATTATCCATCCAATGATATGGTAAATATCTTAAATGAGATGATGGAAATGAAGGAAAAGCTTGCAAGCTTTGATACCATGAAGGCATAGATAGATGCACTAAGAGCCGAGTTACAGGGTGATAGGAGTGTAGGAAATTCAAGTCATTATCCAGAACATAATAATCCAATTGATAGTTCCAATGTGACTCCTTGTACAAAAAACTATTACACCTACATCTACACCATACATCCAATAAATTGCCACTCCTTCTAATGGGCCTACCTTTCATATGGGATTAGTTGTAGGTAATCTTCAATATTCCTTCACAATCATAATTTTAATTTTGATTTGTGTGGTGTTTAAGTTATATTATATATGTTTTTCTTCTAATACTATATAGGGAAGAAATTGTTTGCTTGCATATGAGACACCATCTCGTATTGTGGCACGTGGGAGGGTAGGTGATGCCTCTAGTGGTGTTTGTCATGGAAAACCTTTGAATAGGAGTTGGAAAGTTTCTGTTGTGAATGATATTGAAAAGAATTTTCCCTTACCTATACCAACAAGGGAACATAATACAGTTATGGAAGCTGTCAATTCATTTATTGCTTGGCCTCCACATCTCGTCATATTATGAAAGGATGTAGTAAGGATATTTTCCTTACCTTTTATATATTGTTTTCATTGTTAATTAATTTTAAAATACAAATATAATTTTATTATATTTCTTCATATTGTGAATAAATAGGATTTAAGTAAGGAGAAATCAAAATTATGTATTACCATTGGCAACAAAAAAGGAAGCTCAAAGGAAAAACTGATGGACAAAATATCTTCTAAGACGCTTGCTTTGGTACCAACAAAAACACCAATTTCATATACATATGACCAAACTAGTATTTTTCCTAAGCATATTGGATTCATTACAGTTGCATGCTCATATGCATCTTCGGTTAATGATCTTGTTGTTAAAGTTCCAATGGAAGTTCAAATCTTAGGCCAAAACTTTGGTGGAGAACAATTTTACACAAATGTGGAGATTGGCTATTCAGTTGTCAAATTGTAGATACGGTTAGTTAATTTGATTTTAATTTATTTTTTATTTTATGATAAGTTAAAAGTTACTCACTTGATATTTTATTTTGATTGTTATTTTGTCATTAACCTTTTAAAACTTATTTCCTAGGCGATGCTATGATGAGTTGAAAAAGAAACATTTGAATGATGTGATTAAATCTATTGATCCAAGTTGATTGTATGTCATTAAGAAAAAGAAAACACGTACTCAAATTGCGAGACAAGTTTTTGAAAGGATGCAAAATACTCAAGAGGGAGATAAGTGGATTATTCCATATAATGCAAAGTAAGTGGATATTAGTTGTATAACATTTACGAAAAATTATTTTATGTAATCAAATGCATTTACCAATATATATCTTACTATAAATTTATGTAGGTACCATTGAGTCTTAATTGTGTACGAGTCATTCATAAATACCATTTATTATTTGGATTCAATGTGGGGTGAAGTGTTCTCTGATATTGAAAACATCATGAATGAGTAAGTTATATTTTTTTTAAAAACTTTGATGTTCTTGTAAACAATAAGTTCAATGTATCTTCACAAGTAACTCTTATTTATTTTTTCTATGTATCTTCACAAGTAACTCTTATTTATTTTTCCTTCTTTATATAGAGTTCATATTATGTTGAATGGTCATCAAAATCGAAGGTTTCAAGGTTTACGAATATGGTATAGAATGAGAGTAAGTTATAAATGCATGGTTTAGTAAAGTTTTTAATTAGCTAATATATATTAAGCCTACAACTCAATTTTCGTTCTAATGTACAGTGTCCTAAGCAAGATGATTTGGTAACGTGTGGGTATTATGTCCTTATGTTTATGAGGATAATTATTGCCAATCCACTTGTTTATATTATTGACTTAGTAATAATTTAAGTAATTTTGTGCATTTTCATTTCTTATTTTATTCATGATTTTAATTTTTAATTAATCAAAATAGGTGGTTAATTAGCTAACAATATGTTAAAATGTGTGTACATTACAGCTTAATCATGAAAGAACTTACACTGATACTGAAGTTGATGAGATACAGAATGAGTGGGTAGAATTCACAAATCGATTCTTACAGTTATAACTCACAATATAGTCAAATGAAATGCTAAGGTGAATGATGTGGGATGTTCATGATTGGTTTGTTAAACGAAAATTTGGAATTCCTATTTCATTTTTAGAACAAGTAGAGAAGACTCTTATGTGTATATGCATGATTATATTCATATAATCTGGATATTGGTATGCTCATATATAGTAAATGCTTATATTCATAAGTATTGTCCAACATTGTCAAAGACCCTTTCTATGTCTCTCTGTTGTGCGTAATTGATATGGGTATTACAAATTAATAATGCTACTATTGTAATTGATATGAATAGTACTAAATAATAATGTTGTTGTTGTTATTGATATGGGTAGTACTAAATAATAATGTTATTTTTATTGATATAGGTAGTACTAAATAATAATGTTATTGTTATTATTGATATGGGTATTACTCATTTCATTGAATTATGGACCATTTGTTGTTTATGCAATAACAGATATATGCAGATTGAAGAACTTATTGTGAAAATATGAGGTATTACTTATATTCATATAATCTGGATGTTAATTGGTATGTTCATATATAATAGATGCATAGATATTGTCACACGGTGTCATTTATTATAGATATTTTTATGATACTATAGTCATGGTGTAACCTATATATTAAGAATAAATAACTAGAGAGGACTCTTGTGTTCTATATGCAGGATTATATTTGAAGAATAACATTACAATGGGACAAAATATTTTTAGATTGATTTACATCATTGACAATTTGATTAGTTAGTAGCATTAAAGTTTTTTCATGTATATTTTTATATTTTTGGAACACTTTAATTAACTAGTTTTTATTATGTGTTTTATTGTATCGAACTATTAAACTCTTAATGTAACATCTCTTTTAAATTTAATATAATTAATCTTAATTTTTTTAATTTATATTTGAAATTTAGCTTAATTGAGATTTATATAGTCACGATTTAAATGTAACCAAAACAATATATATATATAATTTTGATTTCAAGTCTATGGCCTCGGTTATTAAAAAACCGTGGCCATAAGGTGTACATATGGACACAGTTATTAAACAATTGTGGCCATAATTACCCCCTATGGCCTCAGTTATTAGAAAACCGAGGTCATAGGTAACAACTTATGACCTCGATTTTCATCAAAACTGTGGCCATAGGTTGTTACCTATGGTCTTGGTAATTAAAAAATTGAGGCCATAGGTCGTTACCTATGGTCTCTCTCACTTAGGCCTTGATTCTTATAACCGTGGTCATAGATCTATGGTCACTGTTAATAACCGAGGTCATAGGTACATATTGTAGTAATGTCTATTTGTTAAATGCCATCCATTCATATAATGTCTCAAGAAAATGAAAAATCCTAGCTTGGAAAAATCTCAATATTGTAGGTTCCAAAAAGACACCGATCACTTAACTAAAAAGTGTTGAGAACTTTAAGATGAAATTCAGCAACTAATCTGGAAATGGCATTTGGATGAATTTATTCACAGTCTAAGTCAACAGTAGCCACATCCACAATAGCCGTAACCACAATAGCTAGGGTCACCAAGACCTACATCCCCACCTAGAGAAAGAAATCAACCTCAAGGACAAGAAGTCTGAAAGGTTAGAGTTATTATGGGAGGTCTGGTCAGAGGTAGTTTTAACAACGCTCATAAGGCACTTATTCATGAGGCCATCTCTAGCCCAAAATTTTAGAGGTTGCATAAAGGGAAAGATTTAAAATTTATAGGCTCAAACATAACACTTTTTGAAAGAGAAGCCCATAGGTTGATCCACCCTCATGTGGATGCTCTAGTAGTCACCCTTTAGAAGGCCAATATCACTTTGCATCAGATTCTAATAGATATTGGTAGTTCAATCGATGCCCTATTCTCTGAGGCATGGAAGCAAATAAATCTTTTCTATCCTCTCAAGCCAGTAACCACTTCCCTTGGTGGACTCTTTAGACTCCCACTCATCCTAGAAGGTAGTGTCACCCTCTCAATCACAATTGGGTCGGGCACCAACATAAGAACAATTATGGGGCATTTCCTTGATGTAGACTATCAATACTCTTATAATTGTATCGTTGGCAAGATTTTCTTGCACAAGACTAGGATTGTAACCTCAATCTACCATCTTTCCCTGAAGTTTCCAAGAAATATGGAAACATGAGTAGTATATGAAGGGCAAAATGTATCCAGAGAATGTTATGCCATAAGAGTCTGAATGGGTCAGAAATAAAGATGTTGTCATGCCAAATTAGACAATGCTCGTCCCACTGAATTTGTTTTTACTTAAACAAAATTTAATTTTCATCTGCAAAACTTAGTAAAATAAATAATCATGGATTATATTTCAGTTTATGTTCTTAGGATAATTTTAATTACTTTATAATTTTAATTTACTATTATCAATAAAGGGAACACTTAGGATATCTACATCTTTCTACAAATCAAAAGTCCATACTTATCAAATTTTATAGGATAGAAAGTCCACAATCAAATGAAGAGTGAGCCTGAGCTGCTTGGGCCTGAAAAGTCCAGAGCCCTCAATGTCGTGTATCCAACTAGGGCTTTCACCTCTACCACAGGTAGTGAATAATAAACAACCATGCAAGTGAGTATTGCTCTTAGAGCTTAGACTACCAAATGGACTATAGAAACTGGGCAGGACTAAGTAACCATGAAGGATGTACCCTGCTCTTAAGTAGTACAATTCGGGTCTAAGCTTATACGAAGAACAACTTAACTTAGTCTAATAGCTACTTAATCGACTTTAGACCTTAAAAAAGGGAATGTGGCTTGAGAGCTACGCCAGCTTCGTACCGAGTAGCCCTTAGTATCTCATCAAGAATGTACCCTTGCCATAGGCATTGAATAAGAAATAACCTTACAAATGAGCCTAAGCTACCTCTGAACTTAAAGGTTCAATTACCTGCCTACATCTTCTACAAAGTCCAGACACAAACCAAACATATAGTTTGTTAAAGTATCTCAGGATACTAATCCCACCAAAACTTGAGGTGATAAAGATGTGATCCTCACCTCTTGAACTTCCTTAGGTATCAAACCTTCTATATCTCCATCTAATTTCATTCTCATAAGGAATGGGAATACATGAGTTGAGGAAAAGGTTATGACAAAGAGTGTAAATGTTAGAAAGTATGGCTACCCACGAGAACAATACCAAGGATCCTTACACTTATGAAAATCCTTCTAGAAAGAAGGAAGTTATCTCATTAACAGATCCTACCAAGATCTTGAAATTGTTTGCATAGATATATACCAAAAATATTACATTGAATGGAAGGACCAAACCCATCACTTGATCTAGACCTCCTAATTGGAACATCACTAACTAAAGGACTGTCGTTTATAAATGGGCCAACCAAAATGTCATCGGTCAAGATATCACCAATCAAAACTTGGTTGGCCAAAACTTTAGTAGTTAGGACTTAGTTGGCCAGAACTTTAATGACCAATACTTAGTTGGCCATAATTTTTTTGGTAAGAATGTTGTTGGCAACCACTTCATTTGTTCTAACTTATTTGGCCATGATTAAGTTTGTTAAAATTGTTAGAAAATTTTAAATTAAAATTATTGAAATGATTATTTAATGAAAATTAATTTTTAAATTAAAATTATTGAAATGATTATTTATTAATAATTAATTTTTAAATTTAAATTATTGAATATTTAATATTTTAAAATGTTAAATTTGTTGAAACAACTAGTTTGTCTTTAATATTTCAATTGATTTAACTTTTTATTTTTGCTGCACTTTTTGTCCTCCATCTCTTGTATTTCTTTTATATATATATATATATAGTAAAGAAAATAACAAATCAAGGACGAACAAGATAAGGAGAAAACACAGAGAATAGAGAGGTAGAAAAGTGACAAGAAAACAAAGAAAAATAGAAAAGGAAAAAATTAGAAAAGAAAATAATGTAATTTTTTTTATTTTTTATTTAAAATTAAATTTCTTTAATAAAGTTCAAACACTTGAAAATTTATTGAATAATAAACTGTAGTGTAAGTTTATTATTATTTGATTATTTTATTTTGAGAGATAAATTTTTATATTTTTTATCTTAAAGATATTGTGTGATACAGACCTCGATTATTTATTCTATTTAAATTTTATGTTATTTAAATTATATATTTATAATTTATATATATATAATTTATTTTCCTTTCTAATATTTGGTTAAAGCGGTATTTTCAGAACTTCTATTCTTTGTACGTCTGAACTAGAATTTATATAATTGAGTTTGGGCAGTAATTTGATATTCATTTTGAGTCTCTTTGAGCTACTCTGCATCTGCACTACTGTTACGGTAATCTTTGTTTATATTTATTATTGTTATTATTTTTTCTTCGTTCTCCACTTCTAACACTATAATGTTGTATCGATATTCCTCTTTGCATTCAAACTTATTTCGCAGTTTCTTGATTTTTTTTTCTTGTACTTTTTAGTTTCTATAATGCTTTCCGAACTGTCTTTACTATTTTTTTTCTCCTGGATTGTTTTGTTTTCTTTTACAGCTTTTGCTCTACGTACTTTATTTATTTTAAAGAGTAGTAGGATTGCTTTCTTAGTTTATGTTTGATTTTGTAATTTTATTTTATTTTTGTATATGTTATTTTATTTATAAAAGAAATTGACAGTAACTTATATCTCTAAAATTATAATATATAATTTTATTCTCGTTGTTATTATTATTATTTTTTACTGCATCTAGTCAGTTTTGTTTAGATATTTTTTTATTATTATTATACATTTAACTGTTTTATTAAAACTGTTTGTATACTACTTGAAATTATAATTATTTTATTTTATTTAGTATTTATTATTTTCTTTGTGTATCACTTCTGATACACTTTTTCTTATTCTAGAAATCTTATTTTTTAGTTTTAAGAATTTGTTGTTATTGGTGTATTTTTTGAAAAAAAAGATTATGATATTTGAAATGACAACTCCATTATCTTAAATTGAGAACTTAATTGTGAATGTTATCGATAATATCGTAAGTGGTTTTAAGGTGAATCAAATAATGAAGTTTTTATGGCTCATAAAATTATCCTAATGTTATCAATTTTTGTTCATTTGAACCATGATGTAGTAGAGAAACCAAAGAAATTTAATAGCTTGAACTTTAAGAGATGGAGGAATAAAATAATATTTTATCTCACCAGTTTAAATTTGGTAAGATTCTTGACAGAAAAAGCTCTCAATCAACCTAAGGATGAACAAGATTTTCAATCTACTAGTACTATTGAAGCATGGAAGCATTTTGATAAGCCATGTTGGAATTATGTTCTGAATAACCTAACTGATTCCTTATACAATGAGTACAATAAGGGAAAGATGACTAAAGACTTGTAAGAATCATTGGATTGGAAGTATGAAGCTGAAAATGTTAGTGCCAAGAAATTTTTGGTTAATCACTAACTTGGTTATAAGATGGTGGAATCTAAACCTGTATGCAATCAAATATGTGAAATCCAATACATCTTAACAGAGATGTATGATGAAGGGATGATACTTAATGAAACCTTCCAAGTTGCAGTTATTATTAAAAAGTTACCTCTTTTATGGATAGGATTCAAGGCCTACCTTAAGTACAAGAAAATGTAAGTGTTTTTGAAAGACTTACTAATAAGATTCAAAGTGAAAGAAGACAATAAGACTTATTTTAAAAGAGGGTATATCCCATCAACACCTAAGGCTAATGTGATAAAGCATGGTCAAAGTTCCAACCACAATAAGAATAACGGTAATGACAAGCTGAGTAAAGGGTCTAAATTGGGACCTAAAGAAGCAACTTTTAAGAAGTCAATCTTTAGAGGGATTTTCTTTAACTATCAGAGGACAGAGCTTAAAACCCTAGACTACAAGTTTCCAAAAAGAAATAGAAACCATAAGGCAAATATGGTTGCTTACATCACTCATGATATCTCTAATATTGACTTATATGCAGTCGTTTCTAAGGTGAACTTGGTAGGATCAAACCCAAAGGAGTGGTGGATTGATATTGGTGCAACAAGGCATGTATGCTCAGATAAAGAGTTATTCACTACTTTTGAACCAATGAAAGATGAAAAGAAGTTCTTCATGTGAAATTCTTCCACATTGTCATTCAAGGGCAATGGCAAGGCTATGTCAAACAGAAGATGGCCTCTAGGAAAGAGCTTACATTAAAAAATGAACTTTATGTTCCAAACATCCATAAGAATCTTGTTTCTGGCCCATTGCTAAATAGGCATGGCTTTTGGATAGTGTTTAAATCATAAGGTCATTTTGACCAAACATGAAACGTTTGTGGAAAAAGGGTATGTATGTGATGGGATATTTAAGCCCAATGTAATGACTATAAAAGATAAAAAAATATAAATAAGATTAATTCTTCTGCTTATTTTCTTGAATCTTCCAACTTGTGGCATGATATACTTGGTCATATTAATTACGATACATTGTGTAGACTAATTAACATGGAATACATACCTACATTCTAAATAGATTCAAAGCATAAATGTGAGGCTTGTGTTGAGGTAAAAATGAGGTCATCGTTTTATTCGATTGAAAGGAACACTGAACCCCTTGACTTAATCCATAGTGATCTATGTTATTTGAAATTTCTTCAAACAAGGGGTGACAATAAGTATTTTATTACTATTGTTGATGATACCATAAATATTGCTATGTGTATTTGCTTAAAAGTAAAGATGAAGCTATAGAGAAATTTATTTTTTATAAAACAAAAGTTGAGAATCAACTCAACAAGAAGATCAAGGTATTGTGCACTGATCATGATGGTGAATATGGAGTTGATAAGCATAAGAATCGTACCTTGAAAGAAATGATGAATGTAATGCTATTAAGTTTTGGGTTGCCACAAAACTTATGGGGGGAAGTTATTTTAACAGATAACTACCTTTTAAATAAGATACGGCGAAAAAGATACATAAGATGTCGTATGAATTATTTAAAGGAAGGGTACTTTCCTATAAATATTTACGAGTATAGGGTGTCTTGCTAAAGTAACCATACTTATACCTAAGAAGGTGAAGATAGGTCCAAAAACGATTGATCATATATTCATTGGATATGCATATAATAGTTGTGCTTATCATTTTGTGATGCATGAGTCAAAGATCCTGACATACACAAGAACAGATAACGAAATCAAAGAATCCATCGTTCTTTGAACATGTATCTTTAGGTAAATCTCAAGGAGAATCAAGTTCATCTAAATGAACGTATGAAACTATGAATAAAGATAGTCAAAACAAAGAACCTAAACAAGAAGTTGAGGATAAGGTTGTGGTTGAACCTAGACGTAGCAAGAAGACTAGGACAGAAACGTCCTATGGTCCAACTCTTTTGACCTACTTGCTAGAAAGTGAACCTCAAACCTATGAATTGGCTGTGAATTCTTCTGAAAATCCTCAATGGAAAGAAGCCATTAATAATGAAATTGAGTTAATTATGCAAAATCACACTTGGAAACTAGATGATTTACCTCTAAGTAGTAAAATAATTGAGTTTAAGTGGATTTTCATGAGAAAACATAAATAAGATGGATCAATTGAAAAGTACATGGCCAAGCTTGTAATTAAGGGAAACAAACAACGACATGACTTTGATTACTTTGATACTTATTCTCATGTGACAAGAATAACATCTATAAGGATGAAAATTGCTATCAGTACACTATGAAATCTTGAAATACATCAAATAGATGTAAATTCATTTTTCTAAATGAAGAGTTAGATGAAGAAATCTACATGGGCCAAGGTTTTTTCATGCCTAGAATAAGAAGGAAAGGTCTGTAAATTGGTGAAGTCTTTATATGGCTTGAAACAAACACCAAAATAGTGGCATAAAAAGTTTGATAATGCCATAAGGACAAATGGATTTAAAATCAACGAATGTGAAAAATGTGTATATGTTAAGGACAAAGAAAATGGTTATGTTATCTTGTGTTTATAAGTTGATGACATGCTAATTATGGGTAGTAATGATCAAGTGATCAAATCTACTAAGACTATGTTGAATTCAAGGTTTGATATGAAAGACGTGAGGTTTATTAATATAATTCTGGGAATAAAGATATCAAGGATATCAAGCGGTCTCATTCTAAGTCAATGTCACTATGTTGACAAAATACTTGAGAAATTCAACAATGGTGATTCTAAAATTGTGAGAACACTAATAAATGTAAATCTATGCCTATCTAAGAATAAAAGTGAGAACGTGTCTCAACTAGAATATTCTAGAGTGATAGGAAGTCTTATATACTTAATGAGTTGTATAAGACCAGATATATCTTACTCTATAAGTAAAATAAGTAGATATTCTAGTAATCTAGAATCTGGTCACTAAAAAAGGTATTACAAGACTACTTAAATACTTAAGATATGTACGTATTTATGGACTATACTACACAAGATATCCAACTATATTAGAAGGATACATTTATGGAAATTGGATATCTGACATGAAAGACTCAAAGTCTACCAGTGGATATGTATTCATATTGGGTGGTGCAACTATTTCATGGAAGTCCTTTAAATAGACGTGCATTTATAGATTCACGATGGAGTCTAAGTTCATTGCTTTGGATAAATATGGCAAAGAAGCTGAATAGTTATGTAATTTTTTAGAAGATATTTCTAAGTGGGTGAAGCTTGTACTTACAATATGCATCCATTGTGATAGCCAATATGCTATTGGCAGGGCATAAAACAATATGTATAATGGTAAGTCTCGACATATACGTTATAGATCTAATACTATTAGACAACTACTCTCAACTAGTGTTATCTCTATTAACTATGTGAAGTCAAAGGATAACATAGCGAATCCTTTAACCATAGGGTTAAATCAAGAGTTAGTTGATAAGTCATCAAGGGGAATGAGACTAAAGCCTATGAATGAATAGGATTTGCAAAGGAAACCCAACATATTTGACTGGAGATCCAAAGATCTAGGTTCAATGTGACAACCTAATTGTAAAAACTTAGTGAGATTACTATGGGGGGTTTACCCTCAAGTCCATTCCTATGATGGAAATAGTAATACCCATAAAATAAAGGGTAAGTTAAGGTTTTTAATGATTCTTATGAAGAAAATACAAAGCAGAGTATGCAGATTACTTTTAAAGATAAGAGATCACTTATGTGAGGGAGGAGTGGCGTAGCTTCAAAAGAGAATGATATAGGACTCAATTCTTTAGAGACACTTATAGAATCACGTGTATATTCATGGCCAAATGAACATAACAGTTAGAATTAAATTGTGTCATGAAAAACTCTTGTGTGAAGTATGTCATCGCTTACATAAATGATAGAAAAATTTAAGTACATTGTGTCTATTGGTCAATCAGTAAGGTAAATATACTTTCACAGGGGAAGGTTTAAAGAGTAACACCTACAGGTATACAAGTTTTGAACAATTGAACTTTATTTCCGTGTCAAAATTTAATTTAAAATCAATATCAATTTTTATTCATATGGAGGATTGTTAAAAAAAATCAATTATAATTATTGAAATAATTATTTAACGACAATTAATTTTTAAATTAAAATTGTTGAAATAGATATTTAATGGTAATTAATTTTTAAATATTTAATATTTTAAAATGGCTAGTTTGTCTTTAATATTTTAGTTGATTTCAATTTTTTATACTTTCCTTCGGTTTTTGTCCTCTATCTCTTGTCTTTCTTATATCTATAGTAAAGAAAAGAACCAAACAAGGACGGATAGGATAACGAAAAGAAAAAAACAAAGAACAAAGAGGCAGAGAAGCAGAGAAATGACAGGAAAATAGAGAAAAGGAAAAAAAATAGAAAAGAAAATTAATTTTTGTATTTTCTATTTAGAGATAAGTTGCTCTAATAGAATTCAGACACTTGAAAGTTCATGGAATAATAAATTATGGTTTAAGTTTATTATTATTTAATCGTTGTATCCTTAGAGATAATTTATCTAACACCCACAATAAGTGAAAAAGTATCTTAAAAACATTATGTGATACACATATCTCGATCATTTACTCTATTTAAATTTTATATTTATAATTTATACATATATTTATATTTGTGTATTTTTAATTTTAATAGTATAATTTTATTCTTAATTTATTTGTCTATGTATTATTTTCTACAAAGACTTTGTTGGCCAAAATTTTGCTTGCTAAGACTTCGCTAGCCAGGGGTTGTCGCTCAGAAGACTGCTAGCTAGATGAAAAATAATTCTCTAGAATGCATGAACAAAAATCAATTGTAAAGATCACTTAGTTAATCCTAATGGAATTAAGCTTATAATTTAAATTTTGAGCTTCCCACCAAAATAAGGTTTGACTTCAATGTAACTTTCTAATTGGAAGTTTGCTTAAAAATTCGAAGATATTGCCAACATCATAACATGGTCATGCACGTTTTGAATGGCCAGACATAGTGTAATTCAACTTGAGTGGGTAAAAAATACAAGTGTAAGCTCAGAATTGTCAACAAAATCAAAAGATGTATTTAATACAAGTATTGATAAAAGTTATAATCAGACCTTTTAGCTCAAGGACCAAAAATTCTAGGGTGCTAATATTGGATTATTTCGTACACCCTACGTGACAATTAAAAAGTGATCATAATCATCATATAATTGTGAAAACAATATAATTATCCTAAATCATTGTACAATTATAAAAGTAATATACTTATCTTAAAGGATATGGGCCCAATATTTATCTTTTAGTTATCTTAAATAGATAAAGGCCTAAAAGTTATTATTTATTTGAAAGGATAATCTAGTAGATAATAGAGGGTAAATGTCAACAGATAATAGATCTCTATAATAGATAACTGTTTACAATAGATAATTATCTACAATATTACAACATCTTAATCTTAATGAGATAGTAATAACCTATTAGGTTTATTAATTTTATTATATCTATTCACATATGTATAATATAATATCAGATCTTATAAACAATATCAAATATAATAGTTCTCATAGAATCACATTTAAACACTCTATTTTCATATAATTATTAGAGCAAAACCGAGATCTTCTCTACCCTTTATCTTAAAGTTACTAAATTAAGGATTGTAGGGTAAAAGACGACCCCGTACAAAGTAATTCAATATCTTAACAGTTTATTCATCTTACAGACTCTACGAAAAACAATCTTATTTAATATTGACAAAAATCGATATCAACAATATACAAGAGATTTTTAGAGGGTTGAGTAGACTACGTACTCTCTTATTTTTAATAAAGAAAATATTAAATGTAATATTTAATAGATGTATAAAATACAACTATATCTCATTGTATTTTAAATTTTAAGTTTTTATCATTTAAAAATTTATTATAAATTCAATAATTTGAGTAAGCTAAACTCAAATAAAATGAATATAACATCTTTATTTAATAAAAGATAAGTAGTATTATTTTTACTATTTTTATTCTATTCTATAACTCTTGTTCTAGATTCGACAGTGTTTATTCTAGATGAACATCCGTTCAGACTTAATTTGGTGAATTTTTTTTTTTTTTTTTTTAAAGTCGTCCCCCTTTTTGTTTGATTTCGGGACTTTGTTAGCCTAATAGCACTACAAAGATGATACTATTTATTAAGTCTTCTTTAACTGAGTATTATTGTAGAGTTGGTTAGAACACCAGACACGTTATCATAAAAATGATGAAGAACATTTCAAACATATTTTCATTTAATTAATCAGCTCTATTTGAAGTTTTTCTCCATTGGAATTTAGAAGATAACCATCTTTGACAGAGTTGATAATAAACACTACATATAGTGCCTAGTTAGTCAAAATGTGCTAGGTCTTTCTAGTTTTTTTTAAATAATAATTTTCAATTAATTCATTGAAATGATAACCAAATATAACACGAAAAAAGATCAAAAATATTCCCAAGGTTTAAGAAATCTTCGTAAATAATCTAAGATTTCAAAAAATTTAAAAATACTCATGAAAACATAATAAACGTTAAATCTAACAGTTATTAAAAATATTCTGGAGGTTTAAAAAAAATCTTAAAATGAAAGAAGAAAAAATAAACTAAAAAATAATAGACATAGAAACATAAGACATTTCAGGATGTTTTTTACAAGAAATGGCAATAAGTAAAAAACAATTTAAAGAAATTTAAAAAGAAAAGTTAAATCTTAAAGAAAGAGATGGATTTAAAAACCCATTATTTTTATTAAGAAAATTATTTCTTAGAAAAAATATAATTTATTATGGCATAAGTAATAAAAAATGAATATTAAGATTACAAATGCAAAAATGAAGATATAATATACCATTAATTGAAAAAGAAACTATATTAAACAAGCTATCAAAAATGTCTCATAAAGATAAAGAAAAAATTGGATACATCCATTTAAGAAGAATTCAAATATTAATAAAAGCTCATTTTATAGAAGGAATATATACACCAATAAAAATAGCATTATTAAATAACAGAATAATAAATAGACATGATGCCTTGTTAGGAATGATTCATGGTAATTTAGGATACCAAAAGCTAAAATTTACAACATATCCTAGATTTGCTATAAATATATATGATAAAAATCTAAATCAAGTATTAAGTCTAACTTATGAATTTGAAAGAAGAGATTTAATGAGAGAAGAAAATCATTTATTTTCAATACATTATCTAGTAGCATATTTCTTAACAAATAGTCATAATAGTTCAATATATGGACAAAATGAATTTATAAAAATAGACAAAACTTTTAAGTAACTTGGACAAATAATAAAATCAGAAATACAAAAAGACTTTAAAATACCAGAAGAATGAAAATTAGATATTAAATAAAAACTTTTAATAACAGGAAGAAATAATAATGTTATTAAAACTAATAACATACCAAGATTAAATTTTATAGACCATGAAAGAGAAACTTCTAAAAAGAAGTTAAAAAACTAGAAAATGAAGTTAAAATAATGAAAACATTAGTTCATGATTATATATTAGGAAAAAATAATGTTTAGAGATAAAATAAAAAATATGCATTTAGAAGTAAATGGAAGCCTAGTAGGTGTAGCAAAAAATCAAGCAACATTATTTGAAACTATACAATTATTAACAGAGAAAATTGATTTAGTCCAAGAATCAAACACAAAATATTTACATGAAATAATAGATATACAAAAAGAATTACTAAAGGAAATAAAGGAATGTAGTTATAATAAACTACAACAAGATATGCACAAAGAATTTTCAGAATTAAGAAAAGATGTATACAACATATATACGAATAATGAAATAATAGGTTATAATTATGATCCCTTAAAAAGATTAAGAGAAGAACCACCAAGGAGATCAGATTCTCTTATTCCTAAAAATGAGGAACAATCTAAGAATAAAGAGATAATTCCAATTTAATGGAATATAGAAAAGAATTAGAAAGAAAATTCATGGACCCTGAAAATAGAGATATAGAAACATTGGTCAGTTTATTGACATTAACCAATGAAGAAATAGAAGAACAATATAATGAAAAACTTTGTACTAATAAAGAAGAAGATGATATGAAAATAATAAGTAAAACTGATTATGAACTAGAAAACATGGCCTCAAAAGGTCATATGAAATAAATTTCATTACCAGTTTCTTACCAAGAAGAAACATTTGACCCACATAGGGGATAAAGAAATAGAAAAAGAATAAAACAACCTGATACCACGTATAAGAGAAGATAACCACCTAAAATGGAGGAAGGGTTGTATTGAGAAACTAGAGGTAGTATTCCACCAGAGTTCAAACAATATGATAATTATAAATATGAACTCCTAGGTTTAGATTGTATAAGACACAGGGAAAAAAGTCTTAGATGAATGGGTTAGTGGAATGAGTGTGCTCATACAAACTTCTCAAATTATCCAAACAAATCCCTCAACTTGTAAAGTGCTTATAACACATAAAATGAGAGGAAATGTTAAAGTTTATTTTTTAAACTTAACAGATCAACAACGTTTATTAATGCAAGGAAATGCTTCCACAGGAAGAGAATACTTAGATACAATAATAAATAAAATATACAAAGAATTTATTAGAGAAGATAAAGGAATAATTATCACTGAATCTAGTGAAAATGAAATCAATGCAGCTAAATGACATCTAACAAATATGAAAATTTGTAATATGTGTGACATAGATTCTTTTATTTTTGAATATGAAATGTATTACCATAAATTACCACCCTATATGAAAACAACTTATAAAGAAATTTTTTTCAAAAATTACTTCAAACATTATATAAAAACTTAACAAAAAATTGGGAATAAAGGAATAAATAAACTATACCAGATACTCTAGGAGGAAGAATAAGAAGCCTTAAAAATTAGATCATTATTAAATGTCAAAAAAGAAGATAATATAAACAAATAAGAGGAAATGATAAAATCTATTATGATACAAGAGATTTTAGAATACCAGGCAAATATGGATGTAATATAAAATCTTATAAATAAAAATAAAAGATTTAAAAAATATAAATTCAAAAAAAAATTCAAAAATATAAAAGATATTTAATAGAGCAAAACTACAAGAAAAGATATTTTAGAAAAAAAGAATTATAAACCTTTTGAAAAAAGGAATTACTGTTCTTCAGGAAAGAAAAAATTCAGATGTTGGATCTGTAATAAAGAAAAAATGATGCTAACGAATGTCCAAGCAGATTTCAACATAAAAAAGAATTTAAAAAGAAATTTTCACAAAAAGAAAAATTCTTAGAAGAAGCTTTCAAAATGGAATTAGAACCAATCGAAGAATCTGATATAGATAAATACTTATAGTATCTATCTATTGGAAGAAACTGAAGAAATAACTGACTTAGAATATGAATACATAAATTATGAATATTCTTCATTAGAAGATGAATAATTTGTATAGTATTATAAATCCAAATAGTACTTACATTAAAGTAGGACTAAAATTTAAAGGCTATAACATTTATCATTTACATGCATATATAAATACATGAGCAAGTATGTGTGTAACTAGTAGATATGTATTTTCAGAAGACAACTGGAAACAAGCACAAAAAGATTTAATTGTAAGAATTGCTAATAATACTATAATAAAACTCAACAATGTATTAAAAGATACTAATATAATGATAGGAGGAGAAAACTTTGACATTCCTACCATATATTAACAAGAAATAGGAGTAGATTTGTTAATTGGAAATAATTTCCTAAACTTATATCAACCTTTCACACAACATTCCAACAAAATAAATCTCACAACCTTAGAAGGAGATATCATCTATATTTCTAAAGTAAGAAAAGTTTTAACTATCTCAAACCCAACTTTTATGCAACAACATAAAAAGCGAAAACATAGTGAGATAGAAGACCAACAAAAAGTTTATTTAGAAAATATTTCATTACATATAGAAGAAAAACAAAAAAAAATTCTCAATAAAATACAAGAAGACAAAGCCCTTACAGGCATTAGAAAACTATTAAAAATAGTCAGTTCATAAAATTCTTTGGATCAAAAAATAAATAAATCTAAAACAATAGTCAATATAAAATTAAGATATCCTAACAAGATCATAAGAGTAAAACCAATGATTTATACTCCAGAAGACAAGATTGAATTTGGAAAACAAATTCAAAAACTTTTAGAATTAAAAGTCATAATACCAAGTAATTTATCTCACTCTAGTCCAACATTCTTAGTTGAAAAAGAAGCTAAGAAAAGAAGAAGAAAAAAGAGAATGGTAATAAACTTTAAATCACTGAATAAAGAAACCATTGACGATGGATACTTCATTCCAAAAAAGGAATAACTATTATCATTAATAAAAGGAAAGAAATATTTCTCAAGTTTTGATTGTAAAAGTGGATTTTGGCAAATAAGACTGGATGAAGAATCCCAAAAATTAACAGCATTTAGTTTCCCCCTAGGACAATTCCAATGGACAATTATACTATTTGGATTAAAACAAGCTCTAGGTATTTTTCAAAGATATATGGATAAATTTTTTAAGAAATTACAAGATATTTGTTGTGTTTACATAGATGATATTTTGGTTTTCAGTAATAAATTAAATAAACATTATTTGGATATTATCAACATTCTACAAGAATGTAGAAAAGAAGGCATTGTACTCCCTGAAAAGAAAGCAGTACTTGTTCAACAAAAAATTAAATACTTAGGGTTGAAAATTGAAGATGGAAAACACAATCTACAACCTCATATACTAAATAATATTCAAGGTTTTCCTAGTGAATTAAAAGATAAAAACAAATTGCAAAGATTTTTAGGATGTTTAACATATGCAGAAGCATATATCAAGAAACTTGCATAAATGAGAAAATCATTACAAGCAAAATTGAAAAAAATATCATATTTGGAAATGGAAAGAAGAAGATACTCTATACATAGATAGAGTAAAAGTAAAGGTAAAAAGTTTACCAACTTTATACCATCCAAGACAAGATGATAAAATGATAATTGAAATGGGTGCTTCATAAGAATATTGGGAAGCAGTTCTTAAAGCAAGAGTAGATGACAAAGATGAATATCTTTTGTAGATATACATCATGATCTTTCCAAGGTTAAGAATTAAATTATCATAGTAATGAAAAATAATATTTAGCTGTTAAAAAGGCTATTAAGAAATTTGCAATATATGTCATAAACTCCAGATTCATTGTTAGAATAGATAACAAGAATTTTGGCTATTTATTAAGAACTAATATTGTAGGTGATTACAAACAAGGAAGATTAGTTAGATGACAACAATGGTTCAACTATTATAATTTTGATGTTGAACATCTTCTAGGCCATAAAAATAGTTTAGTTGATGCCCTTACCAGAGAATTAGCACCTCTAACTATTTTTATGCATTCATGAATGGAACATCATGATATCAAAATCAAGATAAAAGAAAAGGAGACACAAATTCTTCAGGAACAACTTGAGTTGCTATATCTCGAGAAATCTCTTATATAGACAGGAAAGAAACAGGAAGAACTTAATTGTTTAATTCAACCTCTAGAGACCAAAAGCTCAAATGAGGAATCTCTATTTAAAAAGGAAGAAGAACATGACAATCCACAAAAAACTTCTAAAACCACAAAGCTCAATTGGGCAAATGAGGTAGAAAAATTTTTATGTGGTCTATAATGGCTCAAAACCAAGACTTTATAATAATTGGGCAAAAGCTAGCAAATCTATTCTAGGAATTAATGGAGTAACTCATAGAGCCTTCACTAATAGAATAGAAACTGAAGGTAGTTATGCCAACTACAAAACACCAAAACTAATAACTCCAGAAGAGATAGTAAGAAATTATTCTACAACACTATAACAACAACCAACAGCTCCAAGTAGATTGACAAATCTTGAAAAGATAGCAAGGCCTTCAATGCTATTTAGAGAAACATCTCCTATAGAGACATCAAAAATAGTAAAACATTCAGTACTATTCAGGGAGACATCTCCTAGAACTACTCTAAACATTGAAGATGAAAAGAACCAATATAGAAACTTGAGCAAACTACAATGGTTGAGTCTCTATAATTCGACCAGAAAATCTACCCAAGAACATATTGAAGAATTGATTCAATATATTAGAAAGAGCTGATCCAATATTTGTGTATAAAGCATTTCATGCAGGACTAATAGAAAATATATATCCAGGAATTAATTTAAGTGAGTTAAATTATTTCCCAAAAAATTTTAAAATAGTAATCAAGAATTTTAGAAGAAAAATTAAAACAAATGATAAACCTATTTATCTTAGATTTTTCAGTTCATTAATGGACTGGAATGAGGAAGGAAGTATTAGTCCCTACCACTTCATCAAAATAGGGATTTCTAACACAAACAGAGAAGTTCTCAAACTAAGGGCACTTCCAGAAAAGAAATTCAATGCAAAAGAATGATGTATATTAAGAGGTCAAATGGTAAGCCAAATTTACTATGAACTCAGAAAGATTGACAATTCTACTGAGATTAAAGTAAATTATTCAACTAGTAAAGTCATCATCATTTCCCACAGTAGCATGGCTCTATCAGAAGAAGATGGTGAAAAAATCACCAAATATGAAACCAATTTTAATTATAACAACCTAGAAATTGGTCAAGAAACAAGGAAGGTATTATGCTTCTATGCCAGAAAAGCCACCAAAGACCACAAATGCATTCTCTGCATCAAAGATCGTGAAGATGAAGATGCATCATCATCAACATCATCAAAAAAACTATCGACAAAAAATGACAAAGAAAAATAAGAAAAGAAACTGTCGGTAGAAGACTATAAAAGAAATAAAGATGTAAACCCCACATCTTAGTCGGCGGCATGTGCCAAGTAAAAAAAAGTAGTGGTTATCCTTTAAAGAAGAAAAGTAGATGAATTATTAAAACAAGGGTAAAACAATAATTTTAGTCTTGTAAATAGGGATTCCTTGTTATATAAAAGGAACCCTTATTATCATTTCAAGGACACACGAAAAAAACACAAAAATTTAGAGCTCTCTACTCTGAAACACTCTAGCATAGAAAACCTCTCTATCTAGGAATCTCAAAACCAATAATGTTATACTCAGTAATTATGAGCGGCTAAGCACCCCTTTCAAGGTTCTTAGTTGGCCTTAAGTTGTAATAATTATTATACTATGAATAAAATGGAGTTTAGTTACTCTTCTCTAGTAAGTCAACTATTGAACATCATTTATGTACTGATGCAGAAGGCTCACTATTGCCAAGAAGGCGTTGAGGTTTGAGGAAAGCTGAGACATAACAAGTGTAACAAAAGAAGACGAACAGAATGGAAGACCCTGGTGGACCTATCAAATTCAAGTATAATAATTATAAATGAAAGCTAGTTAAGAATCTTGAATGTTTAAATATTTGCTTACAATAAGATTGCTAAAACAAAAAATGGAAATTATTTTTAGAAATAAACAACTAATAATTCCAATGGAAATCAAAGATAAAAATCTAATTCTATTAGAAACATTTGATAAATGTTATCTTTATCATTTAAATGAATATTTAAAAATGAAGATTATGAAACTTGTCTTGAAAATTTTAAAAGATTTAACACTTTATTAGATATCTATACAGATTATATTAAAGTTATTGCAAGCATCATAAACCATCATGTTTCAAGGACATTAAAAGACTATTTTAGTCAAAAATATGTTAGAATAGAGGAAGAAGAATTCAACAACTTAATGTTTGGATATTATTTATTTGAAGCTTATAAATACATTGTATGTACACGAGAAAAACTTGATTGTATACTATGAATATGACAAAATAATATACATACAACACTTATGATTTATCAAGATAATATTATATGAACATCAGATCATTAATACATAAATTATAATTATTATATTTAACAAATGAAAGAATAATTTTTAATTTTAAAAGACAATTAATAGATTCAGGATTATAATTAAGCAACCGACATAATAAAGACCATAATATACTATGTAATTGTAATAAATATAGAAAAAAATTATACTTATACAGTAAAATAATAAACTTTTTAGACAAATTATTACCTTCGATAAATACACAAAGACCATTAACTAGGTCAATATTAATCTCCGATTAAAAATTTTATTAATCCGTAGAAATTGGTATTAGAGCCTAGGAAAAGTAAACTAAATAATAATGGATGAAAAATTAACACCATTAAAATATAAGAACATTTTTAATATTTTATAAACCTCGTAGATATAATTGAAAATATGTCAAATTTTAAGAGCATTTATGATAGTTTTCCAATATAACACTTAGATATATTAAACATAAGCATTCTTTTGGATCATTCAAATATAACACATGAAGTATTCATCTATTTGTTTAGATTTCTTGATTAACCGTAACCGTATCAACTAATTTTAATGATTTAAAGTATAATTAATAATAAAAATAAAATAAATATTATTTTATGTATTTTTATTTTTATTGTGATAGTATTATTAAAAATAAGGTTATTAAGCCTTTGCATAGAAATTCGTAAGATTAATTGGAAAATTAATCATCTTATATATCCTATCTCTAAAACAATTGCACCCATGACATTATCACATGAACATTGAACATTGTTTGAACTCAACTACTGTGATTCATTTTCTTGTTAAAATATTATTTTTAAAAAATCTAAAATCAGAGTTGAAGTTCACACTTAATTAATTGGATAATTAAGTGTGAAGACTTTGAAGAAGTTGGCTGAAGAGTCTTACCAAGTTTAGGCTGACTTGGTGACAAATTTGTGTTATTCATGTATATGAAAAATAGGAAACTTTCTTATAATGAAAACTTAAAATGTTAAATTCCACCCCTTAATCATAGAAAAGCAAAGCAAGCCAATATATATAATTAAAAATACTATCATTTTTACTATAATAATTAATTTATTTGATAAAATTTATCTAAATTTTTTAGTGTCAGTTAAGATGCCATTACAAACACAACCCTAACACGGCATGATTGCAACCATAATATCATCAATTTAAGAACTATCTAAATATCTATTAAATATAAGATTCAGATACGTAATGTAAATTGGATCATCAACAGCTAATTTTGATGAATCAAGAAACGAGTGATTGTTCAATTTATTTTGTACTGAAACATCTCAAATATTAAAATATATATATATTTGAAAAAAAAATCAATAGGTTTCATCACAAATTTACGGCATTATTTTTTTATTTTAAAAAATAATTACGTTCTGAGATTTATTGATTTATTTAATTTTTTGAGACACAGACTTTCCCCTTATTTAAATTGACAGGATCGGAATTAAAATCAACCGGTGAATAAATTAATCAAATAGATAGTTGCTAGCTGGACAGCAATTTGTAATTATTTGAATAATTCATAACGTAAATGAAAGCATATACTAGATACCAAATTTCCAGCCAATAGGTTAAAAGATTATTGTATAAATTATACCAAATAAAAATTTATCTCATTACAAAATTAAACAAAGTTGATGTTTAGTTGATAACAATAATAATGGTAATAGAAATGATTTAAAATATTTTTGTGTTTAATTTAATTATTAATCTAAAATATAATGTAAAATATTTCAAATGTAATAAAAATACTTGATGAAAGTGTACAATTCTTAAATGGGTCTTTGGTTTTTGCTTATAGTTAGATTCAATTATTTCATAATAATTTTCACAACTTTTCAACTGTTTTTTTTTTTTCTATATAAACCTCAAAAGTAATAACTTACTCTTAACAGTTCTCTCTTTCCCTAAAAAATCAAAAAGAGAACTGAAGTTTAGCTTGTTCTTTCATCTTAGTGCTCACTATGTTGCTCTCTGAGTCTCCAAAGAGTCACACACTCACACCTAGAAGAGGCATATTTGGGTTCTTCTCCTCAGCTCCCAAAAGTACTCTCTCTACTTTATATTCATGGCCAACTTCTTATTCTATTCCTTCTACTCCTGTCCATAAATTTTCACTAAAAATGATGGAAGAGAATATTGAAAGGGCAGAATCTATTATAACTAAATGGGATATAAACTCCTCCTCATACACCAAAATTACTTCTCTCTTTCATAATAACAGAAAGGAAGCCAAGGAGTTTATCAAAGCAGTTAGTGACTTACGCAGAGCTATGCGCTTTATAGTTTCTGAGAACTCTGCATCTTGTAAGCTTGTTACTGCTCAGAAGCTGATGCAAACAGCCATGAATAGGCTTGAGAAAGAGTTCTATGAGATTCTGTCTGCAAACAGAGATCAACTTGACCCAGAATCAGTTTCTAATCGATCCTCAGTTGGGTCAAGCAATTTTGATTATGAAAATGAAGATGAGATTGAATCAGAAGAAGAATTGGAATGTGTTGGAAATTCTATCAAAGAAGTGGAGAGAGTCTCAGTTATTGCCATGGCAGACTTGAAGTCAATAGCTGATTGTATGATTAGTTCTGGCTATGGTATGGAGTGTGTGAGGATATACAAAATCATAAGGAAATCAGTAACAGATGAGGGATTGTATCGAATCGGAATTGAAAGGTTTCGATCTTCTCAAATACTTAAAATGAGTAAGGAAGCACAAGTGGAGTTGATCAAGAACTGGTCAAATGCTGCAAAGGTTGCTGTCAAAACATTGTTTTGTGGAGAGAGAATTCTATGTGATCATGTATTTTCAGCATCTGAGGCAGTTGGAGAATCATGTTTCTATGACATAACTAAAGAAGGAGCTACCAATCTGTTCAAATTTCCTGAAGTAATCGCAAAGAGTAAGAAATCATCAGAAAAAATTTTCCAACTGATGGAACTTTATGAAACAGTCTTCGATCTTTATCCAGAGATCGAATCAATATTCAACTCTGAATCAACCTCAGTCATTAGATCACAAGCTCTTTCATTACTAGACAAACTTAAGGATCCTATCCATTCTATTCTATCTGATTATGAATCAACCATCCAGAAGGATTCATCTAAGACACTAATTGACGGGGGCGGAATTCACCCATTGACCTGGTCTGTAATGGATTATATATCATCCCTAGCAGATCACAGTGGGATACTATTATGCATTCTAGCTGACTATCCACTACCAGGGAACTTAGAATTTCAAGAATCTTACTTTCAGAGTCCAGCCTCTGATGACAATTTAATGCAAGCAGTTTCAGCTCGCATAGCTTGGCTTCTTTTAATTCTGCTTTGCAAGCTTGATAGCAAAGCTGAGCTTTATAGAGATGTATCTCTGTCATATCTCTTCCTTGCCAACAATCTACAATTCATTGTGGAGAAGGTGTGCAGATCAAATCTTAAATTCCTTGTTGGTAATGAATGGGTTTCAACTCACTCGAGGAAGGTCCAACTATATGCTTCAAATTATGAATCCACTGCATGGACAAAGGTGTACTCATCTTTACCAGAAAACACAATATCACCACTCTCCACTGAGATAGTGAAGGAGTCCTTTTGGAGGTTCAACGCAGTTTTTGAAGAAGAGTACAGAAAACAAACCTCTTGGCTTGTACATGATGAAAAACTGAGAGATGAACTGAAGATGTCCATTGTAAAGAAACTAGTTCTAAAATACCAAGTATTTTATGATGCAAATGTAGCAATGCTGAGTGGGGAGAAGAATTTGGAGGTTTTTGTGAGGTTTTCACCTGATGATCTGAGAAATTATTTGTCAGACTTGTTCCATGGGACTTCTTCCTCAGGAAGTTCTATGTCATCACATTCCTTGTTGCCTTCTAGGAGATGTTATCCTCACTAAAATCATATGATGCCATCATATAATGTCGATTTATAACTTTGATGGCCAGTGCATCGGGTAATGTAACACAAGTAATGGTATCTTCCACAAGAACTCTTCTTAGTTTTCAAGTCACTAGAGTATAAAAAATCAAGTTGAGAGGAAATATTTGTAAAAATCATATTGCAATATATATTTATTTTTACTATGTTTCTTAATGATAATCTTTAAAAAACAAAATACGAACATGGAAATAAAGGAGAAAACATTCAACCTATGGAACATTATATTAGAGAACGTTATGTTTTAAAAATTGTATCAATATATTAGCGCAGTCACAGCCAACTAAACTTTTTTGATCCCTAGTTTTCAACTTGAGATGAATAAACAGAAATATATTGCACATCACAGGAATAAAAACGATAGTTATGTTCAAGAGGGATGTAAAAAAGAAATTAAATTTTAAGTAGCAACCATCATCTTATCTGCTGGCTTTGGGATGGATTGCCAACCCGAACAAACCTGAAGAACATTTTTTAGGGAATCTGATGCTGCTTCCATTGTCCACGATGGGTAATATTCACTAGGATGGAACACACACCCATCACTGGGTAGGCATGATTGTGCTCCATTGAGTAGCAAATCCCCCTCAGATTTTATTGAACCAGATCTAGACTCATCCATGTCCGTTGCCTAAGGAACCAATGCAAGAATTCAAGAAATTATAAGTCACAGCAAGCGGTACTTAGATGTGTACAGATGAAGGAATCTCATGATGCGACCTCAAACATTTTTCTTATAAGAAAAGCATAGAATCTCTATGTGTGTGTGTGTGTGTGTGTGAGAGAGAGAGAGAGAGAGAGAGAGAGAGAGGTTTCGAGGTTTGAATCAATCAGGGGCTTGCAATAGGCTTAATTTATTGTTTGTCACTGGATCTCAGAAAAGAATGTAATCTGCTGCAGTT
This sequence comes from Hippophae gyantsensis, assembly GCA_030763125.1. Taxonomy (NCBI): domain Eukaryota; kingdom Viridiplantae; phylum Streptophyta; class Magnoliopsida; order Rosales; family Elaeagnaceae; genus Hippophae; species Hippophae gyantsensis. Next base: position 32,028,207 of record CM061030.1, read on the forward strand.
AAAAGTGACAGGAATGTTATGAAAATTCTGGAAGACTGAAATAAGACTTGATCTTTAAGATGAACTATTATGTAAGACAAGGCTTGGATGCATTAAGTGGTAATAATAAAAAGTTTAAACTATGATTTAGAGTATTTATAGTGACAAACTTTGAAGTTTAAACATATACCTGTACAGAACCAGAATCTCAAGAAAAGTGCATAGCATCCCACCACTATTTAAGGTTAACAGTGGGAATGATTCAAAAAACAAACAAACAAATGCACACACACTAGGTAATAACCCTGCTATAAAACAAAAGTATTTATGCATCATTGATGCTGTCTTAAATTAAAGATTGGTTCTTCTGCAATATTCTGTTATGCAAATTTTCAAATGCAACGAAAATTTGTTCTACCTAGGAGATACATCAATGAAACAAGAAGCAGTAAATAAATCATAGATGTAACTTTACCTTCTCTATATAAAATTCAAAAGTCTTCTTCTTCTGCCCTGCTTCATATATGTTGCATTCGGAGTATATCTAATAAAAAGAAAATTAGATTAGTAATAATAAAGCAAGTTTCTTTAACTAAACATACCGATGCATGTAGCTCTCAAGGAGGGAGGGGAGCATGAATCACCTGAGATTCTACGCTGGCACAAATAGCGTATATATCCCAGTTTCTGGTGTAATTATTATACAGATGAACCTTTCCAAATCTAACTCGTGGTTGCCGTTGCCTAGTCCCATCAAAGAAACAATGATGAATAGTCACCCGAATGCATCTGTCACCAATGTGAGAAGGGTCTGCTCCAATGAGCATAGTCTTGTCATGTTGTGCAAAGTAACATCTAAATCCCAAAAGCAAAATGATCAGTCAGTATTATTAGTTCATTATTAGCTTTAGTCCTGCAATGTTCTAAAATAAACCTACCTAGAAACAGTAATATCTGTACTTTGTCTGGTAATATCTATGAGTCCATCATCATAATCACGAAGGCTACATCGGTCTATCCATATGTGTCTAGAATTTGGTTTTATCTGAATACCATCAACATCATGACCTCGACCACCTTCAAAATAAAGATTGCATACAATTATGTGTTCACATTCCTTCAGCCTAATGCCTTTCCCTGTGAGCTTTATCCTTTGGCCCCTGCCATCAATTGTCTTGTAAGATGATACACTTAAATAAGATGCAAGATGGATAGTTCCAGAAACTTCAAAAACAATCCACAGTGGTTCTTTAGTCCTGCATCCTTCACGAAGTGATCCTGGACCATCATCTAGAAACAGCATAAAAAATTTCGTTAACTCTGCCTACCATGTATGTAATATGCAAAACCAGATCTTCAATACAAGTAACACATCATATGGATGAAAGCACGTAAAAAAAATATGTTGATATTTCAAAGCACAAATATTACATTAATTAAAACACCCTAAGAAGCAACAACAATATAAACATGCCAATGACACTACATGAGCCTATTTTGTATGCGGCTCTATACAGCCACCTGAACCAAAAGACAAAGAAGATGGGAGATGTCCATTTTTAAAAAAATCTGCCAAATGCCAATATTGTAAGTTTTTTTTAATAATGGTTACACATGCGTACCTGATTCTTAAGAAAAATGCTAATCATCATAAACTTTTGAAAAATCATATTGCGATTAGATATTACAGTTACGTCCACATCATATTTCCAATTAAATTGTATTAAATCATTTGTGTTTGGGATATTTGGTGATATATAGTAGTGCTCGATTCTTTAGGATGAAAAACAAAAACGCAGCAACAGGTAAGAAAACAGTATACATATTACTTGACAACAGAAACAACCCAATTCTCTCATGAATACCATAAAGTGATAGAGTCATTTCCCGATCACTTTAATGAAGGCTAATAACTTGGCTCTAAAATCCCCAACTTGACTTCAATAGAGGAAAAAGCGTATGTGATTAGAACCCAATGCATGAAATTAAACAAGAAACATAAAAGCCATTGACATCCGTGCCATAACCTTTGATCATGAAATAAAATGCCAAATTACTTATAATGGGACATCCAAATTCAAAAGAATGATGAAATTCTAGACGAAGCATTCTAACAAACTCATAACGGGCAATAAATTGGGAAAACAGGATTCCAAACAGAACCTGCCAAGGTTGTGACGGAATAGACCGGACCGTTGAGACCTCCGACAGAGTACTGACCAAAACCCTCGGCTCGACCAGCCATGGCTCTTAAGCTCGAATCAACATCAGCGTACGGCAACAAATCCATTGAAGTCTTCGTAAAGTTGGAAAGTTCAAAACTTTTTTTTTCTTTTTTTGTTGAATTTTGGATCTTAAATAGAAACCTTAGTCTCTAATTCTCTATAACAGAACGCCAAAGTTCCCGTGGTCGTTAGAAAAGAACTGTTAGGACAGTCGGGTCCGAATTTTAATGAAGACTCCAAAAGTAACGGTTTAGATCATGTTCTTTTATAACCCAACTGCTATCGATCGATTTGTGCGTTATTTTTTTAAAATAATATTTATATAATTACCTTTTTACTATACACATTTTTATTTTGTTTTTTTATATATATATAAAAATATATCAAATATATTTATTTAAATTATTGATATTTATTTTGATAAAATTTAACATCAATCTAAAAAAAACTAAGTATCTTAGAAGCATTATTATTAATCTATATAAAAGTATTTGATATCACTTAATTAAGAATAAAAAAATACAAAAACAATAATAAAATTACTCCATATACTTATCAGACACAATATATATTGTGAAGTTTAAGTTTAACTTCACATATTCGAAGACAATTATTTGATTTTTTTATCACAAATAAAAATTTATTTCAATACCAATCATTAATTACAATTGCATACCAATTCAATCATGACACTTTCCAAAGATACAATAGCTATACACTCCTTTTTACATAATCTAGCTACACTATCAACAATCATGTTACCCTCCTTTCTAACCCACTGCATTAGCAATGCAATATCAAATGTTTTAATTTTTCCACCCCTTTCTATACATATGGAACAATAAGCATCTTGGACATCCTTCCTCTTATATAAGTTTTCCTTAGTGGACACATACTTGCCTATAATCTTCCACAAAAACAATTTCACCTTAGGAGGAATATTTAACTTCCACAAACACTTCCAAAACCAAGGTTGTTGCCAGATGAGAGCTTGAGGCAGTCACATTACCATGCTCAAACCTTTATTCATGAAGCCTATGGTAACAAGACCTCACAATACACTTACCATTCTTATTGTATCGTCAAAACAACTTATCATACTCAACATGGGAAGATTGAGGAGTAGCATAAATTGCATCAGCTATCCATGGTGGAAACAAATTAGAGATTAATTCAATCTTCTATTCCTTTTGTTCCTCACCAATCAGATCACATACAAATGAAAACTCCTAAATCTTGTAATCTTTCAACAAACCAACATCAAGTAGCCAATAGGCATTCTAGATATCCACACACCTTCCATTCCCAATACACCACACACATCCACCCTTGAGCACTTCTAGCCCTTTACAAAGACCCTTCCAAGACCATAATCCTCTTTGAGAAATTTTTAACTTTCAGAAACTCTACCCTTGGATAGTAAATACTTTTAAGAATCCTTGGACACAAACTACCAAGCCTAAACATCAAGTGTCAGGCTTGCATAGCCAGCATAGCAAGGTTAAAAAGCTCAATGTCCTTAATCTCATTTACCACCCATAGCTTTCCTTCTCATCAGTTTATCCTTATCATACCAATGAACACATTTCCTTTCCTCAGTACCAACCCACCAAAAATGAAGCATAACAATGGATTATATATTACAAAACTTCTTAGGTAGCTTAAACATACTTATCACATATGTTTGCAAAGCTTGAGCTACAATTTTGAGAATCACTTCCTTCCCACTAACGCAAAGTAACTTTACTTTTCACCCTACAACCTTTTTCTCTATTAGCTAATCCTCGTTGATCATTCTGAACTATATTCCTACTGAACAACACACTACTCTTAGTGTAATTAATCAATTGCCTAGATGCTTTACGGTGCTCATTTATACACCTCATCAACATCTCATAATTAGGCACATTAGCTTGCCCAAAAAACAGGGGATAAGAACTAACATAGGACTCAATCTTGTTATTTGCACAACTTTAAACTACCCAACACTCAACACCTTTTGAACCTTTTTAGCAAGCACATCTGCCACAAGGATAAAAAGATAGGGAGATAGAAGGTTTCCTTGTCCAAGCCCCCTTTATGGTTTAAACTTTTCAAGAGAAGACCCATTCATCAGCATGCCATATGAAACAGATGACACACTTCATCATTCTTAATTTGCACCCAAGTAGTAAATAACCCCAACTTAATAAACAAAGCTTCCAAAAACTTCCATTGAACTCTGGCATAGGCTTTGGATATATTAGTTTTTTCAAAAAGTAAAATACTTCCTGGGCAATTAAAATGTTATCCTGAATGCCCCTCCCACCAACAAAAGCACTTTGTTCCTTTGACACCAATTTACTCATTAGAGGTTTAAACCTATTGACCATTACCTTAGATAGATGCAATTTTATAAGTAAAATTACAAAGTGCAATTGGCCTAAATTAGACAAGAGACTCTGGCTGTAATATCTAAGGGACCAAGATCTCTACAGCCCATATAACATCCTTATCAACCCAGATATGATGTTTATGGAAAAATGCCCCAAAAAAATTTAGCTCCAGGTGCTTTGAATGCCCCCATACCAATCACAACCTTCCTTACCTCTTCATATATTAAACATAGCAATGACAAGCAATAGCAATATCAAACATATAACAATAGCAATAACAGTTTTTGTTTAATATTTTCTGTTATTTCTGTTTGAGTTCTTTTTCTGTTATTTCTGTTTAGTGCATCAGTTAGTTTGTTAGAGTTAGTTAGTCCATTTCCCTCGTTAATTTTGTACATAAGGTAGCTCATCTTCCCTATCAGAGCATGTATTTTTCTTAGCTATATTTTCTACTCCAATAAGTAAGAATCAAGAATATTTTCTCCTCTTCTTACTATCTTTCGTTTCTTGTTCATGTGCCGGTAGAACATTCTTGAAATGGTATAAGAGCTTAGTTAGAGTTTCAATGGCTTCCGTTTCCGCAAATTCTTCTTCTTCTTTTCATTCTGCATCAAAAGAAATCAATAATCTCTATCATCTACAAAATGGTGATAACCCCGAAATTCTTTTGGTTTCTCAACCCTTAGATGGAAACAACTACCAAACTTGGAACCGATCTATGATCTTGGCACTTACAGCTAAGAATAAAATAGGTTTTGTTAATGGTTTCATTAACAAACCTTTGAGCTCTATAGATGCTAATTTCTTTGCTTGGTCTCGCTGCAACACCATGGTTTTGTTGTGGTTGTTCGATTCAATATCCAAGGATATTGCTGCAAGCGTGATCTATCTCAATACAACCCAAGAAGTTTGGAAAGATCTTCAATATCATTTCTCACAAGCCAACGGCCCTCGCATTTTTCAATTGTAAAAGGCTTTATTAGATTTCACCCAAGAAGAGATGTTTGTTAGTCATTATTTCACTAAATTGAAAGGCCTTTGGGATGAATTATCCAATTATAAACCGATTCCTCAATGTAGTTGTGAAAAATGCACATGTGGAAGGTTCAAATCATTTTCGAAGTACCAACAAAAGGAATACATTCTGCAATTTTTAATGAGACACAATGACAACTTCTCGCGGGTCCGAGGTCAGATTTTATTAATGGATCCAATGCCTCCCATCAACAAAATATTTACTTTGATTTTACAAGAAGAGAAATAGAAGCAGATCGTCTCCCAATCGACTTCTTTTCACCCAACAGTTTACCTATCTAAAGTTGAAAACTCCTCTACAAGTGCGAATAACGAAACACAATGAGAAAGGAAAAACCTAAATGCACTCACTGTGGTGTTTTAGGACACATTGCTAATGCATGCTATAAAATGCGTGGACCCATATGCAGTCGTTATGGTATAGCTAGACATTCAGCTAACGTGTGCTACAAACTGCACGGCTATCCAACATTATATAGAACCAAAGGGAAAATTACTCAAACTCAATCAAATCATCGTGCAAATCAAGCTATTATTCTAGGAAATGTGATTTCTGATTCATCCTCAAAATCAGTCTCATAAGAAACTTCACAGATTCCAATATCTCAAGCTCAATACCAGCAGTTGCTAAAGTACCTTAACTCTTCCCAATCTTCAAATCTTTTTTATATAAATTACCAAGAAGCAAGTGCAAACCTTACTAGTTCCAACCAACATCTTTCTAGTACTTCTATTTTTCCCTTAGCAATCATTTGCATACACATACATGATCCAATTAATGGATCATTGATATTGGAGCAACAAACCATATGGTACACTCTATGTCTACCCTAACGAATGTCATTACTATGGAAAATTTATTTGTTAATCTTCCTAATGGAAATTCTATTCCAGTTACTCATGTTGGAACTATCAAACTCTTTCATTCCTTTATTCTAACTGATGTATTATGTGTTCTTGATTTTCACTTCAATCTCTTATCAGTAAGTAAACTCACTTCATCTGTGAAATGTGATCTCATTTTTCTATTCAATCATTGCTTTATTCAAGACCTCATTAATTGGACGATGATTGAATTGGGTAAGCAAAAGGATAGACTCTATATTCTACAAAAACTAGTAGCTAACATTGCTTTCAGTTTCTCAATTACACATCCTATAAACAACTCCTCAAATGATGCACTTACAAATCTATGGCATTGTAGGCTAGACCATCCCTCTTTCTTAAGAATGTCATTGTTGCAAAATACTAATATTTCTTTTCCTATTTCCAAGAACATACTTCATGATTGTACAATTTGTCCTCTTTTCAAACAAAAACATTTATCTTTTCCTTTTCACAATCATTTCTCTACATCACCTTTTGTCATTGCCACGTACGATGATCATCGTTATTTCCTTACCATAGTTGATGATTGCACACGTTCTACATGGATTTATTTGCTAAAAGCCAAATTTGAAGTACGCAACATACTTCAATCTTTCTTTATTCTAGTTGAAACTTAATTTTAGACCAAAATAAAGTCACTAAGAAGTGATAATGGTCACGAATTTGACATGAAAGATTTCTATTTCTCTAAAGGAGTAATACATCAACTAAGTTGTGTAGAAATACCTCAACAAAGCTCTGTTGTTGAGAGAAAACATCAACACATACTCAATGTGGCTCGAGCTCTTCTCTTTCAATCTAATATTCCCTTGCATTTTTGGGGAGATTCTGTCTTAACGGAAACTTACCTCATTAATCGAATCCCTACCCCTTCACTCTCAAATAAATCTCCTTATGAACTTTTGTTCAAATCTCGTCCCACTAATCAACATCTTAAGGTATTTGGATGCCTTTGTTATGCATCTACCTTAGCTCAAAATCGAACCAAATTTGATCCATGAGTTAGGAGGTGTCTTTCTTGGATATCCTTTTGCAACAAAGGGTTACAAGTTGTTTGATCTTAACACAAATACCTTCTTCATCAGTAGTGATGTTATTTTTCATGAAACAATGTTTCCTTTTTATGAATCTAATTCATCTACACCTCAAAACCCAAATACACTCATACGCATTGCATCCTTTTCTAATATTGTTCTACCTCATCCTATTCCTGATATAGAACCCATTTTACCATTCCTATCGTCTTCTTCTCCAATTGTTTCCACTCTTATGGTTCCATCATCTCGTCATTCAAATAGAACTCACAATGCTCCTAATTATCTACGTGATTACCATTGTCAAATGGAAACTTCCTTTTCCTCCCCATCCATACCTACCTTAATCAACTCAATTTCCCAACTTGTTCATCCTCCAAATCAACCATATGATATCATTGCATCCTTATCTTATAACCGACTTTCCCATTCCCATAAACAGCTTGCATTAGCAATAACAGTTGATTCTGAGCCTCAATTTTATCATCAAGCTGTGAAACAATCCCATTGGAGGAATGCAATGGCTGCTGAAATTACAACCTTGGAAGAAAACCATACCTGGACACTTATTCCTTTACCTCCTAACAAGTATACCATTGGATGTAAGTTGGTATATCGCATTAAATACAAATCCAATGGCACTATCAAGAGGTACAAAGCTCACTTAGTAGCCAAAGGTTATACTCAATAAGAAGGAATAGACTACCATGAAAAAATTTCTCCTATGGCCAAACTTCCCACTATTCGATGCTTACTAGTCATTGCAGCTGCAAAACACTGGGTTTTAGAACAACTGGATGTCAATAACGCCTTTTTACATAGGGATTTGCATAAAGAGGTATACATGGATTCGCCTCCTGGTTTTGGCTCTCCATATGACTCTAGGGTATGTAAATTGCACAAATCCTTATATATACTCAAGCAGGCTTCCCGCCAATGGTTCTCCAAATTTTCATCTACCATTGTTCATCACGTGTTTGTTCAGTCCAAAGCAGATTACTCTTTTTTCACCTGCTCTCAAGGTTCAAGCTTTATTGCTTTACTAATCTACGTTGATGACATTGTTATAGCTAGCAATGATCAGATAGCAGTTGACAGTTTGAAGATCTTCCTTCATCAGTCTTTTAAATTGAAAGAACTTGGTCCCTTGAAATTTTTTCTTGGTCTTGAAATTGCTAGAACTAAGCAAGTCTTTCTGTTTGTCAACGCAAATATGCATTAGATATATTAGCTGATAGTGGCCTTCTTGGTTGCAAACCAGCCAAATTCCTTATGGAACAGAATCTCAAAGTAAACCAATCTAATGGTGCTTTGTTAAAAGATCCATCTTCTTATTGCAGGTTGGTTGGCCATTTGTTATATCTTACCATCACAAGACCAAACATCACTTATGTTGTTAATGTTCTCAGTCAGTTTATGGCTACACCACGACATCCTCATCTTCTCTTAGCCCATTGTGTGCTGCAATACATCAAAACAAATCATTTTCAAGGATTATTCTACTCAACAACTTCCTCACTATACCTTAAGGCCTTCTATGATTCGGATTGGACTGCTTGCCAAGATACTCATCGTTCCATCACCGGTTACTGTATCTTTTGGGGAAATTCTCTCATTTCTTGGAAATCCAAGAAGCAAAATATTATGTCTCGTTCTTCTATAGAAGCAGAATATAGAGTCATGACATCCACTGTTTGTGAAATTTAATGGTTAAAGTATTTACTCGCTGATTTGCAGGTTTCTCATCCTCAGTCCACCACTCTTTTATATGATAATCAATATGCTCTTCATATTGCTTCAAACCCGATCCTCCATGAAAGGACGAAACATATTGACACTGATTATCATCTGATCCGAGATAAGATTCAAGATGGGGTCATTCAAACTAGCTATGTAACGTCTAATCATCAGATTGTTGATGTTCTCACCAAAACCTTGGGTTCTACTCAATTTCCTTTTCTTCTTTCCAAGATGGGTGTACTCGACGTCCACAGGCCATCTTAAAGGGGGCGTATTTAACATAGCAATAACAGGCAATAGTAGTATCAAACAAATAGCAATAGTAATAACAGTTTCTGTTTAATATTTCCTGTATTTCTATTAGAGTTCTTTTTATGTTATTTTCGTTTAATGCATCAGTTAATTTGTTAGAATTAGTTAGTCCATTTCCCTTGTTAATTTTGTATATAAGGTAGCTCCTCTGCAATCAGTAAGAATCAAGAATATTTTTTCTTCCTCTTACGATCTTTCATTTCTTGTTCATGTGCCTGCATCACATTCTTAAAATCATATGATACTTCTGTCTCTTCATATGATATCTCATTCATCAAATCAATGTTCATTGGTTCAACCACCTCCAAACAGCTATCAATACCATAACACCCTTCAAAACAATTATTTGAATTTTGAGTCGATAAAATTACATAAATTTATAATATATAATTCAAAATATATAAAATTAACAATAACCTTAGTTTTTTTTTAAAAGGTATAAATACTAACTTTTTTCCTTACTAAAAATAGGTAATTTATTGTTAAGAAAACAACAATATTGCAAAGAGAGATCTAACACAGCATAAACAAAAGTATGAAGTCTCACTCCAAAGTTATATTTTTAATTATATATGTATATATAATAGGTTGGAAAATTTCTTGTAATAAGCTCCACCATTTAGGACCTTTAACAAAAGATGTTATGCCATAAAAGAAAGTTTTCTAGTATGGATATTATTTTTGAGCACTCCAAATTAAATTTATTTTTAATCACATTATTAATTTTAAATAATTTTATTATAATTTTAAATAATAATAATAATATAAGGTAAAGTTTGAACCCTACCTTTTTACTACTCACGCCACAATGCAATCAATAGTCATATCACTAATTATGAACAAATGTTTCAAAAAATAATAACTCCCTTACATGTTTAAAAGTATGATGATCACTAATAATGACTCCCTTATTTATTATTGTTAAAAAAAATAAAAATTCTAATTACATAACATGATATCATTTATAATTAAAGTTTTATTTTTAAATCTCTTTAACCTAATACATATATCTTTTCCTTATAACATAAAACTATACATTTTTTAATATTTAAATATGTATTACATATAATTTTTCTATTTTATATAAATGTAAAAAAAATATTTCATATAAAAATTGAATGAAAATAAAAAACAGACTAAACATTTTTTTTTAAGTATAAGATAACCTACACAATAAAAAGTTGACATTTCCACACCCACCGTGACTTTGCACACCAGCAAAACACGTGCTGATCTCATATCGCCGCCGATTATTATTCATAAACTCATATAATTAAACTGAGCCACCCGAACCTTTTCCAACCATTTTTTATTTTATTTTTTAAGAACGGGTCTTAACGAACGAGAGTATAATTATAATTATTTTATATTAATTTTAAATATATTTAATTAATAATTATTAAAGTAATTTTTTATTATTTAATCATGATTTTTATTTTTTAATATTATTTAAAAATATATTTAATTTTAAAATATTTTTTTATTTTAATACGTTATTTAAAATATTATATATTAATTTTTATATTTTAATACATATATATAAATAAAATATAATTATCTATTATTAAAATTATCATCCCCGTCGTTTTTACTTTTTATCTATATCACTCTTTACGTTTCTTCATCTCCATCTTCTTTCCTACTTAGGCCTTAGCTTCAACTTTAATGTAACTTTGCATCTACTCTCTTTCTCATGGCTTCCTCTACAGAAGATGGTACTCCCTTTCACTTTTATATTTTTCTTCTTCTTCATTTCTCTATAAAAAATTATAATTAGTTTCAGTTGCTTTTTAGCTTCCATTTAGTTGGATCAATCATGCTTGATCCATTTAATCATCTTTGATCATGTTACTCCTTCGTCTCTGAGCAATTTCTTTTATAGAAATCTATACAGATGAAAAAAATAAGATTCTTTCACCAACTGCCCATCTGTATTATCTAAATCTATACCCATGATTTTAATTTTTATTTTATTTTCTTTTAAAGTATAATCAATTGGGTATTTGAAGAAAAGTTGAATTTGAACATTGAAGAAAGTACATGAAGATATTGACTGAATCTGTATTCTGTAGGAGTTGATAGAGACTTGGAGAAAGGTTTGATGACTTTAACAACACCTCAGAGTCAAAACCCTCCGACAGAACCTCCATCTCCGTCACCTTCACCGTCATCGACGGCCACGGCTCCGGCACTAGTGCTTTCAAACTCCGGCAAGAGGATAGATCAAGCAGGGAGGATGATGTACGTGAAACAAGTGACGGGTCGGCACAACGACACCGAGCTTCACTTGGCTGCTCAGCGGGGCGATGTAGCCGCCGTTAAGAAAATTCTGGACGACATAGATAAACAGATTGTGGGCACTGTTAGTGGCGATGAGTTTGATACAGAGGTGGCTGAGGTTCGAGCCGCGGTGGTCAACGAGGTCAATGAGCTTGGAGAGACCGCTTTGTTCACAGCTGCAGAAAGGGGACATGTTGATGTTGTTAAGGAATTGCTCAAGTATTCGAATAAAGAGACTCTGACTACAAAGAATCGAGCTCTGTTTGATCCGTTTCATATAGCTGCGAGTAAAGGACACCATGGTAATGTTCTTTTAACTATTTTACTTGCCCTTTTGCCTACTGAAGTTAGTTTTCCTATTAATTCGTGGTGTTTAGGAAATTTCCTTTTTTGGATTTTTTGGTGTTGAGTTCAAGTATGTGGTAATTGGGTTCTTATTGGTTTTGGCCTTTCGATATATAGATAATGAAGTTGTCTGCTGTTTCTTTTGAATCGTTGTTTGTAATGAAGTAAACATATTGTAGGTGAATTGGATTGGGTCTACGTCTGCCCTCTCATGAATTTTCTGTTTTGTGATTTCAAAGAAGGATGAATGAAAGGTACCTCAAATGTGTTACTTTTAACGAAATTACACTTTAAACCTATACTTATTAACTAGGGCAACACAAGTCTACTTTCTTTACAGAAAGAATGCAGAAGTACATTTTGTAAAGGTAATGAATTTGTACTGCTTTACTTTTTGTAAAGATAATAGACTTCTACTATCCTACATAATAAATACCGAATTAAAGTACACTTTCGTTAAGGTAGTGGACATGTGTTATCATTTTTTCTTTTTAAAAGAAGGTGTAAGGATCTATTTGTTTGTTTTTAGAAGAAAACGCTTTTAATAAGAATCACATTTCTTGTTCGTCAATAGGAAGTAAAAATGTGTAAGGTTTTTCTTTATTTTTTATTTTTATTTTTGTTGAAGCACTTTCATAAACATAATCAAAGAGAGACCCTAAGTCTATTGGTTAATTGTCTAGTAAAAGAATAGGCATGAACGAGAAGATACCTTCAAATGTTCAAGATGAAATATATTTGAAAGAGCCACCTCATAGTTGGTGATTTTCCTTGTGTGTTTTTTAGTTAATCACTGAAGTCGAAAGACCTCCTATTAATTTTTCTTTAAATATGTAGTTGAAAAGAGCATGATTGTCAGAATTATGGATATATGATCCCTCTTGTGTCAATGCCTAAGCAAGGCATAAGGAAGTAATCTCTTGGTTGACTTATTATGAAACCATCTTTTATCTCCAGCAGCACTTATTCATGGTTCTGCCTAAAAATGTTAAAGAGTTTCATCTCCATTTGCTTTCTGAATTGTATCTTATTAGTCACTTAAATAAGATTTTATGCTTAGAAAAATTAAATAGGCAGCTTGTTTCGGGTTGTACTGGATAACATTTTGATCTTATTTTTTCTGCCCAATTGGTTGAAAAAAATTTATGGACAACATATGGTAAAAAAATGATTATATGAGAAAGATTAATGAGAGGGTATGATCACATGATACATAGTCAGAGAAAGAAAGCTCCACCACAATTCACAATAGGTAAGTTCTTATCTAGTTACTGTGAACAATAAGTTTCCATCTGCATGGTGGGTTTCTGAATTACTTGTTATTCAAACTACTTATACATTACTTTCTTGCAGCTATTGTCCAGGTGCTATTGGATCATGACTCTGGATTGAGCAAAACAATTGGTCAATCAAACACAACCCCACTTATATCTGCAGCAATGAAAGGCCATACATCTGTTGTCAATGAGTTGCTGTTCAGGGATTGTAGCATGTTGGAGATTTCTAGATCAAATGGGAAAAATGCTTTGCATTTAGCTGCTAGACCAGGACATATTGAAATTGTGAGAGCATTACTCGATAAGGATCCGCAACTTGCAAGAAGAACAGACAAGAAAGGGCAAACTGCTTTGCATATGGCAGTCAAAGGTACCAGCTGTGAGGTGGTCAAATTGCTTCTGGAGGCAGATGCTGCAATAGTGATGCTTCCAGACAAATTTGGTAACACAGCATTACATGTCGCCACCAGGAAGAAACGGGCAGAGGTATTTGATCTTCACCTCCCATTTCAATAATTTGTGAAATTATGATGCAAACCATGTCATACTATTTCGCTTTGGGTTTGTTTGTTTTAGTTTCTGTGTCTTTGTAAAACGTTGACAAGCTTCCTCCTCACAGAGAAACTCAACTATCTGGTTTTACTTTTTCCTTGCAGATAGTAAACGAGCTGTTATCATTGCCTGACATGAATGTTAATGCACTAACCAGAGACCACAAAACTGCCCTTGATATTGCTGAAGGGCTTCCTCTCTCTGAAGAATCTGCAGAGATAAAGGAATGTCTCGCTCGCTTTGGTGCTGTTAGGGCTAATGAACTGAACCAACCAAGGGATGAATTGAGGAAAACTGTTACTCAAATCAAGAACGACGTTCATATTCAACTCGAACAGACAAAGAAAACGAACAAAAATGTTGATAACATTTCCAAAGAGCTAAGAAAGCTCCACCGTGAAGGAATCAACAATGCAACAAACTCAGTAACCGTGGTAGCTGTGCTATTTGCAACAGTCGCCTTTGCTGCTATCTTTACTGTCCCTGGTGGTGATAAAGATGATGGAACAGCAGTAGCGGTACATACTCCTCCCTTCAAAATTTTCTTCATCTTCAATGCAATTGCCCTCTTTACATCATTGGCTGTTGTGGTGGTTCAAATCACATTGGTAAGAGGTGAGACAAAGGCAGAGAAAAGGGTAGTGGAGGTTATAAATAAATTGATGTGGTTAGCTTCAGTGTGCACTTCAGTTGCTTTCATGGCTTCTTCATATATAGTGGTAGGAAAGCATTATCGATGGGCTGCAATATTTGTTACTGTTGTTGGAGGAGGCATCATGGCTGCTGTTCTTGGTACCATGACATACTATGTGGTGAAGTCAAAGAGGAGCCGGTCCATTAGGAAGAAAGAGAAGCGTCCTAGGAGGAGCGGTTCGAACTCATGGCACCAATCAGACTTCTCTAATTCAGAAATTGATCGGATTTATGCACTCTAATCTGTTGTGAACGTATGTTTTTCCCAGAAATCTGCTCAACTGGTCAAGATGACAACGACGATAGCCTTGAGTGTATTGCAAAAGGTCTCTCTGCATGAAGTCAAATAAGAGTAAATATATTTGCTGAAGATAAGATTAAGGTCATATTTATTTCAACATAATTGAAATAGGAATGGTAATATGAATTAAACTCGATTAAACAATATAACTTTTTATGTTTGTTTAAATTGTAGAATCAAAATAATGATAAAAATTAGAATAGAGTTTATAAAATTATAAATGAAAAAAAATTTAAAAAAATATTTTTTTAAAAATAAGAAAAAATAATAAATGTTATACATGTGTGAGAAAATATAGATTTCGTATTTTTTTGAGGGATATGAACCTTTTTTGTCTCGTATTTCTCATCGAACATTCATCCTTAATTAGGATGTTTAACATGACATTTCAGATTAAAAAGTAAAATCAAATATAAAAATATCTTGAAATGTCATCTTTTATCATTCCTATAAATATTAACCATGCTTCCTTGAATAAACCCTTTGTTGCTATAGTCGTGTTACCTAAAAGTTTCACAGCAGAAAGAAAAGGTGAAAAACATAGGTACTAAAAATATTAATATCATCTTCTTAAAAAGAGATTTTAATATAAGCATATATTATAGTATAGTGCAATTTTGAAAATGTATGATTTAATCTCAAACATTCAAAACTTGATGGGATTAAAATTTTTGGAAGAAATAGTTTAAAAATTTGAAGATTTAAAGCATACAATTTAAAAATTTAGGACTTAAAAGTTACAATATTTGAGGGCAAAATTATACATTAGCATTTTGTTTCCAAAAAAATTGCGTTTCATGTACGAGATTAAACACTAAATTTGTACAACGATCTTAGGTTTTCGAGTCCCTATCCGAAATCTCAAACCCTACATTATCCCCAATGTTCATCCACTTCATAGGATGGAGCATTAGGGACCCCTCAAAAAGCAGGTGGCCAACTCACTGCATTACCAAGGAAGCAATTACAACCACATTTAGACTCATATCAGTGGATTCTCAAGCTAAGTGGTGCAAAAATTGTTTTAAAATCAACATCTACATCCAAATATCTGTCATCACTATCCACATTACAAGATACATATTCAATAATTTACAGCAGAACGAACAAATCAGTAATTCATGGATAGTACAAGGAAACTTTCGAACTATTAAAATTATGGGAGGTGTGGTTACAGATTTATATCCTACTCATCAACCTGCTCCTTTACATTATTAGAAAAATAGCACAATGGTTTATTTGATTGAAGCAGAATCACCCGATCTTAGATCCCTTTCAAGCTCATCAAATTCCCAGTCACCAATCTCCTCTGCTGAATAGTCCCGACCCACCTGGCCAAATTCCGATTCCAAATTTGCTAGCTCAGCCTCATGGTCTAGCACCTGTTCTGCCTTGGCTCCAAGTAACTTGGCATGCTCATTCGTCTCAGATTTATGAGCTCCAATATCCTCTTTCAAAGGTTGGGATGAACCCCTCTGGAGGTTTCCACTGGTTGTACTTTCTGCCTTTGGGCTTGGAGTCTCTTTTTCTAAGTTGGGTCTCTCGATAGATTCAAATTCCTGACGCAACTTCTCAATATCATCAAATAGTGCCTTAAGCCTTGGGTCGTCTTTCCTGATAGAGGCAAAGAAAATAGTTCTTCCATCCATTTGATACAAATTAGCATAGAAGGTAATATATTGTGTACAACCGTGAAATGATACCTAGAAGTTTGAACTCCTTGAACATGACACTGTTCTTTCATGTTATCCACCACACTGAAGGTGGTAATAATCTGAAACCAGAAAATTTAAACAATGTCCAAATGCAAGTTAACCACAACTTCTGTAGCACCCAGCAAACACTACACCAATCCTTGCAGGCAAGGAAATCAACAATTTGAAGTCATTGAGAACATCATCACAAGACCAGGAAAAGAATGGCTAATCCCCCATGGAAAATCATAATTCGTAAATTGAAATGATAATTATTCACTAATCATCATGATTTGAAGTTTAAAAATGGTAAATGAAACTTGTATTGAAATCCGTGCTAGTTTTGTGTGTGCATATAAGTTTCCCATTTATTTAAAGGTTTAAGCTTTAAACAAGAGTAGAAACTTTAATATGTATTTCCAAAATGTGCTAAAAGTGTGTACAAGAGAGAATATTCTATAGAGTGAACTTTATAAATGGAATAGGGAACCAGAATTCCTGGGAAAACACTTTACAACACTACTGCACCACTCAATACCACTTATGTGTCCAGATCTAATGGTTTTTTGAATTTTAATGAAATTTAATCAATGACCATAAATGTATCCACCTAAGTGATTTTTGGTGCCTAGTGATACCATATAGAATTACTTGAATTCCTGCTATTGCAAAGGCAAGTTAATGTCAGTTATATTTATCCCGAAGTTATAAAAGAAAGCATGTACCTTGGCTTCATAGTCCATATATTCTTCTTCGAGATTTTTCCTAGGACTTAATACCTTTGAATCATTACTATCTGCACCTGACGCAATCTCTGACCTATATCACGTCAAAAAAGTGGGGGAAAATATTAAAGTAATATAGGGATGGTGTTAAGGAAAAATACTATTAACCAAAAAAATGTTGCAAAGAGAATTACCTCTCACTTAATTTCTTCAAATTTTCAACAAATGTTGCAATACGATTGATATATGGCCCCAATTCTTTCTGCAGACGAAGTAAAAATGTTACAAACCCTGAAGAGTATGAGGAATGTAACGAGATAAAACCATAATATTTGTAACAGAAATGTATATAATCTTCAAAACGAACATCATCAATACCTTGTAATTGGAGAGAAGATGAATGGCCAAATTCACAAAATAGTCCTCATGCTTCTCCAATTCCTCACTTGGAATACAAACGAGTGACGTAATTAAATGTCATTGCAAAGTTTACAATGGAGACAGTACTTGCATATAAAGTCTTTTGATCCAAAAGATGAGGAAATATATGTGTATGTATGTGTATAAAAATAAAAATCAAGTTAAAGTACATACTTGACTTGTGCGTCCTTCATTTTTGCATATGAGCACTGAAGAACCCAAGTGTCTTCAAGAAAATTAATCCATGTACCCAGAATGTCTGCTTCTACTTTACACGAGACAATGGACTTTGATAGCTCGTCCTCCTGTCAACCAATTAACAGAAACAATAAAGATATATTATTAGCCTAAATTTTCTTGAGTGTGCCAATAAATGTATAGTTTGGATTCTTATTACAGACCAAGCAAAACCAAATAGGTAAGAATATAAACCTTTGTTTTCAAGTGCACAACAATCTGATTGTTAGCTTCCTCAAATTGGTCTCTCTCTTCCCTAATATCACGGCGGCGAGCATTAGAAGCAGCCAAGGAGATATTGACCTACAACAGATGGCCGAGTATTTCAAATGCTTGCTCCAAAAGGTACTAGTAGAACTCCATTTTTAACAATAATAACACCAAAATAGTTACATACGATAATACCTTTTTCAATTGAGCCTCAAGATCATCCCTTTGTCTTTCAAGCTCTGCAATCTCCACATCTATTTCCTGAGAGTATATCATTGAGTCAAAAAGGTCAACATCACATAACGTACTATAATATACATTGTCTTTCTGCTCATTTATGCTCTAAAGGAAGATTGTAAGCTTCTAAAACAAATGAATGACGTAAAGATTTGTATCAAGGAAGACAAATAACTGAATGAAAAATTCTAACAAATGCAACTTAATAGTTTATTACACCACAGAATGAAAAAATTACTATAGTGACCTCCTTAAATCTAGCAATTAACATCAACACTAAGAATTGTTGAGACTATTAGGGTTAGTGGTTGGAATACTGCAAACTATTAATGGAACATAGAAGAGACCATTAGTTCTAGATATATCCAAGAGAAACAGTTCTGAATATTTTGTGGGCAATAGAGAGGTGAATATCCATTTTGTTTCTATCATAGAGGATCTTGTAGTTGATATTTATTAAAAGAATTCACATCGCTTTCATAAACATTAGCAACCAGTGATATTTGTTATCATGAACTTACAAGTACCTGATTACACCAACCATAAAACCTCTTAGCTTGTCCATAGTAAGTTGGTGAAAAATGCGCCAATGTAGAAACAAAATTACCTTTTCTCTTACACTCACTTCACTTGCTTTGGCTACACGAACTTTTAATGCCTCCTCTTTCTGCTGTCTGCCAACAGGAACAAGAACTTCCTTAGGACATCATACTATGTACAACAGTAGATTATTTATTTCTTGGCATGTAAAATCCATGGGAGTGCAGGAAACCACCTCCATTTATGCACGTAAAAAATCATTTTTCTACTTTTGTATTACTACCAAACAAAGGGCATGAAGCAGAAGGAATTTGCTAAGTCTGAGTTCATACCGATGATCTAAAATACGCTTTTCAGCCTTCCCAGAAGAGCTAGCAAGAGATTCCGATAAGACCTTCAACTTGTCAACCTGCATATTCAACCAAAATACACAATGGAAATCTTTAGCGTATGTCCTAGGCATTGTCTAAGTGATGTTCAATAACAAAATTATCATAAAATATAGAATGTGTCTTATTGGATAAACTAAATCTTCAACTGCCCATAGAATGCAATTAAGAAGATTGGAATAAAGCATGCTTCAATACGGGGGGATAAAGGAATGATACAGCCAAAAAAGAGGAAAAAAACCTTTTGAGCATGAATCTCAGGAGAATCTCCATTGCTCAAAAGTTTCTTCTTTAGTATAAGTCCTTCCAATTTGGAGCAGACTCGAACTTGTGCAAGTGCTTGCTTCAAATCCTTCAACAAAGACAGGTCAAATAAATTTCATGCAAATTTCATATTACAAAAAAGTTGTGAAGTTCTACACTTCTAAATATTAAAAGCTCAAACATATAAATTCCCTAATTTTGGTCCGTAAGGAGGAATGAGTACAATTCCACTGTCCCAATGACACAGCCTGTACATTACTTGCACATTACTGCTGGAATGGAACAGAAGATTTTATTTCGTTTGTCAGAATAGAATGAGAAAAAAAAACAAAAACACAAAACATTGCTACAAAAGGTCATAGTAAAAAAAATTTAGAAATGAAAGGATTAAACATATCAGAATTGCTATAAAAATTCTGAAACTAAAAATAAGAAGCAATCAATAAGGATAAGTTGAATACTTACTAGTTGCCCAAGCAATTGCAAACATCGTGTCTATCAACAATTTAAATAATAAAAAGTAATTGTGCTCACCTCTATGGTGCCCAGTGTCGCACCTGATACTTTTAAATGATTTCCATCCGAAGGGTCCAAAAAACCTGTCATCTCATCCAGTTTTTTTTTTAACCTAGATGCTTCAGCATCTATTCTGTGACCATAGAAAATACAAAGGTAAGAAATAGCCAACTATTCTTTTTTTTTCATTTTGGAGGTTTAGGGCATTTAAGTGATACTAAAAAGACTGAAACTAATACAATCTGATTGCACATCTTTAATACCAAAGCTCAAGATTACTTTCAAAAAGAAGGAAAATCAAATATCTAAATTATATCTGTATGATCAAATGGAAAATACCTCAATAACTTAATTACTTTACAAACAACAGTTGCATACATAATTCATTTAATCAAAGCCCTTTTTGATCAAGAATAAATTACTTCCCTCATTTTCTAAGAAACCCAAATAGCTCCCTTTTCGCAAATTTCTATGTTACATTAAAACTAAGCATCTATAGGGATATAAATGAATAGGAAGATAACAGATTTTTTAGCCCACCTTAAAACGTCAGCATTAATCTTCAGCCCTGTGATGGCTCCTTGCGCAAATTGAAGCAATTCCTCCCTCTTCACCTGAACACAAGTTTAGAAGTAAAATACAGAAATTAGCATTTCCCACATATGGGGAACATCAAAAAGAGATACTAACGACACCACATGTTATTTGAAAAGAATGTCAAGCATGAATTTTATGTTTCCTTAGTATTTTGACATTCATTAAATATTCTAATTTGTAGTTGTTATACCAATACTTCATCTTGGTAGGAAGAAAATGATTTTGCCAGATCCTGTATGCTGCTCACAACTGCATCACGAACTTCTTTTCCACCAGTAAGACAATGCCTGCATGCAACAATTTGAATTCTAAAGATTCAGAGACAATCCCAGCAACAAATGATTTAAATAGATTTTCCTCAGAAGGTCAGATAAGTATGCACACTCCCAAACAAAATGAGAATATGAGCCAATAGACAGATTAAAGAATGTTGATGATCGTGACAAAATTGTATAATTAGACAGTCACCAAATTTACCCATTTACGAGACCTTTACATAAGTACACGGTTTATATACCAGAAAGGCATTAAACTCAAATTGGCCCTTCAAGAAAGCAGAAGAAAGAGAAATTATTATGTATGTTTGACTCACTCAAACATCTCCAGGAGCAGCGAAACTTCTTCCTCATTTGGCGCTTCAATAATCTGAGAGACAAAATAGTTAACCCATGCTAATTATCATAATATGCAATTACTAAAGAAAATAGAGGTAATGGATAAATGTATATTAAATGGAAGTCTCTTCTTTCACTCAAAATTTCATTCGACAACTCTATTTAGCAAAGGAAAAATAAACCAAGTACATAAAATTTTGCACCAAATACTAAGCTCAAAAATAAAAGGCAAAAGAGTGTAAGGAATCAAAACCAAGTTAAACAAACAGCTCTGCTCAATCTCTCGTGTTATTTTTGCAACGTGCTTTTCACTGATCATATTAAAATTTGAACTCCTCATCATTCTCTGGTTAAGTGCAGGTATAACATCAAATTTATAATTACTCATTTCATATTTCTAAAATAACTCAGGTTGCCAATAATTCATTTTAATAAAATTTTAAAATTATTCAAATCTTAACCTTTATATACAAGAAACTTGAAATAAGTAACTAAAATAAACGAATAATATGAAACAAACATGAAACAACTATAATGCTGAGTCCATTCACAAGGTCTCCCATTGATAATTGCATCTTAAAAGTTTTCCTCAAAAAACAATATATTATATGTATGACTTTCATCACAAAAAAGGAGGATAGGGAGTTTTTTTTTTTTTTGGTGGAGGTGGGGGTGTTGTTTGTTGTGGTTTTTTTTTTTTTTTTGGGGGGGGGGAGGAGGTTAAATTTAACTGATTTTATACCGTACCTCACAATTCCATAGATTGTATTACAGAAAGATATTTCTATTATGCTCATTGTATAAAGCTATCTATCCTGCTGTTATATATAAAACATAATATGTTTACATGGACTTGTCAAAAGATGTAAATTTACATAAACAACTAAAGGTAAACTTGCAACATTCCATAGCAAGTTTTACAAACAGCTAAGATGGATTAAAGTACCATAGATAAAGAGATGCCCTCGAGGGCCTGACTTTGAAGGAAAACATCACGGAAGTTCATTGGTGGGCCTCTCATGTCAGAGTCATGATAAAGAACCTAAACAAAAAAACAGAGGGTTAGAAACAAGCACCTCAAGCAGAAGGATGAGCATGGATTTCTTTTCTTTTTTGTCCTTTTATTTTATTTTAAAGAATTATAGAGGTTAATTTTACATAGGACTACCAACTCTTTTATGCATATCATAACTCACTTAAAAATCGCCCTAAAAGACATCGAGAGAATGTAACACATGAATTGATTTACACTCACACGTTAGCAAAACATGTCCAAAAATTCAAACAAAAGGATGTGATAAGGAGACATTTGCAATTTGTGTTCTTAATGAATTTATAACAGCTCCTATTTTTCGAAAGTTAATATATCTCCATCAAATCCAATGAAGAGATCAAAGGTACAGCTACCTTTACAAGCTAGCCTTGCCTAAAATTTACTAAGAAAATTACTTTAAGGTTATGGAACATATCCACAACATGTTCAACACGTTCATGTAAGTTGACGTAACTTTGGACCCAAATAACTTTATTTTGAAAAGGAACTCAGGTTGCTCACCATGGATGGCTTTCTTGGACCATCTTTTGAGTCATCAGCAGAAAGATGCTGCTCAAGGATCCGTTGCTTATCTTCAACTGTGCACTGAGACAATTTCTCAAGCTCTTTGAGTACAACCAACCACCTCCGGAGTAACTGGGCTCTTTCAGGACCCCTACAAGAGACAGCTGCTTCTTCTAATCTTCTTATAGTCTGCCTAACACTTTGGACATTCCGAACAACCTGCATATGCATGAATTTTAAATAACTTCTGTTATACAGCCTTGAATAACTAAATTGAGAATCTCTAAACGTTTTCGTATTTGAGGTAATAATAGTTGTAGAATTATAGAAAAGATCTTTAGATTAGAATCTGTTAGTAATATTAGGGACTGATTTCTAAGAGATTTATAACTATCAGATCAACTTTATCTTTATCCCATGATTTTAGGAGATTTGGTAATCTGTTACCAAATCTGTAGATATAACTTTTTTAATTTTAAGTAGTTTTGATTTCCTTCCTAAATTAGTAGTAAATATCTCTAAAATAGATAAGCATTATCATCTATATAAAGAGAGGCATGTAACTTTTGTTTAATGTAGAAAAAGATTATTCTTTCTTTTCACAAACAAGATGGTATCAAAGCAATCTCTGAACCCCAATTCTCTCATATAACCAAATACGGGAAACGTGATTCAAGAGCTACCGTTTCCCAAACCACCTCCAATCAGGAAGCCATGGCTTCCAACAGTGATAATAACATCATGCCCATTACAAGACACAAACTGAATGGGAACAACTACCTCCAATGGTCCCATTCCGTAATGATGTTCATATGTGGAAAAGGCAAAGATGATTATCTCACTGAAAATGCTGTCAAACCAAACAAGACGGATGAAAAATTCAGAGTCTAAAATGCCGAAAATAACATGGTCATGTCATGGCTCATTAATTCCATGACAAATGATATTGGTGAAAACTTTCTTCTCTATGAAACATCAAAAGAGATTTGGGATGCAGCCAAGGAAATATATTCTAACAATGAGAATACATCATAATTATTCAAGGTAGAAAGTGTTTTTCATGACTTCCGCCAAGAAGAACTAACAGTGACTCAATACTTAAACACTCCCAATCGTTATTGGCAACAACTAGACTCATACGAAGAGCACAATTGGAGTTGTTCAAATGATGCTATCAGATATAGACAAATAATTGAACGTAAAAAAATATACAAATTCCTGATTGGATTAAGTAAAAACCTTGATGAAATACGAGGAAGAATTTTAGGATCCAAACAACTACCAAATAACCGAGAAGCTTTCTCAAAAGTTCGGAGAAAGGAAAGTCGAAAAAATATCATGATGAGATCTCAAGATTCTGTGACAAATCCTGAGAGTTCAACACTTGTGGTGAGAGGGAATTCATCCAACAACAACGATCACAGACCAAAGAAAGGGCGACCATGGTGCGATTATTGTCGACATCCTGGTCATACCAAGGACAACTGTTGGAAAATTCAATAACAAAGAAGGACGAGGCAACCTTGCTTCCATGGATGAACAACCTTCACCCAAACCAACTCCCTTAAGCAAGGAACAGATAGAGATCTTGTAGAAAATGTTCAGCCAATCCTTGCCTGCACTAGCTTCCACTGTGGTGGGTACCAGATCCCTGGCACAAAAAAGTAATTTTTTAAGTGCTCTAAATGCTAACAGGGAGAAGCTCAGACCATGGATTATAGATTCAGGAACCTCTGATCATATGACTGGAGATGAGAAATTGTTTTCAACTTACACCCCATGCTATAAAAATTTAACTGTGCGAATAGCTGATGGGTCACTCTCAAAGGTGGTTGGTACAAGCTCGGTTCAAATTTCAAAGAATATCACTCTTGATTCCATTCTACTTGTTCCAAAGTTAAATTGCAATTTACTGTCCATTAGTAAACTCACACGGGATCTCAACTGTGTTACTAAATTTGGCTCAAATTTGTGTGAATTTCAGGTCTTGGACTCGAGGAAGATGATTGGCAGTGCTAAGATGTGTTTGAGACTCTATCTTCTAGAGGTCAATGATCCTCCTCAAGGATCAATTCATCAATCAGATTGTTCAGTGTCCAATAGTCCTGTCTCTTTGTCTGAGTCAGTCTAATAATGATAGTGCAATTATGTTATGGCACTATAGGTCAGGTCATCCAAATTTCTTGTATCTTAAGAAGTTGTTTCCTTCCTTATTCTATAATAAAAATCCAAATGAATTTCAATGTGAAATCTGTCAATTCTCTACACATATTCGAAATTCTTATCCTAACAGACTCTACAAAGCATCTCAACCCTTTTCTATGATTCATAGTGATATATGGGGTTCTTCTAGGATAAAAAATGTTACTGGTTCTCGCTAGTTCATCTCATGTATTGATGATCACACTAGACTCACATGGATATTCCTCATGAAAGAAAAATCTGAGGCAAACCAAATATTCAAAAACTTCAATACAATGTTCAGCTTTTGTTCATGTCCATCAACAACACCGGGACAAACTTGATCCTAGAGCTCATAAATGTATTTTTCTTAAGTACTCTCCAACTCAAAAAGGATATAAATGCTACTCACCGGTCACTAAAAAATCTCATCACTCCATGGATGTCACCATTGAGCAACAACCTTATTTCCCCAAATCTGATATTCAATGGGAGACTAATTTTGTACTAGAATATTAGCTTTGGGATATTGAAGAATCACCTCATTCTGACCAAATCTACCTATCACTAAATCGTGAATCACTTCCTTCTCAAAATTCTCAAAATCTCTCCCTTGAGTCTTCTTACTTCCTAGAACCTACTACTCAAGATCAAGCCAACAATACACCTCAAAATCTAGACACTATTCAATCAACAATGAATGATGAATTAATTACCTACTGAAGGAGGAGAAATAACCAAAAGGAGATGGAACAACAAGCATCTCTTGAGCAAACCCAAGAGTCTAACTCAAGTCCTAGACCAAGTGAAGATCCACCAAGTAACACTAATCCCGAAAGTAATGATGATAATGGCTTTCCTATTGCTGAGAAAAGGGTAAAATCATGCACAAAACATCCAATATACACATTTGTGTCATATGAAGGATTGTCATCGAAGTTCAAAGCTTTTGTTGCCAACCTCGACAACATCCAAGTTCCTAATAATATACAAGAAGCTCTCGGCTCACCAGAATGGAAAACAACAATGTATGAAGAAATTCATGCACTAGAGAAAAATGGAACCTGAGAAATTTCTGACTTACCAACCAGGATACGCCCAATAGACTACAAATGGATCTTCACAGTAAAATATAATGAAGATGGGAGTATTAATCGATTCAAAGCACGGTTGGTTGCAAAGGGATTCACCCAATCATATGGAATCGATTATGAGGAGACATTTGCTCATGTAACCAAGTTAAACACAGTTTGGATTTTGTTATCCTTGGTTGCAAACCTTGACTGGCCTCTCCACCAACTAGATGTCAAGAATGTCTTTCTAAATGGGGATCTAACTAAAGAAGTGTACATAGAAATTCCTCCTAGCTTTGAAACACAAACTACATGCAACAAGGCTTGTAAACTGAGGAGATCTCTATATGGACTCAAACAATCTCCAAGAGTTTGGTTTGAAAGATTCACAAAGGTAGTGAAGAAACATGACTACTCTTAATGTCAAACAGATCATACACTATTTGTTAAACATTCTTCTGCAGGAAAACTTGTTGTCCTCATAGTGTATGTGGAAGACATAA